>WHYT01017907.1:199484-238385 GCA_009806455.1 Tetrax tetrax | reverse complement strand
TGTGGGGGGGGGGGGGGGGGGGGGGTGTGGTGAAGGGCAAGTGACTGTGTGGTATTTTAGCTGCCGAGTAGGGCTAAACCATGACACTTCTTAACTTGCCTTTGGCTGATGGTCCCTGGCCTGAGGATGGGACCAGCGGCTGCTGCTGCCTCAGCTCTACTCACCCTAATCAGATGTTGGGTGTACAGCCTGTACTGGGATGGCCCTCAGCTACCAACTTGTCCCTCCTTGTACAGCAGCCCTTGTCAGCAAGAGCCACTGGGCTAGAGGGATCATAGGTCTGACTTGGGTGAGTTGTCTCTTCTTGTACCCTGGAGCACTGCTAAGCAAGTGCTACATGAAGCAGTTCTTCATTCAGTGCTACTCTATCTCTGGAACAAAGAAAGTCCATAGTTGCCATAAAAATTATGAGAGCAATTTAAAGGTGGGGCCCTTTAATAGTAATTTAGAGTGCTCATTAAAATGACCTTCGGTAACATGTGGTTAATATCATCAGGAGGTTGGTTAACCAACAGCTCATTACAGATTAATACAGTTCATTGAATTTTGAAGACAGTAAATAGGGGGAGGTTTTAATGGAGGGCAAGAGGAGCACATTCTCACAGCTTGATGGTGACCAGATTATGAACTTTCTCTCATGACTGTTGAGCAAGGTAACTTTGAAAGATTGTTGTACACGATGGTAACCAGAACCTTCTTCTTGATCCCAAATAGAAGATGCTGAGAAATTAGGACTGGTTTAGAAAAAAAAAAGATGCTGTGAAAGTGCTATACAGTCAGAAAAAATCTGTTTGTTTCTTTCTACAGACAAAGGTAGGCTATGTTCCAGTGCCTGGAAATCAAACAGGACAAAACTGCATTAGAAATAAGAGACCTTTTTTTTTCACTAGAACAACTATCTTTGGGATGCTACACATTTTTTTTTTTTTTTTTGTCACATGTAGTCTACAAATCATGACTTGACCATTCTCATAAAAGGTCTGCTTTAGTGTAACAAGACAGATAAATAGCTTAGGGAAGTTGTGTTGTATATAATGCCAAGTATTCAATTACTTGAACCATAACATTTTTTCCAGTCCTTATCTCAGGTAATATCCCAGACCATGTGAAGGTGATGGGAATTTTGCCCTGGGGATTTCATCTGAAGTATGCCTGTTTTTCATTGCTGTTATGCTATAATGCAGCACACATTTGGAGCAGCTACTACAAAGGTCTAAGTACTCTACCTGCCAATGGCTTGCACACCCTCAATTCTGCATCTCGAATAACAACTCCAAACCAAGCTGCTGATTAAGACTGAATGCAAAGAGAAGCTGTATGATCAGCATAGAAGGTTATCCTTTGTATTTTAAATGGAAAAATAATAAATATTATTAAAATAGCGCATCTTGGTCTACTTTTCCCCAGATAGATACATGATGTAAGAACTCATTGATTTATGAAAGTCAAAAGCTCCACTGAGCAGTGGAAGGAACTAGTCTCAGACACTCGCTGAAATGGCAACAGCAAATCAGCTTGTCAGCGTGTTTTTCTTTCTTGTTAGCTCTACAGTAACAAGCTGAAACAAGATGCAGTGAAACAGGAGCACTGAGAAACCTTTTCCATTATTATAAAGGTTTTCCACGTTCTCAGGAGTCCTGTAGTCACTTAATATTTGTTTAAGTGTACACCATCCTTTTTACTTGGTTTGTTAACTAAGAGTTAAATTTTAAAACACGTTGATTTTCCTTATTTGGAGATTAGTGTCCCAAGAATAAAAAGAGCTCTAATCAAAGCTGCCTACTGCAGTTGGCCTCTGCCTGGCCCACTGCTCCCTGCTTCTGCTGGCTCACCCCTTGCAAATTGGTTCCTTGGCAGCCACTTCTTCTGGTGGGAGTCTGCTGCCACCCTCTGCCTGGAGGAGTCTGCAACCAGCTCCTGTGGTAAATGTGATTCTTAGTGCAGCTTTTGTAAGGATTGTTTTTATTCTCGAGAGTAATCAGCAATTACTGATACCTCAGTGTTTTTATTAAGGCGATTTTTACTATTGTAATCTGATTTTGTTTTCCCATGAGCGTAAGTTATAGTCATATGGGAGGGCTTGGATGAAAAAAAAGGATGAGATATGTCTTTTTTTCAGGTATGAGACCATAGTCTTTGCTTTGATCTCAATAGTTTCCCGTTTCCCATTCCGCTACTTCTGGTCAACAGTTCTTGGTTCAAGAAGTCAGCTTTGAATGCGAATGCTTCTGCAGACAGTTTGGACAACAGCAGTCTGAATATAAAAAAAAAAACAAGGACAGGGATGTGTGTGTGTATGTGCCCTTTGTAGAACGTCGGTAACCACACAGATAAGCAGAAATATGGTTTGTCATCCTGTAATAAAAAACAATAGACAAGGGCCAAGTTACCTATCTTGTGACTAGAAAATGTTAATCATGGTATAAGAAACCTCCTTGAAGTGGATATTTAATGCTTTATGCCACAACAGAACATGAAGAATCACTGCTTCTGAGAAGAGGCCCACATCTGTTATAGGTTGATGAACTTTGACCTCTTGCATGTACTTAATGCTAAGTACGTGATCACCTGACTGTGAGGGTATGCTTGACTCTTTTAGAGAAATTGCAAGGGGCAGAGGTGTCTTTAAAAAAAAATAGACCTAAATCTGATGGATGCAATTATAACACCATGATTTTTATTTGCAACAATTAATGAAGCCCTCCTTGACCATATTATTGATCACTTACTCATGGAAACCTAAAAACAGCTCTGCACAAAATGTTACAAAGAGAGGGAATCAATAAAATACCAAGAAAGATTTGTGGAAGATTATGGAACAAGTTATCCTTGAAGCCATTGTTAGGCACACAATCGACTGGCAATTGGAAATAGCCAGCATGGATTTATCAAGGGCAAATCAAGGCCTGCTCAAGCTAGTTGCACAGTTGCATTCTATCATGTGACAACTGGTCTGACGGACAAGGGCAGAGCAGTACACGTTGTTTACTGGGACTTCAGTAAGACCTTTGGTGCATTGCCTCTTATTATCCTGGTAGCCAAATGGGTGAGATACAGTCTATCCACTATACAGTGGATAGAAAACTAGATGGTCTGAAATTGTGATCAGCAGTTTAAATCCCAGCAGCTGGTGGCCAGTTGCTAGTGATGTTCCTCAGCAGTCAATACTGAGACAGATAATGGTTAACAACTTCCTTAACAGTTTGGAGAATAGGACTGGAAGTACTCTCAGCAAATTCATGTACAACACCAAACTGAGGAAAGGAACAGTTCATGTGGTGGAGGGCAGAATGGCAGAGGAGATCTGATGAGGACGGAGAAACGGGCTGACAAGAACTCGCAAAGTTCAGCAAAGGAAAATCCAAAGCCCTACACCTGGGATAGAATGAATCTACCAGCAGACTATGTCAAGGGAGTCAGCCAGACAGAAAACAGCTTTGCACAAAAGGACCTTTGGGTCCTGGTGGACGGTCAGATAAACATGAGATGATAGTATACCCTTGAGCCTACAAAGCTAACTGTGTATTAGACTATAGTTATTAAAGACTAGAAGATCTGGAAAACGGGTTCTTCCCTCTGCTCAGTACTTGTCAGGCTGCATTTGGAATGTTGTGTCTGGTTTGAGACTCACTAGAACAAGACAAACATTGATAAACTGGAATCAAATGGAGCAACTGATGGATCTTATTGCTGTCTATCTAGTGGCTGCTATACAGAAGACAGCACCAGACTCTCTCCTCTGTGCACAGGTGATGCACAGTAAAAGGATGAGAGGTAATAGACACACGTTGCAGCAAAGGAGGTTCCAATTATACATAATCCATGTTCTCACCAACAAGGAGAGGCTGGTGGGGAATGTGGAGCTCACGGGCAGCCTTGGCTGCAGTGACTGTAAGATGGTGGAGTTCAAGATCCTTAGGGCAGCGAGGAGGGCATGCAGCAAGCTCTCTACCCTGGACTCCAAGAGAGCAGACTTCAGCCTCTTCAGGAATCTGGCCAAGGACATCAAGGACAACAAGAAGAGCTTCTATAGGTACGTTGGAGATAAAAGGAAGACTAGGGAGAGTGTGGACCCTCTTTAAAAGGAAATGGGAGACCTGCTTACCTGTGACATGAAGAAGGATGAGATATGATATGATTTTTTTGCCTCAGTCTTCACCAGTGAGCTCTCTAGCCACATCCCCCAAGTTGCAGAAGGCAAAAGCAGGGATTGGGAAAATGAAGAGCTCTCCACTGTAGGAAAAGAGCAGGTTTGGGACCATCTAAGGAACCTGAAGGTGCACAAATCCATTGGACCTGATGAGATGTATCTGTGGGTCCTGAGGGAGGTGGTACATGAAGACGCCAAGTCACTGGCCATCGTATTTGAGAAGTCGTGGCAGTCTGGTGAGATTCCTGCTGATTGGAAAATGGGTAACATAATCCCCATTTTTAAAAAGGGAAACAAGTAAGATCCAGGTAACTACGGGATAGTGAATCTCACTTGTGTGCTTGACAAGGTCATGGAGCGGATTCTCTTGGAAACCATGCTAACACACATGGAAAACAAGGAGGTGATAGATGACAGCCAACACAGCTTCACTATGGGCAAATCATTCCCGACACATTTGGTGGCCTTCTATGATGGCGTTACAGCATCAGCGGACAAGGGATGATCAACTGACCTCATCTACCTGGACTTGTGCAAAGCATTTGACACTGTTCTGCATGACATCCTTGTCTCTAAACTGGAGAGACATGGATCTGATGGATGGACCACTCAGTGGATAAGGAACTGGCTGGATGTGTGCACTCAGAATGGTGGTCAATGGCTCAATGTCCTAGTGGAGAACAGTGACAAGTGGCGTTCCTCAGGAGTCCAGAATAGGGCCCAGCCCTGTTTAACATCTTTATTAGTGGCATGGACAGTGGGATTGAGTGCACCCTCAGCAAGTTTGCCAATGACACCAAGCTGTGTGATGCAGTTGACACATTGGAGGGAAGGGATACCATGCAGAGGGACCTTGACAGGCTGGAGAGGTGGGCCTGCGAGAACCTCATGAAGTTCAGCCAGGCCAAGTGCAAAATCCTGCACATAGGTCAGGGCAATCCCAGTCACAAATACAGGCTGGATGGAGAAAGGAGCACCTCTCCTATGAGGAGGACAGGCTGAGAGAGTTGGGACTGTTCAGCCTGGAGAGGAGAAGGCTCTGGGAAGACCTTATAGCAGTATTCCAGTACCTAAAGGGGGCCTTGTAAGAAATATAGGGAGAAACTCTTTAGGGGGATCTGTTGTGATAGGATGAGGGGTAATGGGCTTAAAATAGAGAGAAGTGGATTCAGACTTGATATAAGGAAAAAAAATTTTTACAATGAGGGTGAAGGAACAGAGAGGTGGTGGATGCCCCGTGCCTGGAAACATTCAAGGCCAGGTTTAACAGGGCTCCGAGCAACCTGATCTAGCTGGAGATGTCCCCACTCCCTGCAAGGGGGTTGGACTAAATGCCCTTTAAAAGTCCCTTCCAACACTAACTATTCCATGATACATATCTACGTATACAAGCTATTTACTGTGAGAGCGCTCAGACACTGGACCAGGTGCCAAGGGAGGCTGTGGAACCTCCTGCCTTCGAGATTTCAGTCCAAAACTCAACTTGACAAGATCTGAGCAACACCAACAAACTTTGAAGTTAGTCCTGCTTTTAGTGCAGAGGATTGGACCTGGTGAGCTCCAGAGTTACCTTCCAGTCTAAATTATGGTGTGATTCTAAGACTTCCTCTAAGATTTTCTCTAAGATTACTTTCTTTTGGAAGGCATCCCAAACATTGATGAAGCCAACAGTTAAGACCTATCTATGTTAGGTTTCTCAGTTAGGCACCAGTCTGTCTCTTTAGTTTTTGTTACTGTTATTAAAACTCTAAATAGATTATGCATGACATTCCAGCTTCACTTTTTGAAATAACAGCAAAGGCACAAAATTAGACAGAATGGTTAAACAGAGGAGCATCTGGATATCACAGAGGGAAAAAGAATGAACCTGAGAATGTCAAAATAAGAGTGGAATACTATGTTAAATAGAAAGTTGCACAGCTGATGGCCAATAACAGCAATGTTTGCTCCAGAGTAGGAGCTCCTTAGCTGAAAATTTTTGAGAAGACCTTGAGTGTACCTGTTAATTGTAGATAACTACGAACCACCCTTAAAAAGATGCTGTTCTGGAAATGCTATGAGTAATATTATAATATATTAGACAAGCCTAGAGATAAGGAATAATTAATATTTCAAGATGTGGCACTGGTGAGATTACAACTGGAATATTGTATGCATTTTTACTAATGTGCATTGTTGAAATATGGATACACATAGAAAGCACTGTGGCTCAAAGGACATGCTGCAGAATCAAGACTGTGTATTTTTCAAGAAATTGTTAAGCACGATCAGCTTGTTTACCTAGTAAAACAGGTTGAAAAGTTGTGTTCTCTTCATTTATGGCCAAGGTTGAGTCCTAAGTATCAGACTGATCACTGGATTTGTGATCTGAATTCCTCCTGCATTTGTATTTTGTTATTTTACTAACACTTGCTGTTGAATTGCCATGACATATAGCTTTGGAGAGACTGTCATTTTCTTGATGATGGTGTCTCTTGTTCTAGGAAGCTAAAGGGAACTCTCTGGTTCAGTTGGAAAAGCCATGAGCAGTATTGAAAGCAAAATTTAATTAAGATTATCCAAAGGTCAGTGCTATTAGGTAGGCTGTAAATGTTCATAGCAAGTGAAAGAATGGGCGTGGTGACAGTGGCAGCCGGGAAGGGCACATGAACTACAACGAATTGCATATTTTTTTGTAACGTCCAGGCAGACAGTAGTCACAGTTCACAGAATTTAAGAATTACATATGTTTTAAATACAATCGTTCTCAGGAATCAGACATAATCCACAGTGGAAGCACAATCAAATAAAATACTTCTCTGGAAACCAGTTCAGGTTTCCTTGAACTAGAGCTGTAAGTAGGTAAAGGGCTGCTCCAAAGTACACGTAGCCCCAATATACTTTCACACTGGGTTTGCCTGTGCTGTTAAATAGCACTGACCTATAAATCTGAACAGTCTTCTAAGCAAAAGTGTTTTCTGAACACCCAGCTTGTTCGATAGACCCAAGACATTATATTTTCTCTTCCTGCAAGTCCTTGGCTGACTCTAGCAGGTCTTAGCTAAGTGGACTTTACCCATAAACTATGAAAATAGAACTTAATACCAAAATATGTTTTAGCTATCAGTAACCAGGAACGCTCCTAATGTTGGGACACCCAATTTTTAAATGTCAGGCAGATATGAAATATTATATTCTTGACCTTCAGGGAAAAAGGTGTACAGAAGGAATACACTTGTATGTTTTCTGTCTAATTAATTTTTGACCATTGTGGATAAACATGTATTTTGGGACCTTTAACAGAGGGCAGAACTGGGAGGAGACAAGATTAAAACTGCCTAAACCATAGTTTGTGTTAGAAGTTAATGATTCTTCTACCAAGTACCAGCACAGAGACTTGCTTAAGGAAAGAATACGCTGACTTTTGAGCATTTGTGTGGTAGTAAAGCTGCTGTTGTTGTGGATACAGAACCTAGGTAGGAACCTCTTTAATATTCTTTTTGTTTGTCTTAACCTTAAAATGTTGCCATTTAATGTTTGCAGCTAATGAACATTACTTGTGTAGTACTAGTTGCACTTCCTGTGACCAGTAACATTGCTGTTGTAAATGTCAATGTTTTAATGATGGCATCATACATTTGTATGTATGTGTCTTTGAGCAGTAAGCATCTTATGTCATGAGGAATGCAAGCAGCATTTAGATCTGCACAGCACTTTGATATTAATTTTTCACATAACATTAACTTAAAAGGTCTTGTTATGATTCCTTAATATGTTTAAAAATCAAGAAGACAATTGAATTAGCACTGCAACTGACTTAAATCAATACAATTCCATAAACTACCAGGTGAAATCTGGCTCTTGATTTGTGATGTGATTGGACAGTGGTGCAGCCCCTGAGAGTACAACTGCAGTGAGAAATAGCCCAAGGACTCACAGTCTCTGTTTTGGATTCCAAAGATTACTCAAACGTCATTGTGTTTTTCTTTCATAAGAATCTACAAAATCTGTAGTAAATTATTGTCTTGACCTTTGCAAACTAATTACCAGTTATTCATGCTAAGATGTTTAAATTGGTGCTCTTGTTCATTATAATTTGTATATAATTAGGGGGTAGAAAACTGCACTTGAATTTTTTATTGTTCATTAAGGAATAGAACTACCTAACAGCCACAGAGTTAGGTCATGGTCCCTATAAGGTGGTACACCCTGAAGCACTGAAGAAATCTATAGCTGTCCTTTCCAAGGTTGGATGTTGTACTCTGGAATGGACTCAGAAGGTGCTACATGCTTCCCACGATGCTGTGAAAGCTCGCAGCTCCCACCAACACAAATGATCCACATTGATTATTAGTTAAGACCCTTGATCTTCCCCCATGCAAAGTGTTTCTCAGAAGTGACTGTACTGAGCACAAGACCAAACAAGTGTAACTAATTGTTTGTCAAATGCTCGCAGCATATGATGGAAAAGTAAATTTGAAGAGTGTTTGCTTTTGTTCTCACAGTATGGCTTGGGGGATTTTGGTGGTTTTTTCCCTTATGCTTGCTTTTGGGAAGAGGATTGTCTTCTTCCCTCAGGAAGGAAGTCAGGGTGATTTTTGTTTAGGTTGACTGACTACCTAAACAATGCCAATATTTTATTTGACTGATCTCTTCCTTCTGCAAATGCAACTACCTCAGGTCATTACTACAGCAAAACGGTTTGTGCAGGCAAAATGTAGTAGTTTTAGGGAAGCCATATAACTGAATGAACATTTTAGTGCAAAAAAAACCTTCATACTTTTCCTTTGCTTCTAACCAGATCCTTGGTTTATTAAACATGGAAAAAAAACACTGGTAAAATAAACCTAAAATAGCAACTTCAATAATGCTTGAAACTGGCAGGCTCAACAGCTAATGTATGTTGACATCAGCTGTGAATCAATCTTCTATCTTTTTTTCTAGTCTTCTTGTGGTGTGGCATTTCACCAACCCTGATCTCTTCTATCTCCAGCAAACTTCCATGTAGGTCAGGGTCAACTAAGGATGGGAGGAGATACCAGCAGCTCCAACTGTTTATCCTTGCATGTAGTTGGCTCTAACATTTCTCCAGCACAGGTTGCATCATCCTTTTTTTTCCTTCCCTCCATTTCACCCTTCCCCAGCAAAAGTTCCACCATCTTCAGTGGCACTTTTGCAAAGCAATGATAGCTTCTATCTTCATGTTTCTCTGCCTTCATTCCTCTTCTTATAGACAGACTCTAAGTCATGTTTTACCTTCTGGAAAAACCCACTTCTTTAGTACTATGAACTGCAATGACATAGAATTGTAGAATTGTAGAATCATTTGAGTTGGAAGGGACCCTAAAGATCATCTAGTGCCAACTCCTCTGACATGGGCACAGACATCTTCCACTATACGAGAACATGCCACCTCAGCATTTTGTTGTAGTCCTTAATGTGTCAAAATAACAGGGAGAAGCTAATATCTTCAAATTACAGAGGAACAGATAAATTTCAGAGGACCAGATGCTCAAAAGTATTTAGGTACTAACATTTCCTGAGCACTAAGAATCTAATTTCACAAGCATTTCTGTTGATAGTTGTGCAGACTTGAGGAAATCCTTTCCTCTACTTCTTGTTCCTATCTGTCTGAGGATCCAAGGGGAAGGGAAAGCTATTTTTCATTCAGATATGTGTTCTGACCCAGACTTACAGCACAGCCACAGAAGCAGTGGTACTTAAATGAGTGAAGAGTGCAGGAAGCAGGTTTAAGCACTGCAAAGAAAAGTTGTTCATGCTAGTGGTAGTACCTAAGGACATGCTTATGAAATAAAGACCAAGAAACTCCTAAGTTGTTTAAATCTCTATTTGTGTATTTGTCTTAAATGTTCTTAGGTATTAACTCTCTTCCATCTGAGCTAAGAAAAATGTTCTTCACCATCGCGCATTAGAGCAATGCCTACCCTTTAAATGCTCTGACAAGTGTTACTCTGCCATATAGCCTGCAGCAGAGCAATTTGCAATTGCAGATGGACTTTTTCCAGCATTGGAAAAGTTCATCCAACTTTTTTTCAGCTCCATTCAAGCATGGAAAAGCTCTCTTTGTATGATTTCCCCCCCCCTCTCTCTTTCACCCTTTTCTCAAACGAGGAGACTACTGTGAAAGGTGAAATAAATCAGTTCCTGTGAGCTATGATTTCTGAGTTCTGACTTGGGGTCATTTGTTTCAACACTTCTATCTCTCTCGTGTATCAAGATCTGCAGATCTGAAGACGTGACCCATTTTTTCCAAGGGGGTCTGCAGTGGCATCTGGATCTTCCTTCAGAAATCTGTTCTATTTGTAGTTGGAGTTGCACAAACGGGCAAGTGTTTTCACTCTTTAAATAAACTTTGCAAATAGATACATACAGCTCTCTTACAGCTTTTTACTGACATATTATTTTTAATTGCTTATTTATCTCTCAGAAATAGGGTTTTTGAAATCTGAGAAAAGAGGTGAAGTACTGTACTATTCATTGCAATAAAACCAAATTCAGCTTAATAATGAAACAAGGCTTTCAATAATAAAAAAAAAAATATGTTATATCAAAGAAAGGGAAAGATTAGTCCTCTACAGCTACAGAGTGTGCTCTTTCCGGGGGAACTGGAGCGGTTCTACTGAACTGCTGAACTGTAGATGATTTCATGCATCAGGGGATACAGGCAGCACTCTGTAAACAGAAGCAGATTAGGGATACCTTGTATACTATTACAAGAAGAAAAAAAAAACATATAACATCCTTATAGGAGGCCAGGTAGATAAAATAACCAATTCTTTAGTTTTTTTCCAATGTTTGTTATTGGAAACAAGAATTGTTTCCAATGGGTTACTGTGAAGGAATAAGTGTGATGGCACGGTGTTACTACAGAGATCTTACCAAAATGATGATTGAGTCCTAAGTCACGTGGCCTGCAAAGTCAGAGCTTTACTAGGACTCCCTGTGCTTCAGCACGGATGCTTTGTTGACCTTTGTAGTTTATTTTTGGAGAGAGACTTTGCCTCTTAATATTTTGTGGAAGTTGTCTTTTTGACATCAAAAGTCACTCTAGATCAAAAAAAGGAGGGGCGGGTGTGAGGAGCAGTGGTGAGAGTGAAAAGCATTTCACTTGAAAAAAAAAAGAGATGTCAAAGCAAAATACTTCAGAATTTAAACAAATTTATACTTTGAAACACCCAAGCCATTGAGCCAAATCCTTTCCAATGAAAAGATTCTGTTTCAACATGTCAGCATTTTCTTGTAACTACCATTTCATCAGAAAAGTCCTTAAGCAACTCTATTTTGGCATATTTGTATTTGTATTTATTTTTGTTTTCTCTTGGCTTCAGATCACTCAGTGAAAAAATCAATCATGACAGTGGAAACCGAATCCAGCAATGTTGATGACTCAAATCAGGAAGCTGAACCCGCCCAGCTTTTGGATGACGAAGCAAACCAAAATCCACCAGTCAAAAAGAAGACTTGTTGCACAGGATTGAAGGTTTGGTGCCTTATCAATACCACCACAAATTGCTGTTGTCATATATTAAGAAATGTTGTTCAAGATATGACATGAGACAATACTTCTCTCCTGTTCCCCCTATCTTTTCTGGAACTGGATGCACACTGGAGGTACAAGGAAGGGTTGGATCTTGTCTTTGTCCTAAAGAAAATAAAAATTCCTGATTTAACATATTTATTCTCAAGTTACAATGGGTAGATTTCCTTTTTGATTATAGGAGAGAGATTGTAACCTCCAGTGGAAGAATCGAAGCATTGTAAAATAGATGGCTATGATACACTGTTGTCTGGAGGTTGCTATTATCACCCATTTTGTAGGGGCAAAATAGGGTGAGGTAAATTTTATTCCAGGACTTTTCTGTAATCTATGGCCCTAGGTCAAACAGTCCACTAATTCCCACAGGCATCCCAGCTTTCAGGAGCACACAAGAAGAATTGACGGAACAAAGCAAGTAAACTAACGAAAATTTTGCTTTCTTGTTAAAGCCTTAGTATTTATTGCTTCTGGCTGATGTATAACTACAAGCGTAAGATTTTTTTTTTTTTGACAATGATGTGTTTATGTTCATCAAGCTTCATCTCAGGTTAAATTCCACAGGCTCATTGGACTTGCAATCAGGGACACATTTCTCTCTATAAAAGATCTGTAAAATGAAAGATTAGTGGAAAAAAAATATGTAATTGCAAGCTTCTCAAACATCCAAAGTAGCATGGCTCAACTATCAGGAAAAGATTGTTGTATCTTTTATTTTATATTACTCACATTTGCCACCAATATACACCTGCAAAAACGGAATCTGGTCTCTCTGGGAGACTCACAGGACTAACTTTGCCATCATGTATGAGGGCAATGCTCCTGACTGTGGATCTGTGTCTAACTTTACGGCAATTAGAGTTTAATAGACCCAATACTTTGGAGGTAATAAAAGACAAACTGTTATTCTCCCTCACCTTCCTATTAAATGTGTTTTGGTTTACCCGGGGACTACGCTTTCAATCCTAAAATACCAAAGCCATTTCTGTTTGTGTTTTCATGCTTATCAGCACTTCACAATTTCAAACAAAACTGCCGAGAGCGCTGCTGACATAAGGCAAGAAAAGTGGTTTTCACAGACTTTTTGCCAATGGAGCTCAGGAAATACAAAATGTTGGGACAAAGCCCACACTTGTGAGGGATTTTTTTGTCTCTTCATTCTTAGACAAAAATAGAATATATATACCTATTTTCAAGATTTTATTTCCAGGATTGGCTTCATTCCTTACAGTAGACAGTATTGCAAAGTCTAAATTTATATTTACTTTTGTTTACTTACTCAACATTGTGTTATATTGGAACTTTTACCCAGTGAGCAATAAGTCTATTTGCTTTTTAGACTATTTTGAAAGAGTTAGATAATATTTAAACAAACTTAGTTTAACTTTTTATCAAATATATCTTTATTTGCAAAAGCCATCATGTGTGTTAGTGGAAGCAGCTATAAAATTATGAATAATATTAAGCTTTCCCTTATGAGGTATATGGTGCACAGGCAATAGCCATGATCCACACATTTCAAAGTACATCATCTGAGAAAGAGATGAACTCAATCAGTCTGTAGCACCTTCCACATACTAGGATATAATAAAAACTTGCATCAAGCCTTCATTTTGATGCCATGGCTGTCTATATTTTGAGTTAGAACCACTTATAAACTGTCCTAAAATAAGTGACGTATGGCACAAACAAGATAATTGGGGCTAAGATTAATTTTTGGTTGGACTGGTATCGGTAAACCTATCCTGATTCACCTCTGGCAAATTTTACATTTCTGCAACATCCAGAAATCCCACCATTTTAGCTGCCCATAACCAAGCCTCAGCTTTTTAATAAATTTAGCCTCAGGATGTCAGTAAGGAAAGTAGTCCCCAGTGAGTTGTTTCCCAAATTTAATTTCCACAGTCCATAGGATTTCTGCTTTGGAAAACTACCAGCCAGCAATGCAGGGAAGATCAGACTTTCTGGTCATTAAGTTAGCTATTGCAAACTTGAACCCTAAAGCAAGTGGCTGCTCTCAGTGCAGCACCCAGCAGCAGCCCTTTCCAGCAAGAAAAAGCATGGCCAGCAGGTCCAGGGAGGTGATTCTGCCCCTCTACTCTGCTCTTGTGTAGACCCCACCTGGAGTGGGGTCCAGCTCTGGAGCCCCCAGCATAAGTAGGATGTGGACCTGTTGGAGCAAGTCCAGAGGAGGGTGATAAAGATGATCAGAGGGCTGCAGCAGCTCTCCTCTGAGGACAGGCTGAGAGAGTTGGGGCTGTTCAGTCTGGAGAAGAAGAGGCTCTGGGGAGACCTTATAGTCACCTTCCAGTACCTAAAGGGGGCCTACAAGAAAAACAGGGAGAAACCCTTCAGCGGGGCCTGTTGTGATAGGACCAGGGGTAATGGCTTTAAAATAGAGATAGATTCAGATTAGATATTAGGAAAAAATTTTTTTACAATGAGGATGGTGAAAGACTGGCACAGGTTGCCAGAGAGTGGTGGATCCCCCATCCCTGGAAACACTCAAGGTCAGGTGGGATGAGGCTCTGAGCAACCTGATCTAGTCGAGGATGTCCCTGCTTCTCGCAGGGGGATTGGACTAGATGACCTTTAAAGATCCCTTCCAACCCTAACTATTCTATGATTCTAAAACCAGAGGAGCAGACATTGCAGAGAGACCACCCTGGCACTCCATAGCTTTAGGATACGTGAAAATTCATAAACAACATTGTCCTTACAATTTGAGTAATAAACATATACCATGATGATGATTGCTCCACGCAGTTTTATACATATTTGACCCCTCTGTGATCAGTTTCCCTGCCTCTACCTCCCATTTTCTGTCTTAATCTTTCCTCAGGTATTTCTTGCTGCTTTATCATTCAGCTACTTGAGTAAAACATTGTCTGGTACAATTATGAAAAGTTCCATCACTCAGATTGAACGAAGGTTTGACCTGACATCATCTACTGTTGGTTTCATTGATGGCAGCTTTGAGATCGGTAACTGATATTTCGTAAAATGCAGAACACTGTTCAGACAAACAGGAGGCACAGCATCTAGCACTAATTTTGCTTCATTACCTTCCAGGTAACTTGCTGGTGATGGCGTTTGTAAGCTACTTTGGAGCTAAACTTCATAGGCCCAAAGTAATAGCTGCTGGATGCTTTACTATGGCTTTGGGAAGTGTTTTAACAGCAATGCCTCATTTCTTCATGGGATAGTAAGTACTAATCAAGATTAATTTGGGTAATCTAACATTAGAATTGGATACTCCTTTTTGGTTTTTGAATGAAACTTGGTATATATTAAGTCTTAGATTTCCAAAGGCCTATAGAGCCTCACCTCAATGTGCAGTGAATCATGCTTGACACACACATCACTCTTCATTATGTCTGGTTAGAAAATTATGACTCCTCTGAAGCAGTTGTTCAACTTCTTGGAAAAATAGGAAGATCATAATGCTCTAGTTTTCAGCTAGACTTGTTCAGAAAAGAGACGAAATATAACATCATTTTACAAAATCATTAGAATTTATTTTTTTCAGGAGGAAACACCTATGAAAATCTTACGAAAATTCAAGTTTAAAACAAAATACATTTAAAATCTTCAACTATGCTACTATCTTGGTGCTATCACATTCATGAATTATATATTCTTTCTGAATGGCAAACTGTAAGAACACCTTATTGTGAAAATCAGCATTAACCTCATTGGTTGGTAACAGAGATGTCAGGATCATGTAAGCAGGAAAGTCAAGACATTATGAAGCACAGTAAAATTACGAGGAATATAGAATCCACCTATATGATTTCCAGAATAAGTTTGTGGTGTTTTGAACAGGATCTCAAAGCTCTGAGCTCGTAACTTCCTATTGAGTGACATCTCTACCTGAAATACGACTTTATTTGTAGTAGTGGGTAGCTCTTGTGTAAAATCAGGGATTTAGAGCTTACTTGGTGAAGAAACCAAACCACAAAGATGCTCTTTAGAAGAAATCTTGCTCCTTGAAAGAAGAAACTACAGCTTTGTTGTGTAAGATGACGCATTTTTCTCTCCTGTGGCAAACAGCTGCTGCTCACACAAAGCAGCCTGTCAGCTCCACGCAGAGCCTACAGAAGGATCATTGCTGGTAGAACTGGTTCCAGGGTTTTTCCTGTTCCAAATGCACATGGTTAGTTAAACTGATTTTCTGTGGCTGGTTAAGCTAGTTTTTATTAATCTTCTTCAGGCTCAGAGAATTACCGTATGTCGCTTATATGTTTCTAGGCATAGCTTTGATACAGTGATAGTATATAGAGTAAGATATATTTCTGTTGATTTTTTAAATGCATTAGAATAATTTTAGGTGTTCTAGTGTAAAAATAAAAATAAGGAATGCTTTTTATCATGATAGTGGAGCTTGTACTAGCATCAGACTTCTACTTTCCACTGCCGAAGCCAAACTATGTATCTTGCTCATCTACACGGGAAACGCATACAGTTCCTCAGGAACGTCAGCCTAAATTTTTGAGGAAACTGTTCTGCACTGTCTCTCCTAATGAATGCTCTTTGTTTCAACCTGAAAAATAAGCTTGCTTGGTCTAAAAGGGCCAGTTGAGTTCCTAGAAGCAGAATGTGTCCTTTACCACGTTGTTCTGCTTAAGCTAATTGTACTTTGCACCTCAGCAGGGCTCATATCAGGGAAGAGGATCATGCTAAAGCAGCTGAACAGCTTCCAGCACCCCAGCTGCTCAGCTGCCTCCCCACAGCATTGCCCTGCTTCCTGTAAACCCAGCTAGAAGGTGTCTTTTGGCCACTAACTTTATCTACCCACTACTATACAGCAACTCTTTCTATAGCCAGTGCTAATTCTCAGGCAAACAGGTACTGCCTGAGGATGTCTTCTCACTCCTCTCCTCCTCCACCACCCCAAAATGCATATCTAAGATGAAAAGGGGGACTTACACTCCTGCTCAAGAGATTCTTCTATTTCTCCTTGACTGTGAGGTCAGCACAGGGAGCTCACTTGGACCTGGCCGTAAATTTTGGCACCAAAAGTTCAATCCTATATCTGAATTACTTTCAAAGGCACTTTTGATTTTCCCAGTTTAAAATGTTATGTCTTCTAGACAGATGATTCTAACTTTTATTTCTTCTTCATTTCAGTGTTTTAGTTTTCAAAAATGTGCTTAAATAATCTTTTTTTTTTTGCTCCTTCAGTAGCACTTTGTATTTATATTTAAAGAAAGATACCTTTCTCTTTAGGAAAACTGCAGTCAAGTGGTTCCTGCCCTACTACACCAGTATTTCCCTAGTAAACACTGCTTCTAAATCTTCTATTGTGTGTTTTCAGTTATAAGTATGAGACGGCATCACATACATCTTCTTCAGCCAACTTAACGTCAAGTGTAAATCCCTGTTCCTTACACCAAGATGTGAACAAAACCTCATTGGAAGTCCTCCAATCAGGTAAGAAACTGTAAGTTTAAGTACAAATACAGGAGTTAATACAGGTTGCAAGCAGAGTAAATCATTGTCCTATGCAAGATGCTCAGTTAGATTTCTGACTTCAGTCTCTATCTGTCTGGGAATGTTACCAACACTTAAATGCACTTTTTGCATCTTAATTGGAGAAGAAACATCCAGCAAACGCAAATCATAAGGATCCAGATCCCCAGCTTCCTGTGTTTACACTTCCAAATTACAATAAAATCACCCTACACTGAAGGGGATGCTGAGGCTGTGTTTGAAGAGATTCAGTTAGCCAGGACTTGGAGTTGGGGAGGTGGAAGAGAGAGTGTGACAGGACATGAAACTGCACAGAGTTAACTGGAAATAAATGGAGATTTCTATGATCTTGCTTATAATATGGAATATAGTTGGTTTACATGTTGCTTGGCATGGGACATAGGTAGAGAAAGAGCCAAACTGTGCCCCAAACTCAATCTCAAACTTCTCACATTAAAGATGTGTGTTGTATGCCAGGTAATATATTTATGACAATATCAATCTGCCAGATTTTTTACATAGGTGTTTTTTTCTGATGGGTGATGCTTATCTGTATTTTTAGAAACTGAATACAATGGAGGTGGAGGAAAATGCTATTAAAAGACTATTAAAATATAATGGCATTAATGGCCTTTCATTAATCTTCCATAGGGAAAATGCTGTTAATATCCTAAATACTAAGCTATAATCTTCTCATGTGCTGAATTTCCTATGATTTGTCACTGTTTCTCATTCAATTATTCTATTACAAAGATGTAAACTCTCATCTGCAGGCTGTCAGAAGGAGCCATCTTCATATATGTGGATATATATCTTACTGGGAAACATGTTACGTGGAATTGGTGAGACACCAATAACACCATTGGGCATCTCTTATCTTGATGATTTTGCTAAAGAAGAGGATGTTCCTGTGTATGTAGGTAATCTCAACATCAAGTAAACTGAGAGATTCATAGTGTAAGAGGCTGACAATCCTCTGCAGAAGAAAATGTTCAGTCATTAAAATGTACTAGCATCTGCTTCATTATATTTTCAGCATGTTTGCATACAATAGCCATGCTGGGCCCAATGTTTGGTTTCCTGTTGGGATCTTTATGTGCAAAACTGTACGTGGATATTGGATTTGTGGATTTAGGTAAGCAAAATAGCAGAAAAGTGAATGTAAGTGAATACTTGTTTCTAATAGGATCCTCTACACAGTTGCATAAGTTTTTATTATATTAATTTTATTCATATAATTTATATTTAATTTATATTTATTTCATTAATTTTATTATATACTTTATTACAATTTTATTAAATTACTGGAAGCTTACAGTAAAGGCAGAATTAGACAGGGAACATATTTTAGAATAGTACTTCAGGATTAAAGGATTAAAATACGTGTTTAACTTTAAAAGTTAGTACCAAGAACTCTCACAGATCCAAGATGTTTTACTCAACTGGGATGTGAGTGAAAGGATTCTCCTAGCATAGCAGTTTTACATTTTTGGTGGACTACCCACCCTTTCAGATGAGCATTTTACATTGTTTACAATTCATGTGACGTTTGCAGTACGTTATACAGTTTTTGCCAACCCTTGCTTATTCGGATTAGAAGAAAACACACATATATATTCATACTTGCAAAATGGTGGAGGAGGCAGAGCAATCCCTGTAAGTGGTAGCCGTGGTCCTTCATCCTGTTGGCTTTCACTATAAGAGGCAGGAGCCATGTCTGAGGTGGTGTTTCCTGGCCAGCCCACCTCCCCACCCCCTGGACCAGCCTGATGGGGAGTCAGGCAGTACAGACTGGTGACAGCTTTCTCAGGAAAAGTCCTGCTGCAGCAGCAGCAGTGGGTGATCCTGTTTAACTAGCAGGACAGAGAAGTCTTCAGATCTTCGGGATCCTGGAGTTAGATAGATGACCTATTTTGTCTTTGCCCTTTCTTAAGCCAATGTTTGATTTCACCTGAGGACCGTGAGCCAGTTCTGGTCACACAGTGAGAAGTCTTATAGCATTGGTCCACCACCAAACATGCCAGCAGGTGGCAATCATAAAAATTCAACCAACTGCTCTCATCTTCCTTGCAATACAAACTTTAAGCTTGTGGCTAGCCCCGCTGATGCTGCAAAGAATGCCCACGCGCTTTATAGCAACCTACACGACTGAGGTTAGCAGAGAATGGTCTCAGCAGAAATGTATCAGCCATGAAAGGACCCCATGCTTGGGGCCCATCTGCCCTCATTTTGATTTCTTATGTGTTGGATAAGAACCTCTGTGTTGTCCTGTATGCCACAAAACAGCAGTCAGCATAAGATGTAGAAAGTTAGATGAAGCATAACACCGTTCCTGATGCCTTCACTGCATGAACAGCCTCTCATTAGATGATTATCATTACCACTGAAAGTCTGACATTGTAAAATGTAGCTATTTTAGCAGATAAAGGGTGGAACAGGTCAGCTTCTTCATTTAGGTAACTCGTATCTGTTTCTCTCAATTCCAGGAAGCATCACTATCACGCCACAGGATTCCCGCTGGGTGGGTGCATGGTGGCTTGGTTTTTTAATAAGTGGAGTAACCAATTTCCTAGCTGCTATTCCATTTTTCTTCCTGCCAAAGCATCTGAAAAAGACAAAGGAAGCCAATAATGACAAAACTTCACATGGTCTCTTGGAGAACATGGGTGTCACGAGCAAGAAACTTGCTCCCACAAAAACTAAGCAAAGGAAGTGGTCAATAATACTGAAAGGCAAGTGTTTCATGTGTCGTATAAATATGAAAAGCAACGGGCACAATGTACAGCAGGAATGTCCTGCAAAATATTTTGCCTCCTTCGCGTTTCAGTCTAAACCAGTTATCTATCCCCAGAAAAAGAGAGGTCCACTAAAGGTTGTTAGAAGTCAAAGAGCTTCTGCATGCATCACCTGCAATGCAGCATTGCCTGAGTGGCACCTACCTCTAAAATTTTGTACTGTAAGAAACTTGAACAGTGGAAAAATTGTTTCTGTATCAGGACTGAAAGAAAATATTAGAAGGCTCTTTTTGCCACATGGAAAGCCAAATTATTCATCTGATCATCATACAGCTCATTGAGACTGATGCACAGTGCTCCCTGAGGAAAATACGACAGGCTTGGATATCAGCTCTGGTTGTGCAGTTCTTAGGCTAAGAAAGGGCTGGAAAAGTGGTGGGAAAAGATGGCTTTGCATCAGTAGTCAAATTCTCCTGTCTTTGTTCAGATCCCAATGGAAGACATTGGGCATTTCCACAAAGGCTGCTCTCACTTAGCTGTGAACCTGTCATAGTATTAATGTAAGCAGAAAGAAGTCTTTGCTGTGTGGAGCCCTTTAGTCTTCATGTACAGATCTCACCAGAACACCAAGACCTTAACCCATACTTCTGTCTTCTCTCAGGATTCTCCTCCTGTATCTCAACCCCTGGTGTTTTTCAAGAACCTGATTTTGTTTTCAGATACATGCAAATAAAGATCAGTATGACTTGCACTTGGACAGCTGAGAGAAGAATTTTGCCCCAAATTTTGTAGATTACTCGCCAGTAATTATGCCATGCATTTTTCAAAGCCAACTCATATATCCCTTTCTTTCAGATTTCTATTCATCCCTGAAAAAAGTACTGAGTAATCCAATGTACTTTACATTATTATGTTGCTCACTGTTACAATTCAGCGGCTTTATTGGTTTCTTGACTTACAAACCAAAGTACATGGAACAGCAGTATGGACAGTCTACATCTAAATCTAACTTTCTAATAGGTGAGTTACACCATGGAATGATGGCTTATGCTGTAAGAAGTGCCTGGGGATAAGTTCTGGCATGCTTTTTCTGGGACTGAATTCCTTGCAGAACAGATGAATGTAAATGGTGATCTCTCCTGAACTTCTATTATATAAAGGCAGCAAACAAAATAGAGTTTTAGCAAAAGCACCTCAAATATGCATTGAATGTGGTGTGAGAGCTTTAGTTACTGCAACATCTGGCAAGTGCCTTGTGAGAGAAGTGGGTTTGCATATGCAACCCAGGGATTAGGCTGAGCACAGACACCTAGGATCATCATAACAGAATGTAAAGCTGCCAGAAATATCAACCTGAGAGTAAAGTTTGGCTCTTAAACCCACTGTGATTCTCTTTATTTTAACATACCCCTTCTATAATCTCTTTCAGGATTGACATCCTTACCTCCCGTAAGTATTGGGATTTTCCTAGGAGGGTTCATAATGAGAAAGTACAAAATGAGCATCATTGGAGCAACCAAGTTTGCATTTACTATGTCATTTTTGGCCTACATCATCACTCTCTCGCACTTTTTGGTTGGCTGTGAGAACCATGTGGTAGCAGGAATTACAGTGTCCTATGAAGGGTGAGTATAAAACGAAAAAGAGTATGTTTTTCTCCAAGGTAGCAATAGTTCAAAAAATGTACTGTGACATCAAGGCTGAAAGAGGAACAGGCTTTTGCAATGCTTAAGAGAAAGTGAACACTACCATGTGTCATTGTGATAGTTTCGTTGGTCAGCAGAGTGTCAGCCTGCCCAAGCACAACACTGGTTAAAGGTTAATTAGAAATACATTAGCAAAATTGCATCATTACTGATGTAACTTGTCTGGCTGTGTGTGGGGCGGTATTGCTGCTCCACACAGTGCTATCTCTATACCAGAAGCAATTTTCTAGTGAAGTCTATTCAGCAAAAGGGTGAAGGCTATGTAACAGAGAGCATTGGTAGCATTTCCTGCACAGAGATGGAGAGACTGCAACATGCTAGACTCTCAGCCTGCTGTAAACCAAAATGAAGCTTTATTCCTGCTGAAGACGGTCTGTCCTCTCAGGAGAGGATCAGAATTTAAAAGTTACAGGCTATTATTTTTTTCTTGGAGTGAGTGAAGATACCAGTACAGGGGATGTGTGCCAGGATCTGTCTGTCTATGGGGCCCAGCAACACGGTAGCATATAGGTTGTCACTGCCTCATGTCCAGCCTGCTCAGAGTAGCTCATGGCTAGTGGGAACCCGTTTGCATCTCCCTGAAGACTTACCCACAGTTCAGTAATTTGTCACTACAGTTCCTTGTCAAGTCATTCTTGTTTACAGATGAAAGCCTGGAACTAGACCGGCAGGATACCAAGGATTTTTATATTTGTTGGAACCTGGGGACTAGCTGTTGCTTGTCCTGTACTCTGCAATGTTTTCACTAAGAATGCAAATGGTGGACAAGGGAATAAGCTTAGTAAGCACTGAGATGAAAGAGATCCAAGCACATAAGCTTTAATTTACCCAGAAAGGAGAAGATGAGGGAAGACATCCCTCTTTGTTATAGATCTCTATACCCAAAGGACATCTGAAAGTGAAAGGGAACACTGCTTTCTCCATATCCTCTAGGAAGACTTAGGCTAGGCTTTAAAAGAGCAGTATTTTTTTACTATGGAGACCAGGAAATCTAGATTCTGTTATTTATGCATTTTTTACTAACAGCTAAAGATGTACCTGATAAGACTGTGTTAACTGTTGCTAGCTCTATGTTCAATTAGGGGGTCTAGCTGACCTCTCAGAGCCTTTCAGCTTTTCCTTTCTCTACACCTGCCAGCTCAAACCAGTAGAAACATTTTTATTTGTTTAAAATGTTTATAATTAAGTAATCACTATAATATCAGTGCAAGTAGGATGGAATCTCAAACAAACAGATCAACACTGTAGAGACTCAGTTGTGAAAACGTATGTCCTGGACATATGAGGTGGGTTTCAGGCCAGCAACACTGTCACACAGAAGGGACTACACTGACCTCAGCACTGAACTAAAAATTTCTTACACTGTTACACCTGTCTGAACTTAACTTTCAAGCAAACCCACTCCGTACCATGAAAACACCATATTTTCTGAGTGCAACTCTGACTGCAAATGTGCCTCCAATGTGTGGGATCCTGTGTGCGGAGACAATGGACTCACGTATGTTTCGGCGTGTCTAGCTGGGTGCACAACTTCGGTGGGACATGGAAAGAACACAGTAAGACTTTACCTCAGTTTCTGAGGTTTTCTATTACCTTATTTTCCATGTAACATCAGGGATTTAGTAGTATAATGCTTTTAAGGAAAACCAAAGTTACTGGGGACCAGTCAGTAAAGTAATTATGATTTCTTGCTACAAAGAGCACAGAAGACATAGAGATTTCTCTGACTTAACTGCACATTAAGCAAAAAGCCCTAACTCCTTGTTAGATATTAATTTTCATATTTTGTAGATTGAACACAAGAGGGGGAAACAAACAAATCACAGTGGTTACATATTGCCTGAAGGTTGTCCAAGGTTTCCCTTTCATATACTTCATTTTGGCTGCCCTGAGGTTTTAGCCAACAGCTGAAGTACACTAAATAGTGTAGTATCTTCCCTGATACTGATCATTCATGTGTAAGTGTGAACAATGATTTGAGGGGACACGGCTCATTTCCTTTGTGTGAGACTCTGGGATGGCAGGATAATGCTTTATTTTTTATGGCTGACTGATTTCTGCTTGACACAAAGTGCTGGGGATAACGCACAGAGTCCCAGTGAGGAAGCTCCGGGCCATAGATATAAGCCTTCATTGGACTGTGTCATTCCCATGTTTTCTGATGCCAGGTGATCACTCTGGAAGATAAATGGTCTGAAGCTGTCTCGTGCACTCAGACAGTTTTCTCTCCAACAGATTTTTCTCTCTGCTGTCTACAGTCATCTTCTCCAAAAGATGTTCTTTGTTTAAAATCTTAAGGTGGGAGGCAGGAGTGAAGGGCTCAACAGCATCCATGACGGTGGGACTGCTACCTCCCACACAAGTCTGTCTCTGTAGACGTTGTGCCTTCAGTTCCCCTTACCTCAGAATATCCTCAAGCCCCTGGTTAAAAGCTGTTGCTCCTAAGATACCAGTACAGCTATTGCTGACCTCAGGGCTCTGCATAAACTGTGTCTTGACAGGCAGCTGCTGCTTACAGCTGTGAGGTACCACTGGTGGATCAGCCTTAGCAGAGAGGGACCTGTGTCTCAGGTGCTTCTCACAGAGACAAGTCAGCTAACATATCAACTCACCTAGCAGCAAAAGTCACAGCTCCTTGAGTCTCACTTTTCCATTTTGACTGCCATCCAGGGAGACAAAGGCTGAGGCTAACCTCAGAGATTCTGCAGGTACTCCAAACATTTTCCAAAAAGCACTGCTATGTCCACCAGCAAAACCATGCTGGCACAGAACATCCCTTCCAATTTCCTTCCTTCCATTCTTTGTAGGAAAGAAGAAGCTGCTGCCCATTGCCTCATTAAAGGCAAATAAGATAGGAACAGAATGCTCAGGAAGGCTTCAAGCTGTGCCTGTGTCTGAAGGCAGGATTCTCCATTGCATGAGCAGTGTCCTACCGAATCCGCTTTGTGTCTTCCAGGTCTTCCATAACTGCAGCTGTCTTGAAGTCAGCAATTCATGGACAGGAAATAACTCTGCCACCTTGGGGCAATGTCCAAAAAGTGAAGATTGTTCAATGAATTTTATTTATTATACAGTAATACAAGTCATAAGTGGCTTTTGTTACGCACTGGGGGGCACCCCAGCATACATTATTATGTTCAGGTAAGTAAAACTAACTGTGTACCACAGGTTGAGGCTTTCCAACAAAGGGATCAAAATTATAGAATCATAGAATTGTTAGGGTTGGAAGGGACATTTAAAGGTCGCCTAGTCCAACCCCCCTGCAAGGAGCAGGGACATCCCTGACTAGATCAGCTTGCTCAGAGCCCCATCCAACCTGGCCTTGAATGTTTCCATGGATGGGGCATCCACCACCTCTCTGGGCAACCTGTGCCAGTGTTCCACTGCCCTCATTGTAAAAAAAAGTTTCCGTATACCTAATCTGAATCTACCTCCCTCTATTTAAAAACCATTACCCCTTATCCTTTCAAGGACAATATTTAGAACCTATGTTTAGATTTCTCACGTTCCCTTAGGAAAAAAGACTCTCTTGCAACATAACACACTTTCTTTAATGAATGTTGTCATTCCCCATTTGTCTGCAGCTGTTAGCATCAGATCTTACTTTGCTGCTCTTTGTAAGTCACTTCTAGTGGTTGCTTCCAAGTCCTGCAAAATGGTTTCTCTTATGCCTGTCATATGCCCAAGTTTTCCAGAACACATCCTCTTTCTCTGCTTGGCTGTTCTGACTGCATGGATTTTGAAAATGCCATGTATTTTTCAGGATTTCTGGATGTGGGGTTACCCTAACAGATTGTGCTTATTGGACATCTGAGGGCTCAGTCTGAGGCTCCTGTGCTCATATCTGTTGAGGTATACAGGCGCAGGCATACCAGGATATGATTTGGAGCCACGTATACAAATTAGCACATACTTTTCAGCAACTTGAAGAGAAAGCTCACTCAGTAAAAAAATTAATTAGTGGCAAATTTAATGGTAGTCCTAAGGTTGTTACATAATCCTAAATGAGCATGAAAAACAGAATGTGAACTCCTCTCCCTTCCTCATCTCTATGAGACATGCTTCTGGGCATTGACCACGTTAATATTTGTAAGGAGATGGCAGAGGCTGGATATATAATGGATTGAAGATCAGTGCCCATTTCTCATGCTTGGAGTGTGGTCCCCCATGAAGTAGAAGGGTGTATTGCCAGATGCCTTTGTGTATTTCAAGATGTGACGTTGTACAGAGGAATGCAATTCGAGAATAGAAAGATGCTGTATGAACGCAGGTACTTGCAACATTTTTGTCTTAGGGTAATACGCTATTTGCCATCAGGTGAGTAAGGTGTATCCCCCCAAGCAAGGAAAATGTATGCCAGCCAGTTAAGGCAGCTGGAGAGCCCATTTCAATAAGACTAGGATGGACTGTGATTAGACTTTTCACTTATTTAATTATGCTTAGTGAATGGAGCTCCCAGGAGCTATGTGATGGAAAACATTCAATTAATTCTCCTTTTTCATACCATTTGACATATTTTCAGCAGATGTAGGAAGTTCTGTCCAAAGCTTGGCTTTCTGACATTGAGTATTAAATTCACGGTAATTGACAGTTTAATAGGCATGCCTAAGCACTAGATTGGCAAATACTTCATACTTATCCCTCTTTCTTTCAGATGTGTTCAGCCAGAGTTGAAATCTCTTGCAGTTGGTCTATACACACTCGTTATGAGAGCGCTAGGTAAGAGAAATCATTCTGACTGACTGAGATGCTTGCTCGTATGGCCTTAAATGATACCAATGTAACTACCAATTGTAAACCAGATGTATCTTTGAAACAGCTGTTAGATCCTGGCATGTTCCTGGAGATTCTGGGTTTTTTTTTTCCTGAAGGTCCAATATTCAGTCAAGAGTTCATTGGGAAACTAGCTAACACAATTCTGAAAATCTTTGACCTGTTGATTAAATGATGTTGCAGTTTAGGAGCCTGGTGTTCCATAAGGGGAAGAGTTTCTAAGAAAAATTAAAGTATTATCTTTAATTTCTAAATAACACCATAAGGTTTCAAACTTGTGAATCAGCCAGTGGCTCATTGAAGCACAATGATGCAAGTAAGATCACAAAGACGTGCTCTAGTAGGACTTAATTCAACACTAATACAACTTTACTCATAGCAGAGTGTTTTCTCCATGTCAAAACTTCTCTTTCCTGGCAGACAGCAGCTTAGATCTCAATTTCTTTTTAAGTATGCTGCAATGCTCTTTTTTTTCCTTTTTTTTTTTTTTTAATTTTTAAATTAAATTTAAAAAAAAATTCTTTAAATTTAATTTTAATCAACCATCTCATTAATTTTTTTAATGAGATGGTTGATTAAGATGCCTAAGCAGGCAAGAAAACACCTCTCTGTTTCCTTTTATTCTGTTTGTCAATGGAATAGGAATACCTGCATTTCAGAAATGTAGAGAAATGCCTATGAAGAAACAAGTCACACGTGTTTGCTATGAAATGTAAAAAATCAACAGCCACTTACAAATGTCTACAATGAGAGCTAGGTTAGGGCTGTAGTCTCTACTCAGGATTGTGATGGGACAATTTGAGATAGGAAGCTGTATCCACACTTTGTCTTCTACTTTTCTCATCACACAAGGGGGCAGAATTTCTCCCTCAGCTCTCAGGACAAGCAATGCCAATGGAATTCTTGGAGCAATTTCGGCCATAGGAAATTTTAAAAAGCATTAGGGAAAAAGAACTACCCCCTTTCTATAGGCTTCTGCTTCAGCACATTGAGCCAGTATGCTCCTTCCATTGCAAGAAAGAGTAGAGCCACTGTCACTGATTCAAAAAAAGCTGTCACTTCTCTTCAGTGACTCGGAAATGAAATCTGATGTGCTCCCATCTTCCTCTCTAAGGAAGCTCCAAAATGAGCCAAATGCTTACCTGTACTTTGGCAAGGCTAGGATTTTGTCCCATGTCTGCCCTGTTTTACAGTAAAGCATAAGCTCATATGTGGCCAAGTCATACTAAGGATTTCAGTTGCTTACCCTCATTCAGGCAGAAGGGACTATCAGTCAGTGTGGATAATTCAAGCTATGCATACAAGAGGGTACTACGCAGCAGTTCAGTGCTCCCTTGTAGGAGCTTAGCATGCATTGGTAGCCAGTGGTGGCTCTTAAAGCCGTGCTTGAGAAACCAGTATGCATGACTACGAGCCTGGCCTAACCCATCAGACCACATTTCCTGGGAACTGATGATCCCCATAGCACAGAGAAGGTGTCCCAACTTACAGTTACTCTGGTAAGGGAAAACTCCCCACAGTCCAATCCATCTATTGCCACTATTGCAGCACGTAACTTGCCACTCAGAAAATACAAAACTGATTTCTAAAAATACATCTTTTTCTGTGATACCTTGTGACGTTTCTGCTTGTTTCCTTGCAGCTGGGATTCCAGCACCTGTTTATTTCGGTGCACTGATCGACAAGACATGCCTGAAATGGGGAACCACGAGCTGTGGGCAGCGAGGGGCTTGCAGGCTATACGACTCCAACGCATACAGGTAAGGCAAATTAGAGCACAAAAAGCCTCATGCATTTCCTCTTTACAGATAGATATGCTTTGTTCTGTTTTACTGTAGTGTGTGAGGCCACTGATCAAAAATTACCATCAGATACTAACTCTGGACTCGTATTTATGTCAGTCCAGAATTCCTGAAATTGAGAAATCTTAAGATAAAATCTTAAACTCTTAGGTTTTCAGTCAGTTTTTATGTTGTGCAAAAATCGTTTAATATCAATGACAGATTTCTGGGATGAATTATGTATTTTTAACATCTTTTGAGACAATTTGAAAGATCTAGGATGGTATGATTTACCATCAAGAGGAAAGTTACCCAAATTCACCTTATTTACAGGTAGTTTGTTCATACTGGCAAGAATGTCAACTTTGTGCATTGGCCACATTCAAGAGGAAAAAGAAAAAAAAAAACAGAAGAAAATCATATTTAGTTGACAAAGGTATTGGCTAAACACAAACACTATCAGTCTTCAGGAGGAATATTCCAGAGATTTTTCTCAGTTTCACCCAAACCTTGGCCAATTCTGGTGTGTTTTTTATTTGTACTTACCTTAGCCTGCTCTGGCAATCTCAATATATTTCTAGCCCTAAAAAGTCTAAGGCCTTAAAGTGATCCAAGAATGTTCAGAAGCAAAAAGAAAATTATGGAAGTTTTGCTTTGCAACTATCTTTATAAGCAAACAGAATATTGTCTCTTTAAAAGAAGTTTTTCCATGCAAAAGTATGTGATTTGTGGTACCATTCACAAAGAATGAGTTTTAATGTTTTTCCCTAAGCTTTTTTTTGTATACATGTGATCCTTAAAAGCCATTATTTTCTTCAGTGTCTTTGTAAACATCAATGCTTGACACTGTCTTCTATGCTCTGTCCCACAGGTATGTCTACCTTGGTTTATCAGCAGTATTAAGAGGTCCTTCCTACTTGATTGGAATTGTCTTTTTTATATTGATAAAGAAAAACTTTCAAAATAAGAACTCCAGGCCTACAGAGAATGGAGAAAGAGAAGATGCTCCTATGAATAAAGAAGCTAATTGCAAGATCAAAGAACATTTGCCAGGTTCTGCTGATGCAGAGAATGAATCATGTATTTAGAAAGTCACTTAGACCAGTGTCACATGAATCAGGACAGCTGCTTTTAAAAACAACTGTCACAATGTTATGAATAAATAAATAATATCACTATTCAGAAAGTAATACTAATAGCAAACCTGTGATCAACAACAAGAAAAACTAACATGCAAGTATGAAAATGCCTTACGTTGTACCTGATCACCAGTAACAGACAGAACAAGTTACATCAACTGTCAGCTGATAAAATTCTCAGCTGATAAAAGAAAATCTTCCTTGGCATTTCCAAGGAATCTGCAATTTTTAAAGGGGTCAAAGATGAGTGCTGGCAGAACAGCCACATGCCAAAGGCCCACACAATGTGATGCCAATCCTGTACGCAGACCCACGCAACAGGCTGCCACAGGAATGACAAGCTCAATGCCAATAGCATGTTTCTGATTTCATCAAATTCAACTGGAATTCACAGTACAACCAAAGTCTTTAAGCAAAACATTTCCACCTTTTCTAAACGAATCATTGCAACAATTTTCCATCACAAAATTTATAAAAGCAGTATTTTTCCAAGAAGCATTTTATCTTAGCTCAGCTGAAAATTTTATGCCTACTTAAAACTACTACTAAGTTGCCATAAAAGAAATAATTGTTTTTTAAAATCTCAGAATTCTAGCATTTTATTAAAAACTATTTTTTTTTAGCTAAGTGACTATGAAACATAAGAAATATTCTGAATTTTGTAGTGATGTTGTTTTCTAAGCAAAAGTCACGCAACGTATGCTCGTGGCTTTACTGCTATGCCGCATATTGTCCAGCAGAGGACACTGAAGCAATAATATTACTCCTATGACTACTGCAAAAACCTGATCTATTTGTCCTGTTTGGTCAATTGTTCTGGGAGAAGTTCACCATCAGGCAGGCAGAACACCCATCTGTTTTTTTTCATGCACCTTAAAACTTCCTCAGCTCAAGCCTTTAGCTCGTATGTTCAAAGTTGCTTTTGTATATTTGTCGGTTTGTATTCATCGTATTTGCGTCACTCGGAGCTTGACAACTATTGTTACTTTAAATAAAATGATGTGCACTTGCACACCTACTCACAACAGTGATTGAATTCCCCAATTGATACTTTAAAATAGATGCTCAAGGCACAGTGGGATATGGTTAATAGACATGTTAGAGCAAATTGCTGAGTTGTGCTGAACTAAGTGTTGTCTGTCATGACAGTCACTTAGCAGTGACTGCAGCAGCTGAAAGGAAAAGAACAGGTCTTTCTTCCCCCAAATGAAGTGATATTTACTGGAGGCAGAGATTCTCCATCTAGCAAAACTGATACCACCCTTTGCTTGGTCTTTTCTTACAATTGCATTTGCAAATGTTTTGGCATATTCAGATACAGTCATAGGAATGACCTGTGGGACCTAAAGGAACAGACCACCTTATCTAGCTACTGAACTTGGGACTGAGTTTTAGCAGGGAAAGTAATTGCAACTGTCTAGTTCTGCTTGTCTTTCAGCTGCTGTGTCCAGATGACATTCTATTAACACATCTTGGTACATGTATAATTTCCTACAGTGGTGTCGGAGTTCAGCCTCAGTCGGGGCCAGGCTACACAGTCTCTCTCTCACTCGCCCCACACTCCGAGAGAACAGGGAGAGATAATATAAGAAAAAGGCTCGAGGTTTGAGATAAGGACAGGGAGAAAATCCTTAAAGTTACCGTTACGGGCAAAGACGCGACTTGGGGAAAACAATTTGTTTATTACTAAAACTAGCAGAATAATGAGACAGAGAACAAGATAACCTTCCCCCACCCCTCCCTCTTCCCGGGCTTAACATTATCTCTACTACCTCCCCTCCCTCCCCCGAGCGGCACAGGGGGAAGAGGGAATGGGGGTTGTGTTTAGTTCATCACACATTGTTTTACGCCGCTGCTTCGTCACTGGGGGAAGAACTCCTCGCATTCCTCCTCTGCTCCATCATGGGGTCCCACCCACAGGCCACAGTCCTTCATGAAACTGCCCCAATGTGGGTCATTTTTCCATGGGGTGCAGTCCCTCAGGAACTGGCTGCCCCAGCACAGGCCCTCCACGGGCCACAGCCTCCTTCAGGCATCTGCCTGCCTCGACATGGGCTCCTCCACGGGCTGCAGGTGAATCTCTGCTCCTCCGTGGACCTCCATGGGCTGCAGGGGGACAACCTGCTCCACCATGGTCATCACCACAGGCTGCAGGGGAATCTTGGCCAGGAGCCGCATTACTCCTCCCCCTCCTTCTTCACTGACCTTGGTGTCTGCAGCCATTCCTCTCAGAAGAAAAATTCTTCACAATCGGAGGGCAGACGCCTCTCAGGTTCTCTTCGCACCTCATTAACATCTCATCTCCTCTCCACCTCTTGCAGCCGGGCTGGGCTGAGTTGGGCCCAGACTGCTGCCCGGCGGGAGGCCAGAGGGTGAGGCCTGCAAAACCCAGGAGGCCCACGCCTCACCCTGTCTGCCCCCGCTCAGCTTCTTCACATCTTCTCTCCCTTTTTTTTCCTGTTTTCCCCTTCTTAAATACGTTATCGCAGAGGCGTTACCATGGAACATTCTGCTCCCAATCGGCTCAGCCTTGGCCAGCAGCAGGTCTGCCCTAGGCCCGGCCGAGTCCACTGAACAAAGCGGAAACTTCTAGCAGTTTCCTACAGAAGCTGCCACCGCCCCCGGTTGTGTCCCAAGAGCCCTTGCTGTGCACACACGTGTGCATATACATGCACACACATGTGCACCCATGCACAAAATGGCAATCTCTACTGCAAGATGCATGCATTTGAGGTAGGGCAAGATACATATTGTCAAGCACGAAATCAGGAAGAAATAACGATGAGTGCTGCTAAGCCTGGTCAGGAGAGATTTGTAGACAACTAGAGGGATAATTTTGAGCATCTTTACAGGTCTAGAAGGAAAGCTTAGATATTTTTTTCATTGTTGTTTTTGAAGGGAGAACAATGATTCAGTGGAAAGATGTGCATGAATGTGTTTCAGCAATAATCTGTCACTGCAGCCAAAATTTTTACACATTGAGTAAGTAAAATTCAACGTCTACATCTACTCTTTTATCCACTGCTGTAAATATAGCCATAGCTCCCTTTGCTTAACTCTTTGGAAAGGCAGGCTGGCCGTATTCACATGCCTCCCTTTACTTACTGAAGTTTTGAACATTAGAGAAATGCCTCTAAACTCAGAGAGGCAGATTTTACAATTCACGAAACTGGAAGTTGTTGCAGCAATTTCAGAGCCGGGGGAGCTTGGGGTTTTTTGTGTGGTTTTTTTCATTTTGTTTTTCCTGGATAGGTCAGGTTTCTTGGCAAACAGTGTAAGAAAAAAAGGTTTTTTTCTTTCACACTTAAAATGCCTCAGCCTGGCTCCTCTTCGTATTGCTGAGTCAGACTAAGCCAGGCCAGGTGAGACCATTGCAGAGATGGTCTCAGCAGTAGCCCAGGTACCTGTTGAACAGACACCTCCCTGTGTTTCCAGAACTTCTCTGACTTCTCAGGGAGGTGGTTTGAAACATCCAGCATGGCTTCACCAAGGGCAAGTCCTACCTGACTAACCTGGTGGCCTTCTATGATGGAGTGACAAGGCAAGAGCTACGGATGTTGTCTACCTGGACTTCTGTAAGGCCTTTGACACGGTCCCCCACAATATCCTTCTCTCTAAATTGGAGAGATATGGATTTGATGGGTAGACTGTTTGGTGGATGAGGAATTGGTTGGATGGTTGCATCCAGAGGATAGTGGTCAACGGCTCAATGTCCAGATGGAGATCGGTGTCAACTGGTGTCCCTCAAGGGTCTTTACTGGGACCAGTACTGTTTAATATCTTCATCAATGACACAGATAGTGGGATCAGGTGCACCCTCATCAAGTTTGCAGATGACACCAAGCTGAGCAATGCAGTTGACATGCCTGAGAGACTGGATGCCATCCAGAGGGACTTGGACAAGCTTGAGAAGTGGGCCCATGCAAACCTCATGAAGTTCAACAAGGCCAAGTGCAAGGTCCTGCACATGGGTCAGGGCAACCACCAATATAGGCTGGGCGATGAAAGGATTGAGTGCAGCCCTAAGGAGAAAGACTTGGGAGTGCTGGTGGATGAGAAGGTCAACATGAGCCGTCAATGTGACGTGTGCTCACAGTCCAGAAGGCCAATCGTATCCTGGGCTGTGTCAAAAGAAGCATTGCCAGCAAGTCAAGGGAGGTGATTTTGCCCCTCTACTCTGCTCTCATGAGACCCTACCTGAAGTACTGCATCCAACTCCGGAGCCCTCAGCACAGGAAAGACGTGGACCAATTGGAGTGGGTCCAGAGGAGGGCCATGAAGATGATCAGAAGATAGATTTAGACTAGACATAAGGAAAAAGTTTTTTACAGTGAGGGTCATGAAGGACTGGAACAGGTGGCCCAGAGAGGTGGTGGATGCCCCATCCCTGGGAATGTTCAGGCTGGACAGGGCTTTGAGCAACCTCATCTAGTTGGAGATGTCCCTGCTCCTTGCAGGGGGGTTGGACTAGATGACTTCTAAAGGTCTCTTCCAACCCAAACCATTCTATGATTATTTCTAAAAATACTTGCTAGTGGTCAGTAATATCACTAGTTAGTTTTTTTAGTGCACCTTCTTCTGCATGCTTTCTGGAATTCCTTACTTCTACACACACTAAGTACCTACAAGTATTTACTTGCAAAAGCTCCTTAGTTTCCAATTATTCATATTACTCTTTTTTTTTTCCTTCTTGAAAACAGATTTTGAAAGAGAGTTTAATAGCTGATTCATTTCTGAATCATCATTAATTTCAGCCCACTAGTCTTTTTTTAATCCTCATTTTAATACATGGGATTTAAAGTTGTTTGTTGTTTAGTTGACTTTAGGAATACATTGAGTAGGTTGAAAAGAAGTATTATACAGGGTAAGAAATGCTTTTGCCATCCAGGTCTCATAACTGCCCTTATTCCAGCCTCATTCAACAAATCCTCCAGGGCTTTAAGAAATTCAGCATCTAGTTCTTAAGGTCATCCAAACATTAGTAGGTCTACAAGACCTGTCATTGCACGAGTTGTCAGTATCTCTGTCTCGATGATGCTACTCAACAAAGGATGCACTTTGCTAGCTTACAGTCAATTTGAGCTTGCAATAAATGCCAGCGTTAGCATTCATTGGAATGCAACAGCAGACAATGCAGTGAACAAGGAAATTCTTGTTGTTCCTGAAAAGCTTCAAGAAGGACTTAAGATTTCAACAAACGTAAAATCGCAGAATAAAATTGCCTTAGTAGCAGATACTTGTGGATGGATGGGCAAACATTCAAAATCGAATAAAAACTTATTAAGTCAGTGTAGTACCTGAATTATATTATCTCCTAAAACATCTGATTTGGTGAAAACAGTTATCATAATACAGTGTAGAGAGTACATAAGGGAAGGCTTTGCATGACAGAAGCTCTGAAGTGTTATTTTGAAAGTTTAATTAAGAGGAAAAACAGAAAAGATCTGAGAATATAGGGAATAGGATTGATTACAGTAACCAGACTAAATTGTCTGGTCCAACTTCTGACATTAACAAAGAAAGCCTGCAAATAACACAGTTCAGTTGATCCAAAAAGCCCACCTCTGCGTAGGAACTGAATGTAGATCTAGGATTGTTTGTATTGATGCAGGAACAAATCCCTGCACTATGCAATTCCAAGTTGAAGAGGGAGAAAATCAGGTTAAGGAGTCACTTTCCTACTTGCAATAATCTCTTTCAAATTTGCTGCAACTTAACTTGTACAGTGAGAGCTGAATGACCAGCATTAGCCATTTTTTTTTTCCTTTCCGGCTCTTCAGTTTGTCTTTCAGATAGCGAGAGCTTCTAAGTGTTTTGGAAATATGATTTTATCTGTAGTCCCCACCCTTTCATTTCTTAACCCAAGAGTAATTTTCACCTGGAGATAATAGGTCTGCCACTGGAACTCTAGCTTTAATTTGTTTAGCTTTGAATGACAGTAGTTATGAACGCACCTTTACCTTGCAGCTTTCAGCACAGTGTTTAGACTTTCAGCCCAAACACTCTCACAGAAATTGTAGTGGGTTTGTAAAGGCCATGTAAAGATGTCTTCTTTATCACTGCAATAGATGGCAGCTGGATTCAGCAGGTTAATTTCACCCAGCGGTGATGACACCTTTAACTGTAGCGTAAATCTGCTCTTTTTTTCATATCTCACTGGTTTATAACTTTTTAACATTTTACTGATCAAAATAAGGTCATGTATTTGCAGGCTAAAGCAAATCAGGGCTTGGTAAACATTAATTATCTTTAGAGAGGTTGAACCTGTTTCTATGCTGGCTCTGAAATGACACTTTAAATTTTTTTTTAAATTGTAAGTTCAAATGCTTTTAAGATGTCTTTATTTTTTTTTTCAAGGAATGCATTATTCAACAAGCCCACTACTAGATTTTTTAAGAATGCTGAGTAGTAATGCTTTTAAACTCAAAATTGTTACCCAAATTGCCTAAAATAGGGCACCTAGTATACTCTCCTTCCAAACACTTTACTGTCTTTTGAATATACGGATCAACACTTTAAAGCATTGATAGGAGCCTTCTTCACAATATCCTAAAGCCATATTTAATCAGTTCTTTTCTTTCACTTGCGATTTTATTCACGTGCTGACGTGTTTCTCTTTCCAAACCAGGTATCCCAATGAGCCATTCTGTGACTGACATAATATTATAATTGGCCAGGATAATCATGTATGATTCATACCTTCTGCTGGCTATGAAGAATAAAATTCTATATAGAAATCTGTTATGTTTAGGAGAGAATTTTCTCACTCATGCACTTGCAGCTTTAAAAATTATGAAGCAATCATAAAACCCAACAGGATTTCTTAGATATTTCAGGTCACATCATAGTTATTACTATAACCTGTTATTAGTACTGGAGTAATATTTCAGGCTTCCTCGGTCGTGTCAGGTTAGGTCAGGACTTGAGCACAAACTCTGTGATTATATACATTGCTAACATACATTGGCCCTTGCTCTAGTCTAAGGAGAGACCAAGGGTGTCTGGCTTTCTGGGAAAGGAGACTCCAGCAGAGATGGGGCCAGCTGACCCTGAAGCTGTGCTCTAAAAGGCTATGCAGATACAACCAACTCAGGCTATGACTCACAGCTGTGGTAGGGAGGCTGCTGTGCCAGCAGGAGTAGCCCATGGGATGCAGGGAAGAGGACCAGCACATTTGGGCAGAGCTGTGCTCTCCCACTGTTCATTATGCATCAGCACGTCATGTAGGGCCACCTCACAGCTCCAACGTCCTTGTTTAAGTGAGGCAGGCTAGCAACCTATTTCTGTTAGCAGGTGGACACATTCTGAGGGATGCAGTGAGTAGGGCCATCAGCAGTGGCAGGGGACAAGCCATGGCTCTCTCCCACAGAGCTGCATATGGACCCTTTGTGGGAAAGTTCAACAGCCATGGCTGAAGGTGCATCGAGCCACCAAAAAGCAGGGTGTTCTTGGGGGATGCCTTCTGGCCTTGTCTGAAACAGCATTATTGTCTCACATGTGAAAATGACATCTAAGCTATGGGAGTGACAGAACTCAGCAGATGTATAAGAAATTTGAGTTTGAGATCTAGTATAATCTAATTTTAGAGATATGAGCTAATACATAGAATCAGTGTTCCATCAATGAGATGATAATAAAATAAATATACATTCAAATTAGATTAATTATTTACTACTTTTGCAGATAACAGGAAGAGTGCTCATTCATTTATGCAACAATATGTCTTACTGAGAAACATCAAACTCCTCTGATGATTTCTTACCTGGTGATTTTGGAGGAGAAGAAAATGTTGCATTTTTATATAAGTGCCTTATAGCTTAACATGGCTGGGCAGATGAATTATTTAGGTATGACAGTAACTGACTCAGAAGGTCTCTGGTTTAAGATACAGATCCGTTACAATAATTTTAGAAATACTTCTCAGATTTTTGCCCTGCATTACGTAAGTCTTATTCTGATGAAATCTTGAGAATTCCATAATACTTTGTCTCCATCTGTATTTCCCTTATAACAATTTCTGTACAGCCTCTCTTTTAGGTTTATTCCATTGATCTATGGAAATGTGCTGGCCTGTTGCTTCATGGTAGTCTCGATCACTCAGGACTTATTACCTATTTTTTCGCTAAGTGTGGTAATCACTTTACAGCACCTTTGGAAGACCTAAGGAAAAAAAATAGCACTTCAGTGCCACTGGAAATCAATCCCAGGCTTTCTACTTCCAGTCCCACACCACAACCACTAGGCTATGTAGCAGAGACACCCAAAAAAAAGGAATTTGCATCCAACAGGTGGGCCAGGCAGGAGCTCTCCCAGCATGGGGCATGGGTGGGCAGCTGCATAGGAAGCACCAAAGTGGGACCATAAGAGCAGTGACACCATGATTGGTCTCAGAGGAGACCAAATTTACAACACATGCAACACAGCCCATCCAAACCCACATGATGACTCCACTGTGCTGCACTTGGTTGTGCCATAGATGCCATGCCCAGGTTTTTTTTGATGCTTAGAAGAGTCCTGACAGCATGAGGGATAAACTATGTCCATGTTTCTTAACCTGAGACTGTAACATTTGGTTTTCAGGTCTAAGCTAAGGGCTGCCATCTCCTGCAGGGTGCTGCTGGTGCATTAGGCAGGGCTTGGGCTCAAGAGTCCACTCTGTCCATAATGCAGATCTGGGCAAAGAGATGGACAAACACCTTAGGACACATCCAGCATGCTTGCATGTTTCCCATGACCACTCTCCACTCTCCACATTCATGGCCACACAGAAACAAATCATTTACCTTCTCTAAAAAGCAATCTCTGCCCTTACAGATCACTTTAATATTAGTGCAAAGGGATAACATAAAGGAATCTGCTTGACCTCAAAATTCTGGTGCACTTGTAGCAGAATTTTTTTGTTTTTTCTTCTTGGCTGACTTGAACTGGGATTTAGCTATGCTTTAGTAGCTCAGAACAAAAATACGAATTAATTAGAAAGATGTATAAGTATGTATAAGTATGTATAAGTAAAATTAATTAGAAAGATGTATAAGATGTATAAGTAACACTGGAGAAAATAACTTGTGATTCAGACCTATATTAACAGTTTCAGCTAGAAAGAACTTTCACCATATTCCAAACTAGAGGTAGGCAAAATGACAATATCTTCCGTAGTGAAAAAAATTGAAAACTAAATAAATGTTACCTTTCCGCTATATTGTTAAAATATTTCAAATGCTTTAAATTTAATTTGACAGTCTGAAGTATTTTCTGTTTACTCCGCAACAGCTAGTACTCTATTCTAAATTTATTTTTTGCCAGGATAGACAGGACTTGTTGATAATGGAGACACAAAACCCACAGGAGGTCTTGGTCTTTGTAGGGTACGTGATCCTAATGTGTACAGAAAACTGTGGATTTAGGGCTGCTGGGTTTTTTTTTCCTCTTTGATAAACAACTAGAAAATATAATAAAAACAGCTAGTCATAGGTCATTATGTCTGTCTGATTATGTATCTAAAAGTAAAGAAATACCAAATAACTGCACCGTCTTCTGGGATAAGGCTCTGTCTTCCATAGTTGTTCTGGCAGAAGGGCTTTGATAATGCCATTAAAGGGCTTTTTAATAGC
>WHYT01017907.1:116628-187871 GCA_009806455.1 Tetrax tetrax | reverse complement strand
GGCAGGGCTTGGGCTCAAGAGTCCACTCTGTCCATAATGCAGATCTGGGCAAAGAGATGGACAAACACCTTAGGACACATCCAGCATGCTTGCATGTTTCCCATGACCACTCTCCACTCTCCACATCCATGGCCACACAGAAACAAATCATTTACCTTCTCTAAAAAGCAATCTCTGCCCTTACAGATCACTTTAATATTAGTGCAAAGGGATAACATAAAGGAATCTGCTTGACCTCAAAATTCTGGTGCACTTGTAGCAGAATTTTTTTGTTTTTTCTTCTTGGCTGACTTGAACTGGGATTAAGCTATGCTTTAGTAGCTCAGAACAAAAATACGAATTAATTAGAAAGTAAGATGTATAAGTAACACTGGAGAAAATAACTTGTGATTCAGACCTATATTAACAGTTTCAGCTAGAAAGAACTTTCACCATATTCCAAACTAGAGCTGGGCAAAATGACAATATATTCCGTAGTGAAAAAAATTGAAAACCAAATAAATGTTACCTTTCCGCTATATTGTTAAAATATTTCAAATGCTTTAAATTTAATTTGACAGTCTGAAGTATTTTCTGTTTACTCTGCAACAGCTAGTACTCTATTCTAAATTTATTTTTTGCCAGGATAGACAGGACTTGTTGATAATGGAGACACAAAACCCACAGGAGGTCTTGGTCTTTGTAGGGTACGTGATCCTAATGTGTACAGAAAACTGTGGATTTAGGGCTGCTGGGGTTTTTTTTTCCTCTTTGATAAACAACTAGAAAATATAATAAAAACAGCTAGTCATAGGTCATTATGTCTGTCTGATTATGTATCTAAAAGTAAAGAAATACCAAATAACTGCACCGTCTTCTGGGATAAGGCTCTGTCTTCCATAGTTGTTCTGGCAGAAGGGCTTTGATAATGCCATTAAAGGGCTTTTTAATAGCTTCAAACAACAGTTGGATAAACACAAGGCTCATGCCCTTAAATCTCTCAGTCTGACAAAAAATTCACTGATTTGGATATTTCTTCATTGGTTTCAGTAGAATTAGCATGCTTTCTGGTCCACCAAGTTGTCTGTAATGATCCATAAACTACCTGGTTTGTCGCCTTTATTCAAAAGCATGCCTGACTTGGTGTAGTTGCAAATTTGCCTCCAAACTAGCTTTCCTGGTTTAACAATTTATCTTACCACCTTAAAATACAACAGGTTTCTCTTCTGTGCTGGAGGATCTTCCTGGTGATGGAGTTCAGAGATGTCAGAGTTAGCTCTGAGCATGCTGGCACAGCTATCACACGGGGCAAAGAAACCAGTTTTGATCCTAGAACCAGTAACGTGGCTTTGCAATCAAACCAGAGTCCCATGGACTTCTTTGCCTCTCTGGTGAAACCTTGCCTTTGCAGCAGGAGAAATTTAAAGGGAAAATATCCTTGTTTCTCTCTACTGTGAGAGGCAAGGGGATAAAAAACTTTTGGAAAATGCCACTCAGTTGACCACTTATCTCATTTTTTTTGTATATTCTGTGCTAGCTGTGTGTTGAAGAAGAAATTATTCCCTCAAAGAAACTTCTACTTGCTGTTAGCAGCAGAGTGCTTGGCATACAAGAAACGGGGCATGTTGAAAATATAGGTGAGTGATACAGCCTTGGAGTTAGGAGTATACTGAGCCAGAGACTCATCTTATACTACCTGTGGCAGCACTTACGCTATTATGACTGTTAGGAAGAATGATGTTAAGTCTTATTTGTTTGAAAAAGCTCACTTTACCAAGTTGCATCTGGGGTCAATATCTGGACATGAATCACCAGGACTGACCAGAATCTCATTTCTAGCCTGACATCAGTTATCAATGCACCTTTGTTAAAACATTACCTCCTGGAAAAATCAATCAATAGGTGCAAAAGATGCTCTCATCAAAAAAAAATCTGTAATATAAGAAACAATGTACAGGAATAAATACCCAAACAACAGAAGTAAAACAGAAATTATGTTAGTACGAATCACCTGACTGAGTCTATATGTCTGTCCCAGGTCAGGAGTGTTTCTAGAATTGCCAATATATTTATTCAATGTTAAAACACTGTTTGCAGATGGAGAAAGACACACCATTATTCTCTCTGTGTAGAATTCCTGGGGTCTCAGGAACTTGGATTTTTCTTTAATTATTTCCAGACCTAGGTGCAGTATTGATATCATCTGTCCTAGAGAAGTTTTCATTCCTGTTCCCTTATAAGACGCATGGCTTCCCCATGTCTGCTGGCAGTTTATAATCAGAGCTGTGTTTGTAAAAGGCAATGTCTAAATGTGCTGGTCATTGTCTTTAAGCAATAAAATGCAAACAGCTCCATCCCCAAGACCAGGATATGAAGAACTTGCTTCCTGTTCTTGCACTTACGCGTAGCAGGTGGTAGAAAAAAAGTCAGAAGATGATTTAATATGCAGTCTCTCTTTTTAGCTCTCTGATCTGCTACTTTCTCAGATATAGGGTGGAAGATTTTCTTCATATTAGTACAGTGCTCTCTTCCATGTTCTGGGGAAGTTTAAGACTAGGAAAGAAAGCTTGTTTCCTAGTTATAGGCTTGTGCAGAAGACCACAGGGAGCAGAGATACCCTTCAGAAAAGAAAGCAAAATGTCTGTGATGATGGAAACAAAGCCTGCAGTGATCTTACTAGGAATATTTCCTCCCATTGTGAAGCTACATTATAAGGATTGTCAATGAAATATCACATATCAGGTATTTTTAGATACTTTTTTTTTCACAGTAATAACTATTGGAAGCATCCTTTATTGAAGAGTCTCTGTGGACTAGGCTGTGAATTTGCAAGCATTCAGTGCTGTATTTCAAGGCTTACCGGAGACTTTTCAAGGCTTACTGGAGGTTCCCTAAACAAGGAAGGAAATCTATATATGTGTGGTATAAATCCAGTTGTCATTAGGATAAATATGTCCACATGCACACACAAAAATATCAAAGAAACTTAAACACCTATCACTTTATTGCATCAGTTCAGAGTAACTTTACTCAAACCCAATACCAAGATGTGCTGCAAAATTAATACACCACTTTCTTTTGTTTGCAATCCATTTTGATTGTTTAATGTGTTCAAATTAAACCCCAGGATCGTTGTGAAGTTCTTATTCAGAGAGTGCTCACTGATGGTCCTGAGGATCTCACCTGAGCATGGCCCATGGGACCCAGTCTGGAACAAAGAGCTCTGGTCACGAGCCATGTAGCAAAGGCCATCAGAGCAACTGGGCAAGCGTAACTTGATCGAGCATTGAGAGCTATAAGACTAAATACAGAGCAAGAGGACTTGAAATAAAGTTGGTCAAAAATTGAAAAGAAGCTTATTGTGGATTTCTTCTTTTTAATTTTTCAATCATGATCAAATTTATGACACTCAAAAAATTTTGGCTAGTCCTACTGTTATCTAGAAAGGGCCGGAGAACAAGTGGATGGGAGAGTTCCCCAAAATTTTTAAAACCTTTTCCCTCTATTGTTTCAGAAGAGGAGAGGAAGAGGATAGGGTAAAGCAAATCAAACGTCAATGTTTCAAAGATGTTTTTTTGAAGCCCCAAAATGTAAACTGGCTGTTGAAGTCAGTAATTAGACTTCTGCTGTGCTTAGAAAAACTGAAGCGTAGACAAAGTTATGAAAAGACCTCGTTTCTTTGTTACATATTTGTTTCCTCACTCTCTTCTGAGGTTCTTGCACCAGGAAGAATTTCTTTCTTGTTGGCAGTAGCTGGTTCTTTGCTGGTTAATCTTTCTGTATTTTTAATATTTGTAATCTCTTTGCCATCTGGCTTGAAGCGTTTCGTTATTAAAACAGAGAGCACTATGTATAAGAGACAACATCCTGCTCGTAGTCCTGCAATGAGGCCAAGATAGACATTTCTAGGAAAAAAAAAAAAAAGGTGATAAAATATGTTTATATTAATAAAGCTTGCCAATTCTGAGCGGAACCAAGTAAGATATCAAATACACTTTTGCAAAACCATCTATTCTCAGCCAGGTATTGCTCCACATTTTGAGAAATAACAGACAGAAGGAAAACAATCTCATGATATTTAGCCCCAGGCAGGTTCTAATCAGGTCGTATACTCCTAGCAGAAATGTCCCGTGTCTGAAGAGTGCTGTCATTCAGCAGACTGTATTTTAAGGCTGGGACAGGAGGAGCTCCACCAGTTGGGGTTTTTTGCCTGTTGTTCCAGCCTTCCCCCAGGATCCTACTGCTGCAGTCAGTGCTCCTGGCTGCAGCCCTCCACGCACCATCTTTTTGGTTCCCCTCTCCAAGTGGATTTTGTGAAGTGTCTTACAGATTAGGAAGCAGAGAAAGGAGGGATGAGGAAGAGCATCTTCAGTGCTACACTTACTCCACTTGGAGTAAAGTAACTTCTTGTTCCGTCTCCCACAAAGCTGAAGTGTTGCAGTTATTCAGTGCACTAAGGTTTCAATAAAAGAACTAATACTGTCAATTTAAGGCAGTGTACTGCAATGTCATATGTCAGACTGAATCAAAATTATTTGGCTTATTTAATCTATTAAGCAGTTTTGGTGTTTTTCATCTCCTAGTCAGTCTATTGACAATTGTCCTGAGCAAAGCATACCTTGGTCCTTAGTGCCCAAAGCTGCCTTAGAAGCCAAATTCTGCTTACCTGAATGCTTTCGTGTCGTATACCCGGCAAGATCCAGATCCCCCACAGTTTTTTGTCCCCCATTTCAAGCAGGTCTCATCTATCAAGGCACCAAAATAAATAGGAGCTGGGAGTCCTCCTACAAAGAAAATCTTATTACATGATCTCAGACATGAAGATCTCTGCATTTAATATCATGGTAAAGAAATTAGGAAATTAATCTCAGAGTTTCTGAATTATGGCTGCATAAAATGCAACTAAACAACCAGCTCCAGCTTTGAGATTACGAGATTCGTGAAAATATTTAACCAAGTACCTAAAGGGAGGTGAAAGGATTAAAGATTATAGCACTATTATATTCAGTGAGGGAAATGTTAGTAATTCTACTTTAATGGCATTTTTATTAGAACTATAACATCTATTATTTTAAAAAAAATAATATAACCAACATTTCTTTTTCAGTCTCCAGTGTGGAATTATGTGCTGTGCCATATTAATATTTATATATAGCAAAGTATCTGTTCAGGTATTACACAGCAATTTGCCATCAGAAATGGTTAGCTGAGTGCAAAGGGCTGAAATTAAGCACTTGTTCAAAACCAACTATGTGATAAGTGTATTACTTATGTAGTACTGAAAGAATTCCTTTTAGACCATCATAATGCTTTAATATAATCACTAAGCTGTTTCAGGGGTAATGCATAGTTTTGTGCAGAAAATTATTTCATAAAAGCACAAGATTGATACTCTGCAGCATTCAGGTAAAATATGGAGATTAGGAGAAAGATCCAAATGACTACTTGGGCTTCTCTGCATGGAGAAGATTTCAAAAACAAGTGAAGATAAGGCAAGGTTTGCTAGAGGCAGGGCAGACTACATATCCGAAGACTTGAGTGATTATTTATTGCAGATAACCACAATAAATAAAATAATAGGCAGAGTACAAGCTAGCTCTTAGTGAAAAATGGTCAGCAAAAGGGAACATAGGTGTTAAGGATATCAACACTGATCAAGCTCAAGTAGTTGTGTCTGCAAATCAAAAAAAAAAAAACCAAAACAAAACTACAGTGCAATTTCATTCCTTTCCCTGATTCCTTTGCTGCATAGAAAAATTCTGAAGAGATAATCATCATATGTAATTATATGCCAGGAAATATGTGGCAAGCTCCTCCAAACATTTTGAAATGCATAATCTTCTAACAAAGAAAAATTCTTGAAAATTTATTTTGTTCTCACCTGGAGCAAGGGCATTGCACTCGCTAGCTTTGGTCTATCTCTTTGACTACCTACTTGAATCCAACAAAGAAATTAAGTTTTACCTAGTACTCTACCACCTAAAGTTTCAATCCCAACAGCAAAGGATTTCAGGTCTGGTGAAACAGATCTAAAAAGGAAACAAAAACAGTACATTGTTTTGGGGAACAATAGAATAATGTAGCTATAGCCATCCTATGAACATCTGCATGTGCCCCATTGCAAGAGTATTGGGGCTTACTTAGCGTAGCTCATTCAAACTCTAATTGAAAACATTCACCAAAGTTGAAGTTCAGATGTAGAGGCTCTTTCCATTGACTTCAGCGGTCGAACTCTCATTGAAAAAAAAATGGAAGAATCTACAGAAACTCATTGTGAACCCAAGGAAAACAGACTGTAAAGACTTTGGGGGAGGATGTATGGGAAAATTAAAGTGAACCAACTAAAAGTAGCCAGTTCATGTCTGTAAGTTAAGCTCCAAGAAGCTGCCTTGCTTTAGAAGGGGCTATATTGTGCAGTGATGAACAGAGTGCATGCTAGCTGGATGCAAGTAAATCCCACCTCTACCTCTAGCATTCTATAGAGAGACAGTGAACCTGAGTTATCTGGCTACAAAAGCACCTCATTCCTGCCAGTGCAGAAACAGCCTACATCCATCAGATGAACTCAAAGAATTCACATAAAGCAGGGGGGAGTACTGAGCTGGCACAGGGCCAGGAGGGAGACTTGCTATGGACAATCTGCTTCCTGAACTGGCGTTTAAACATCAGAATATCATCTTTTGAGCATTAACATAAGAGGCTTCTCATTATACACATTAGCATTCAAAAAATTTTGTCCAGCAAAGTTAGCCTTGTCCATAATCCAGGCATGCGGTAAGAACGGCTGCACTTAGAAATATTGCAGCAATATCAGCTGCTTAGCAAAGAGAGTATCTACTCATGTGCTATTGGAGATTGAAATTCACTCATGAGCATGAGTGGAAAGAAACTTCCACACGAAAGGCACAGAACATTGTCTTTCCTTCAGAGTATAAAATAGCAGTGCTGCTTTACAACTGAAGGAATAAAAATTTAAAAATTATTGCTGCTGACATAGTTCTGTTTATACCGCATTGACAAAAAATGAGAGTATCAGATTTCTCAGAACACAGAAAACATTCTGAGGTAATAAGGCTTAACAAAGGTGAATGTTTTCCTCCTGAGTAATATGAACAGTACAGTAACCTTGGATCTGGCTTACCACCGCATCTTATTTCAAGTTAATTGCTGTGTTAAAAACATCCCTGTTGTTGGAAGTGAAAACTAATGTTCAGGATCAACGTAAGGCCCACCCGTTTCATCACCAAAGTATCTACTCAGCCTTAACTTGGAATTAAATCAGTGGACAGGCATTTTGCTGTGTCTCTGAACAGAGATGGACTTCAGAGAATGGGCAGAGACTCAGAGCACAAATTTGATCAGCATGCCATTCCTCACAACAGGAATGAAATAATAGATACCATATTCTGTTTCTCTTTTCCCAAGCTTTACGGTCAAGGTAAGGTAAAGTATTTCACCTAAACATTATCATGTATGTAGGAGTGCCTCCTAAGGCTAAAATAAATGCACATGCAGTCTGTAATGCTAAAAAATAGGGAAATGCTTTGGTACAGCTTTCTCTTTGGCATTGTCCCAAAACTGCAGAGGAATTGCCAAGTCCATGCCCTTGTCCTTCCACACAGCTGCAATTGTGAAACACCTGAAAGGAGAATATGAGAAGAATTCATTTAATCAGAATTCAGTGGCACAAAACTATTTTAGTAGCTAGGTTTTTCACTCCTTGTAACAGGCAGGCTGTTACACTGAAAGAACCTCCCTAATCAACTTTGCAGACTGAAGGCCAAGTTCATTGGTATACTTCAGCCACTCTGAGCTACCCCAGAGACACAAAGCAACTGTGACTCTAGTTTCAGCCATGCCATTGCTAGGACAGAAGGTGCTCTGTGTATGCTTAAAATGGGTCAAAGCTATAAAATTCAGACGTGAACTGTTATCCAGTCATTCTGCTCAGGCATCCTATGAAGTAGATGAGTAACAATAAAAATACAGAACTGGACCCAACAAGGCAATCATGCATATCTATTGTTCTGTACCTAAAACAGCATTTGGTGCTGGATTGAGAGTGGGCTGTTTCATAGCCTTTGAAGTCAGCAGATATGGGCTTGAAAGCCAATTCCTCTGAAGTGAAGCAAGAGAATACTTCTGGAATATATAGATATAAACCTGAAAATATTGACTGTCTTTTTCATTATTGTCACATGAAGACAATTCTGCTGCTGTCAGAAGATATGACCATTTGAACACACTTCGGCAAGCCTACTGTTTTTAATGGTCTTCCGCAGATAGGATTGTTTGAAGTCCTGGAAATGGCTTTGCTGCTGATACACTGAACAAAATAGCCAGATGTATATTTATGCGACCTCTTCGCTGTACAATTCTGAGTTATGATTTGCTTTCCTGAGCTATGGCAGCCCAGGAAACCTACACAGTAAGAGATCTACTGATAAACTTAATGCCAAATGTATCATCATCTTGCTGAAAAGAAAATAAATTAAAAAAAAAAACTATATGTAAGCTTCCAAGAAATGTAAGTTAAAAGTCTGAGGTTTTCACTTAGCTCATCGCAACTCTTTCAAAAATCCTCTCTGCAACCTTGCACTCACTCAGTTTCTACAAGCTTAGACTGTGCAGAATGGACATTCATGTCTAAAGGATTTCTTAATCACAAAGCCAATAAATTAATAGATGGAGAAATCTAGCTATACCTATAATCATCTATCCACCTATATATTTACCATATTCTTTCCCGTCCCAGTTGATGATTTACATCCCGCAAAGCAGGCTGTCATGTAAGTGATCCTATTATCCCCACATACAGGGTCCCACTGATCCAGCTTGCAGCTGCAGTCAGCATTACAACTGTCCATGAAGCTGTTTTTGGTGGAGGAAAGATGTTTTAATCTGGAGGAAACCAGAAACAAATAAAAGAATTATTTATTTGAATTATATAGTCAAAGAAAATATCAGGAAGCAGGCAGGAAACACATGGAGAAAGTGAAGAAATAAACATGGACAAGTGTCTGCTACCATCCCAATGTGAAGTTGTCATATGGAGACTAAGCTAATTTCAGCTAAACCAAAGTTCTCTTGAGATTTTTCATCAAGCATTAACATTTTTATCAATTGTTGCTGAAAAGGCATGGAACTCAGAACTTGGTATTCTTGGCTGGGAGGGAATATTTGGTATCACTTTTTCATTTGAAAGCTCAGCCTAAGAAAAATAAAATCATACCTACAATCTCTTGTCCTCTGTAAACTGGTCATGCTTTTCCTTAGCAGCAGATATCATACCATACCGGGGTGCTAGAAGTAGTGATAGAAAACTACATAAAACCACAGCAGTAAGATGTCTTTGACATTTTTTTCACTGGATCAGAGCCGGTTAATGGCAACGAAAGTGGCATGGGCCTGAGCGAGAAGCGCTGCTTCTGTCTCAGCTCTGACAGAACTTAGCAGCAGCCCTGCCTCTGGGACAGGCTTGAGCCCCATTTCTTATCAGATCTCATTTCTTATTGTATATTAACATGGACTTTCATAGCTTCCACCTTTACTAACATTTCTGTAAGAAACATCAAACTCAGGTCCCAATGAGCTAAACTAAGCAGATAGCAACAGGTATTGAGAATTTTAAAAACGGCCAGCAACTGTGAGGGCATGGTAGGGAGGCTCAGTTTTCAGAAAGTGTTAAGAGTCCACCAGCTACAAATCACCCCTGCCTTGAAGTGACTCACAATGTAAAGGGAAAAGTGTTCAAAATTTGCCTTTTATTCCTCCCTACCCCTCGATCCAAAACACACCTCAAAGGCGCTACATTTCTCCTAAGTCTTTTACAAGGGAAAATAACTAGGGGGGGAGGGGAGGGTAGCCTGTTGCTTCTCTTGAAATTACCAATTGTTAAACTGCTAAAAGAGCATGTGACTTGCTTAACAAGAACAATCCTAGCACATGCTAAATTCTCCAGTCTCAGTTCTCCTGGAGAAACTGTAATTGCTCTTTTGGTATTTGCTGTGTTGATATTTCTGCTTATTTTTAATTCACTCTGCAGTATCAGATGTTGCCCTCAACCAGAGTTATCTCCACTGCACAAACCTCTGACATCTTTTATGTAACTAACCTCAAAGCTGAACTAGGTGTCAGGTTTGCCAAGACAACTTAGATATTTTCCTGAACATAGGCTCAGTTTCAAAAAACACAGAACTCAGTTTCTGTTTGAATTGAGAATCTGGCAAGCCCTGCTGGATTCAGTTTAATCCTTTAAAATCCTTTGAAATTTGTTGGACCAGACTGAGCTAAATTTAAACAGTAGGCAATTGTGGCAGGCTGCTGGAGTCAGCAAAATGTTCTCAAGAAAGCATGACCATGGTCCTGGTAAGGGAGGGGGGATGTCTGGGCAGCACACACTCCTGACATGACCACTTTCTACCTCACAGCTGAGAAAATGGACGCAGGCAGGTCAGCAGCTCCAGATACCAAGGGAGGCTGGTAACTCCCCATGCAGATTGATAAGTACTGATCTGGAGGATGGTCCCTTCTAGAGGCAAAGCCATTGGGGGATGACAGGGCAGGCACTTTCAACACTCTTTTTACATCCCACTCCCTACATGGAAGGAAGGAAGCCAGCTTTAAATCAAAGCTTTGAAATAGAACATAAATTCAACTGCCGGTGATGAATTTCCTCTTAATTAGCGATTTGCCAGAATATAAAGGCATATTGTCAATAGCCAGCAATAAACAATTTAGAAAAATAAATGTCCAGTTCAAACTAAATTTGAAAAATGAAATGAGAGCATTCTGCACATCCCCAACACCAGATATACTTCAGCCTGACAAGTCTATCTCAAAACCTAGGTTTTTCTTGTATGTATCACTGATGACGAAGGGAGCCATAAAATTACATAATCATAGTAGCTCACTGTAGCTGAAACCACACTGATTTGCACTAGCAATGACCTAATACACACCGGTTTCCATGAAAATTTGTTGTCTTTAAACAGACACATATGTAGTATTATTTTTTATGCCAAAAGATACAGCAACATGCTACAGTAAATAAACAGAGAAGTCACATTTCAGAATTGATCCAAATTAAAATCAAAGTGTTTCCTAGAGTAGGAGGTTTGTAACCCACATGAGATTACAGCCCAGATTAGATTGTGAAAGTAGAGGAATACAGGTGCATGCACCATGTTCTGCACAAGACAGGAAGCACCCATGACAAATGACACAACCAACACAAACCCAAGGGGATACAAACCCAGAGTAGGGTGCTGTTAAACCAGCCACCTGGAGCACCTCACAACTGCAGGTAAAGTACAACAGGTTTAACAAATATGCTACTATAAAGGTGATGCATGCGAACTTTGCCATTTCAGTTATGTGAAGTTTGAATTTCTTTATGAGAAAGCCTCCTAGAAACATCCCCAGGATTGTGATGGGTAAAAGTATCACACCTGCAATTAGAAGATAACAAAGGTGTTAACTGCTGTACTTGCATTGACTCTTTTCAGAATAAATGTCTAGTTCTAGTAGCTTCCAAAATATCAGATACTGACCTATTTTTGGAATCATCCTTTGAGATTCTAAGAATTTTAATACCTTTTAGTAATTTTGCTTACTTCCTCATTTTATTTCAAATCGTGTTATGACTTTAAAAATCTTAGTTCCTCAATAGTCCCTACCTTTTTCCTATATTGTTGTTTGTATTCATACTGATATAATAAAACCTATACAGGTTAGAAACTGGAGTAAACAAGATTAATGTCTTAGCTCACGGATATTTCTTCATATAAAGTAAAACATTAACCTTTCTGAAAGTTACAAAAAAAAAAAATCTCCAAAACAAAACATGAAAGGAAGCAGTGTCTGGTTTTGCATTGGATTCCATTTTGCTCCAAGAGTGAATCGTGGGAAGATTTGCATTTAGATATAATCTGTTCAGCATTTCACAAACTCCAGCCCTAATACTTACATGTTAAATAGAGAGATTTCACAAGATTTTATTGTGAGGTGTTTGCCTTTCTCTATGTGTTTTTTTGGTTGGCTGGTTTCATCGGTCATGTTGTTTTTACAAAACCCTCCCTGCATCCAAAATAAGATACGAAAAAGGAAGTTCTTCTCACACTTGTACTTGACCCGCAGCAAAGCAGGTTGCCTTCAGATTGAAGTAATGGAATATCAGTTCTGCAATGACCTCAGATACCCTGGCTGTCTTGCCAGATTATGAGACCATATTAATCATTGTAAGATTAATATAATTTCAGCATTCTTTTTTTTTTTTTTTTTTTTAAACACTACAAAGAACTTATTTTTTATGGAAATGGCAAATAGAAAAAGAGCTTTGAGCTGAAAGATATTACTAAAAATTTTACATTTTCATTTCCTATTGCTCATAAAATTTGTATTTGTAATCAAAATGGAAGAACATTTATACTGAGACATTATTGTGAAAAGGAAGATCACAGATTTCATTAGACATTTTCTGAATTAAATGTTTTTTTCTTTGAGTTGCTACTTAGTTGCTGTTTATGTGTGGTTTTTGTTCACAAAAACACACATTCATAATCCGAATCTCACACTGAAATAAACTTGAACTTTAGTTCACTAAATTAGGAACACCAGGAAAATTAAGACTAGAATTAATGTCCATTTTCAAAATACAGTAGGAAAATTAATAAACCACTATACACTTTTTTTTAACCAAAAAAAGTTCACAGAAGCTTCTCCTAAAAGGAAGGCAAAATAACAAAGAAAAGCTTCCTTTTTGAGACTGGAATTTAAAAGACAGACAGGTACCTACCAATTAGAAAGATGGCTCTTGCCACTGATACATTAAATTGCTGCTCCATAAACTTTGTCTCATAGGTTATCAACCCAACAAGAGAATTGTACTGCAGAATAGTGAGGAAGATGTACACCAGGAAAACTGGATTTCCAAACAGCTTCTTCAGAGCTGGGAAGAAATCTGCAATGGAGAGGCATATGCTGTACACCCTGCTAAACACAGAGAAGAGTTGTTTTGACATCCTTTAGATAAGTAAACTAACTTTGATTTAATTACTGGCTGTATTGCAGGTTATAATTCTTTGCCTATCAAAGAACTGCTCATTGCTTGCTCAAGTGAGAGTTTTCCTCATTGCCAACACATGACTTACAGGAGCAGTAAGACTGAATGGCACACTGGACGCTGAACTGGGAATAAGAAATCCTGGATTATCCTTTGTGTGACACAGGACTACTCATCGAAGGCACTAAGCCTTGCAACACTGCTTCTCAATGCCCATACAGGAGAGTGTCCCTAGAGGAGCATTAAGACTCTCTACAATGTACCAAGTGAAAAGTTTGGTGCCTAAAGCAGGAGCCTTCACAAACCACAGGAGAGCCCCACATGAGGTTGATATTCAGAGAAAGGGAGCAGCTGACCCAGTAAAAGGCTGGAACCTTTCCCAAGACCCTTGATTAGAGTATGAAATTGAAGTGAAGGCAAAAACCTGCATTTAGCCTGTAGTTTGGCTATTTGCACACTGGCCTAAAAGATGGCAGTTCAAAACACATCTGCCACAGCCACTAAGTGATGCACATGCATTCATACATATGAATAAAACCCTTGGGGGAGTCCAGCAATGGGTAGCTGGGTCTGCTATCGCCCATACGAGGTTAATTTAGCATCACAGAGTTCATACACAGGAGTTACGAATCCAGTGAAATCCTCTCAACAGCTAATGTAGTACTTAACCCCGTGCTTCCCTCCCATATGTTGGCCTCAGTGAAACAGTAACCTGCCAGCTGTGGGTTGGGCATTAATGAGGGATGGGATGTTTTCCTCCCTCTTCCTTCATAATAAGATTATGAAGCTGTAATACATCATATGACAACTACCATGTTGAATTAAAAATCTTTGGTGGTCAAAGCAACAGCATGAGCTTTTTCCAGCTGTTTGACATAAGGAGATGATGGAAACACACTTGTAGTGTGTAATTATAATACTACAAATTAAAGAGAGCAATTTTGTCCATCATTTGCACTGCAGAAATGTGCATTTTGTTGAGGGTTGTGCAAATCCGTGCTCAACTCAGAATGAAAGAGAGAATTTGCATGCAAACATTTAGACAATAATCTTTCACCTTTTGCGGCCTCTGAGAACTTTAACTGTGGCTGAGCTGAGGGATCTATTTCACAGTGATCTCCTTGAACAGGCAAATGACTAATCTTCGTGTTTTCATTTTCTCCTTCTTTTGGTAAGGAGTAAGGCAAAAACCAGAAAGGCAATGAAGCAATGAAGTTGACTGCTCCACAGATAATCAATCCAAGCCACCAGGCACCAACCCAACGGGTATCCTTTGGATTTATGCTGATGGCATCTACAAAATACAGAAAGACAGGAAAATAGATTAAATATCATGCAGAGCAATTAAACTTACTATAGATATCCTTATATATATTATTTAAAGATCAGAACAGAGGTGATTTATGTTTCGTGTGAAGATTTTATTCAAAATTTACTGGGTTTAGTATGTAGTTGCTATTGTGCATCCAAATAGCAATTTTTACAGCTATGTCAATCTACCTATATAGCCATGTATTGTTAGGAAACACGTGAAAGAGTGCCATGAACATGCCTTTGAAGCCTAAGTGCACTACAGTAACCTCATCTGTAAATAAGTGTTACACTGCAGATTAACACCTAAACAAATTTTTATCCATAAAGTCTTAATTGACTTCAATATATCCTGGTTTTAAACAAACAACTTAAATGAATAGACATTTGGTTTTGTTTGTTCGTGTAACAAACCATCTGGACTATTTGTTCCCCACTCCAATGCCTGAGCATTTCACCAAGGTGAATCTTTGGATCCTCAGTGAGTGGATGGGAGGGTGTGGAGAGGCTGAAGAACCCTTCCCTGGGACTCTTGAGTTGTTTCATGCCTTTCTCACTATGTACGAGAAAAACAAATGGCATATAGTCTTTCTGAAAATGTGAGACTATGAGCCAAGTCTTGCTCCCCTTTGCTGCACCTAAGTAAATGATTAATCAAAACTGTTGGGATGGATCTCTAATGCTTCATTCTTGATAACTGAAATTCTGGAATCGCCCATCAAGTTTCAGGAGGCAGCATTAAGGACACTTTAAAAACTTGTTACTTTTTTTTAACTCAGTCTATTATCAACAGCTTAAAGGACTACTTTTTCAGCACTTGGGGACTTCCAAACCATTAGCAACCTTTGATGTGCTACTCCATCAGCAAGAGAACTGAAAGAGATGAAGTGGCTGCTGAAATAATTGACAAATCAAGAACTAACAAAGCCATGTCAAAGATGTCCCTGCTTCTTGCAGGGGGGGGGGTTGGACTAGATGATCTTTAAAGGTCCCTTCTAACCCAAACCGTTCTATGATTCTATGATTCTATCAAATCAGTCCCATGCAGTCAAAAATAGATGTCTCCATTTAGACCCACAGTGACATTTCCTTGCCACAGTCTTTCAACACTTCTTGTGGGAATGAGTGACAGCAAGAGGGCCCTTCACCAACCAAAAAGAACTTCCCTTTCTCAATTTCCCACTGTCCTTTCCTTCTTCCATCCCTAAACTCAACAGTTTTTCCTCGAAGTTTCTTAAATTTTCCCTGGATTAGATTCTTGGAAGTGATTTGGACAATGAAATGAGTTCTCATACGAATATTTGCTGCATGCTTTTTAAGAGAACATAATTTTCACCAAGTGTTGAAAGTGTCCACGAGCAAAGGTCTTTCATTGGTCCCTCAACATGGGGACAGCCTTTCATTTGTTCATTTGTTGTCAGCTGTCCAGCAAGGGTGTAACAAGTGTGTGCACAAGCATGAAAAAAGGTGCAAAATTTTTCTGCAGTGGGGATAGGGGTCTTTTATCTATTCCAGTCACACTACAACGTGGCAGATATTAAAATGTAAACAACACCAGCTTTTCAGTAGGAAAAACTCTCTAGAGAGCCCTCCTTTTCGGATTAGTAAGATGAGAAGGTGCTTCTGGGCAAGGAGGTTCCTATATACAGCCATCTTCTCAGTTAATGTACCACCCCACTCTCTCTTACCAATATCCACAACGCCAATGTCAACCCAGAGGCTGGCACAGAAAGATCCAAGCAGGAAGCCCAGAGTTGGCCCAAACATGCCCGAGGATCTCACCAGCCCTGTAAGAGAAGGGAGGCAGTACAGGAGAGTGAGCAAAACACTGCATGGACAAGCACGCCTTCTTCTCTGAAGGCAAGGAAAGAAGAGAGGAAGGAGGAGACAGAAGAGGGGCACAGGCTGTTAGGGGATGTCTAATGATAAGTTTCTGAGTGGCAAGAACATAGGCCATAAGCTGCCAACACGCTAGCTGTGATAAGGAAGCAGGCTCCATCATCCACACAGGGCTTTGCTGAAGCAAGTGCAGTCTCACATGGACTCCTGCATGCATTCAATCTTGGAAGGAACAGGGAGAAAGAGAATAACATTGCAACAATTTTTATCCCTCCTCCTCCCTACTTCTCTCCTCAGATTTTTGTAGTTGCGTTGTTCAACTTGTGGTGGTTAACTAATGGACACACTTTTGGAGATACCATAAGTCTACCTGCAACAGGTACATGATGTTCTGTGATTGCAGAAGTAAGGACTTTTCCTTGTACTGTGTGTTCAGGTCCTTAGTTTAATTTTAAGTAGCAGCAGTTGGTCTGATGATGTACATATAAGAAGGTACATCTTTGCAGTTTGGTCCCACATTAGGATGACAGGGACAATAGAAGTGGATGGACATGGAATTAGGTATTGGACCTTGAGAATATTTTCAGTAGGCAACAAGGACATGTAAGTGTCCTTGTGTGTAATCAAAGTTCAAGTTAAATAGACAGAATCTTTGCTGATTCATTCAGCATCAGAATGAACAAATCAACTAACTTTTGTTAATACGTACCTCTACTACTGAAAAAAAAAAAAATTAAGAGATCTAGTGATCAAGTAATGACCTCTTTAAAATCAGCTTTCAGTTTTGCTACTGGCCTCACCGGGGCTTCCATTTCCCACTCTGTCTCTGCTTACAAAAGAGATAACATGAGATCAGAAGAAGGTGAGATGCCTCTAGGAGCAAGTGAGTAAGCTGTGAAGGCTAGCAGAAACCTAGGAAGCTAGGACTGAATTTTGCTGTCAGGGCATGTAAATACAGCACAATTTGATTTTAGGGACCACTGCTGGTAGTCAACATAAAATAAAAATATTCTCAAAATAATTCAAGCATAGATCCTCACATTGCCTTGTCACTTGTGTTGATCTATTGTAGTTAATTGTGAGAGGTAACTATTTCAAAAAAAGTTTAGTGATTTGGATTTCTGAATTCTAGCATGGAACTGCCACGTGGGAGCTGTTTGAAGTTACAGAGGCTTAATTTTATTAGAAAAAAGGGAATTCTTGATCAAGTGCCTGTCAGTTCTTGCCCACACTCAGCACTTTCCTCTCTAAATTCTACTGTATTGTTCTACTGCAGATTTCTCTCCTATTACTTTTGCAAACTCTCTTCTGAATACAGTGATTGCTCACCTTACGATCAAGGACTTCTGTAATAAATTCTTACAGCATAATTTAAACATACAATTTTTCACCTTTGCTTCATTGTTCCAATTGTATATTGCTTTCATTTAGTTCTCTTATTTTACTTCATCAGAAGATCTGGGCTTTTAGACTAAATTCTGATGCTTCCAAAGTGACTGACTTCTGCAGAGTCAGGATTTTGACACTAGAAGACAGGAATTAGCTCTTTATATTTATTTACCAGTGAGTCTAAAGCAGATCTTAATACTTAGAACTAAGCAAGCTCATCTCCAAAGTTCAAATACTCAGTGTCAAATTTCTAAAGTAAACAGATAAAAACCAGCACACCTACACCAATGGCCTTGTATATGGTATGCAGTATGTTTCTTTAAGACACCATAGGCTATAAGGTAGGCTAAAATGCATATGTGCAACAATTTTGCATATTTATAGTTTTTAATTAAATTTCACACTTGCACACCCTTTAAAATCAATAATAACTTCACTAAGATAATATGCTTCTACTGTAACAAAACAAAATCAAGTAAGTTCACAGTGATATTTTCTTAGTGTATTTTTCCTTTGTAATATTTATTCTTTGTAACTAATAAACAGACTAAATGACAAACAGCAAATTATGCAGACTTATCAGTTAATCAGCTGCTGCATAATGAGATAGCTCAGGCAAGCCCTTGTATTGATGAGTAATTCCACATGTAACAGGTATCAAAATTGACAACATACCTTGGCCTCAGATAAGTTTCTGCTGAAGCCATTGGTTCAATAGATACGAGATTATATACTACTGCTCAACTCCATGGTGAAATTTCATTCATTCAAAGCCTCTGCTTTGGTGAGAAATCCATGGAAGTCAAGTAACCTCATTAAATAACTATTTGCCTATTATTCCTCTTACATGATAAGTCTGATGGCTACTGCCATTAATTAACCATGTCAACATTCAGAAAAAAAAAAAAAAAACGGAAATTAATTTATAAAATTGACTGCTGAAAGCTTATTAGTGTAGGTCAAATCCTCATATCTATGTTGACAGCTCTATAGGCACCTAAACAGAAGTGAAACATCTGACGATCACAAAACACCTGAATATATTAGGCGCTTAGTGTGGCGGTGTATCTATGAAATAACTGCTCAATCAGAGCAAATGGGCTCAAAGGTCACTCTACTAAAGGCCCCTCTCAGAACAAAGCAAACCACTGAGAGCCTGGTATTCCGATCTCTTGACAAATGCCAATTGCACGTAGACACAGAGGGTCAGATCATTATACCTTACTGCCATACTGAACAATGACCCTTTTAAGTACTGTATATGGTGTAAAGTACATTGTACCACCTCAGGACCACATTGATGGCCTGCTAGAACTACATAAGTCAAAAAAGGTTCTGTAAAACTCAGTCTGAAAACTATAGAATTTCCTGAAAGAAAAAAAAATTCCTGTCTCACAGAGTTCTACAAAAAAGCTATCATCCTCTACTAAATTCTGTAAGACAGCTTAACAAAAATGCTAATTTTTCCTTTTCTGTTCCTTCCTACAGTAACTCTGGTTTTACTAGTGTCAATTAGCATTTTCACTACAACTCTGCCAAAAAGATTTTAATGCATTCTATTGGCACTTAATAAAACGCCATCTCTGCCTCAAAATAACTTATATTCTTACTCAACAGAACACCCAAGGGCAGGAAAAAAAAGTAGAGACAGAAAGGTGAAAATTCTTGCTTAGGGTCAAATAACAAGATCAATGGTCAAAATTCACCAGCAAGGCTTGACTGATTTTTTATTACAGGATTTTTTTTTGTATTTTACAAAAACACTGATCATAAATTGATTCAGTCAGCTGATAAAAAAAAATGAGACCTAGAAAAGAATTAAAGTTGGTCAAGAAAAGGAATTTCAGCTCTATGGAAAAGACTATTTCAACATTCACTTTTTTTTTTTGCAAATTAGGTGAGTCCCTCAAAATAGAATAAGAGACTGAAAATTGCTATTCAGAATGTTAAAATGAAATATTTTAATACTCTGCAAACAAAATACTTTATTTTACTTTCATGCCTCAAACAAATTTTCTTTTTGGTTGAATCCATACTATACTCCGTGTCTACGTTATATTTTTAATCTCACTTCCCCAGTAGTCCCCAACATGTCACAATCTTTCCCAGAGAGAGAAAAAATTTCAGCACAACTTTTTAAAATACTCGGAGGCGATTACAAATATTTTGGATACTGCTGACTTGAACTTTTGTTTTTGTCAGCTCCCTTCACAATACTTCTGTTTTCTTCAGCCTGCAGATTTCCTCATCCCCAAATGAAGACATTTGCAATGGCCTAACCCTGTAGTAGTGCTCACTGAGCTCTTCCTGAAACTGTCTTGCTATCTTTATGACCAGTTCAACTTTACCAAGCTTACTTCAGGCAGCAGTTTTGACTCCCTCAGCCACACAAACATTCCATGCTATTAAATCAATTTGGCAATAAATTAATTAGCTTGAGTGTAAGTCTTTGTCTTGGGCAATAGGGTGCCTTCCATCAAAACAACAACAACAACAAAATCCCAATTAGAAGGGATTTGTTACAACACCCTGGCAAGGGTTTGATTTTTCCTTTGGTAACTAGTGACTTTGGAAAGCTTTCATCAGGAAGCGTGCTACATGCAAAATTCAAATAGTCAGGTAGCACGCTTCTGAAGCATGTTTACAATACTGTGATTGCATTACTGATCCTTATATTAAGGATCATTCCCTTGTCTGTGAAAGAGTGATTAGGAAGAATTTTATCCTCTGAAGCTGTGGTACTGAAGATGATATGCCAGTTAAGACAGATATGACTTCACACTTTGGAGAAACAGGTATTTGATTACTCATCTCTTCAAAACAGAGAAAATTGGCACAGGTAGCAGAAGCCACTTAGGGAAAGCAAAAGGAGCATCTGGGAAATATCTTTTGAAAATAAACATGAGATCTCTTTTGCATTGCTTTTTTGTCTCTGTACAACACAAAATTAACCAGAATTGAGCAGATAGACAGCTTTTTTTTTTTTTGGCAAGCATTTGCTTGGCCACAGAAATGTTAAAGAAAAGAATGTTTAGCATAAAAATCAATCATTTGCATATTACCTATGTAAAATGCTGAGTTTTCTTCTTTAGAAAAATCATCAATATATGAAACTCCCAGTGGCATAACTGGTGCTTCGCCAATTCCACGTAAAAGGTTCCCCATCAACACAAAGAGCCACAGATAGGAATTTGTTTTTTTCTCACATCCTGCAGGCCATAAACATTTACATTTCTGTGAATATAATTCTCAGAATATTTTATTGCAACAGAAAAGAACATAAAATAAGGGGATTTACAATCATTGTAGGGTGGGTTTGTTTTTATCATGGTTTCTAACAGAGGGTTTACTGCTTATAAGTAAAAGAGGTTATATAAAATAGGGACAAGCAGAAGAAGGGAATGCAGCATCAGAGCTGCTGCTTACCAAAATTTCTCATTGCACTGGGTCTTTCTGTAGCACCTGTGACTGGGTGGCCCTCAGACGATGCTGGGGAGCAAGCTGATACACTCGTAGAGGAATTGTCCACAGTAACAGTTATCCTTTCATAATTATAACTGGAAAACAACTTTGTAATATACAACTGGCACATGAAAGACTCTGCTTTGCAGGAAGTGTGTATAAGCCTTGTGTTCATATGTGTTCATTCCTGTTACATGCAGGCAAAGCAGAAGGGCAATCCACTTCCAGTGGTTTTGCTTTAAAAAAGATGGGTATGTTCATACCTTTTTCAAGATGCTCTGACCATTCTAACTCCAATATTTCCTTAAGCTAAAGAGCAAAAAAGCTGCTACCAGGGCTTAAAAGATTGTTCTTTAGCCTGAAGGACAGAGACAGAGTCCATCCACATCTGTCTACATACAACAGTGCTGATGTTTTTCCATACTGGCACCGGTCTCTTACCTATGTAAGAGATGTGTAACATGGAGATTTCTGTATTAATTTGAAATTAGCTATCTAAGGATCTAGTAGTAACCTGTCTGTGGCTGTAAAGAGATTAACAAAGGCTGCAAAACATGTGCCAGTTTGCCTGTATTTAGGCAGCCAACTACTACAGCAAATCTGCTAAGTAAACTGAAGCCAGCTTGAGTACATTTATGCTACATTGGGATAAATGGAGAGCAGATATTCCCTCTGACTGTGCAATCAAATTGAAACCTTTATTATTGTGATGGGTGACAGTGAGGTCCCCAAGGCCACTATGTTTTGCTCAGTGTTCTGGAGAATGGGTAATCTTCACAATTTGGCTGTGAGTTTGAGTTAAATCAGAGATTTCCATAACACTGCTTCTGGCCTGTGCTGTCCCTTGCAGCACAAGTTCCCTGCTATTTCACAAGCAGAGTGGTGACTGTGGCCACTTTCCATACTATGGTCCCCAGACATAATTCTTTCCATATCCTCCTTATCACAGATACTAGTCTTGGAACTAAATGAGATGCACAAACAATTTTTAATTTTTTAGGGACATAGAGGATTTATTTTCAACTACTATTCAGTAAGGATAACAAAGGATTGGAGAGGTATGAACTGCTTCTGACAACCATCTAAGCACTAAAGCTTAGATGTGAAGGGGTATTTAGATATTGAACTGTCCCTGAGTTCAGTGGAGATAGATACACAAATCTTCATAATTTTAAAGAGCTTAGCATGAATAACCACCATGGAGAAAGAAATCTCTTCCATCAATATCTCATTACAGTTCATTAAAGTATGAAAAAAAAAGGAGAATAGCTAAAAAAAAATATGTGTGCATCCCAGGTGAAAAATTCAATCCACTTTATCCCTAATTACTTATAAGTTCTGTAGAAACCTGAGGTTTCTCTTTTACTTACCTGTAGAAAGAGGTGAGCTTTCAGAGAGGAAATCAGAAAATCAATTCTAAAAAATCCACCTAATAAAACCTTCCTGTTATCCGTAAGAAACGGCTATTGTCAAGCCTTAGTTCAGCTGTATGATTAAAAAACACTTCATATAGTTAAGTTCAACTAGTGTACAATATGAAAACTCTCCATATTTACCGTCCCATTAGGAACTGAGGCATCACTGACAAAAATGCTCCTAATGACATGATGAGACATCCAACAGCAATTACTCTTGGTCGATGAACTCTTGGTCCAAGGTAGCTCACCAAAACCATTACCATTAAGTTACCTGCATCAACAGGAGAGAGAACCAGTAAGAATACAAAAAGATATTTTATTAGGGGAAATGTGTATTAAGGTATAGTATTTTTCAACTTTCAAAGAAGGTACACATACCTATCTCAAAGCTGCCATCAATAATGCCAACAATTGATGACGAGATTTCAAATCTCCTTTCAATTTGACTGGACATGCTCTTCATGTAGCTGCCAGAAAGTCCTTTGGCAAAAAAGGAAAAAGCTAGAGCTCCAAGAAATATCTGAAGAGAGAAAATAATTGAGTTTACAAAGAGACAATTTTTAATTGATGGCTGGATGCCTGAGAAACCTACTCAAGAAACACAAAAATCAAATGCTTTGCTTTCTGATTCTCTGTGAAGAGATTCTTCCTATTGTTTTCATTAAAAAGAAGATTTCACTTTCTCTTTCAAGATGGCCTCCAAAGCCTCTTCTACTGCAAAGAAAAAGAAAGTTGACATTTACTCTGTGCACCTTCTACCTTACTACCAGATACTGTTTTAGCTGTTTCTTTCCTTAGGGAAAACTTGCAGCATAAATTCATTCATGCCGGTACTATTATTACATTATGTCTTGTTACTCCTACTTCTCCTGTTCTAAAAAACACAGATGAAAAGATATACCTTCTTTAGCAATTACTGCTATGACTATAGCACATCTCTAAATGATTTGTCAGTAAGATATGACCTCACTTTTTAACTGCTGGACACACTTATTGAATGGTATGTGCTTTGAATCACAACCTAGAGCATTTTTTCATACGCATGTAGTGTCAAACAGTACTACACATAATTACCTGAATTTTACTAGAATTTTAAATTATCATCTTCAGTATTCCAGAGAAAATATGTGGTAAGGGCTCCTCTCCATACCTTTAGCTTTGAACAATTATGGCACAAACTCTTGGCAGGAACTGCGCTGCCATCGCTGTCCTGGAAGAGTGATTTGTCTTTAAGCTGGCCAGCAGTGACTGGACTTTCCATGGTTTTTCTCTTCCAGATCTGATATGTAGGTCTTCCTGTTTGGAAAATATCACTATGATTCACTGTTATTTGCAGAAGAATAAAGTTTGCAATGTTTTTCAGACATACTAGATGTTGAGACCGTACTTGAGATGTTTACATATTGACACCTTTTCTCAGGGAGGATGTTAAGTTCAAAGTTCAAAGAGTCACTGTAATGAGTTAAGAATTGGTGCACTTACTTCATGAAATCTGCTTTCTAAAAGACTCCAAGACCTTCTCACATTTAAAGGCAACTTGCTGACAGTTTTCAGAAATTTTTGTAGAAAAGGAAAGTCCCTAGGCAGTTGGAGGCAAGGACAGCATGACAGAGAAATATCTTTACCATGCTTGAACCAATTCTTATATTCTCTCTTAGATACCTGCTTTTGATCGCTGTTCCAGGCTAAATGGACCTTTGGTATGATCCAGTAGGCTCCTGATATCATGTTACACTTACAAGGATTTTTGCTAACTGCGTTATCCATGAATTTGCAGAAATACTGAACATTACATCATTCTGTCAACATTCCTGTGAGTAACAATATTTATTGGATAAATGTTTGTAGCATCAGATCACAAATGATGACAGAGGAGAAAATAGAGTAAGAGATACGACCGGTAAAGAAGTATTAGGGGAAAAGAGGGCACTGATTAAAAGAAACGAATAATTACTATCTTTGCATCCACAAGCCTCCATATGTTCCTGCAAGATAGATTATAAATGTAGCTATTTTAATGAGACTGACAAAGTTTTCCATTTAAAAATTGGCCCTGATAGAAGGATTCATCTTAGCTACATTGATTGATGTAGATTAAGCCAATCAGGGGAAACCAGCGAATACAGAGAGATCTGGAATGATAACAACTCAAAAAAAGCTATTACCAAGTTCCTCTATCGGAAAACTGGTGCAGTAGTACTGAAATCAAGGAGTTAGCTCCAATATACGTTGGCACATATATTATAGGAATATAGAGGAACATAGGCCAAGTGACTGACCTGCAACATTCCCCCCTCAAGACACTGGGATCTTAGGTATCTCAGTCTGTTTAATCCCTCTCGGGGCTTCTCAAAGTTCCCCTCCTGCAGGTCCCCAAGGCCAGCTGAGCCACAAGATGAGGCCATTTACGTGTCATGAGGGCTGCAGGGTAACATGTAAGGGTCACTCCGTTCCTCTGGAAAGCTCAGTTTTCCCAAGCAAGATGCACAGGAGCAACCTAGATTCCCTGAGAAATGTCCACCCATGCCCAGAAAGGACAACACTCTCTTAGCTACCCAATAGCTCCCCAAAAGTTATTCCTAATGATTGCAAACAGGCACTAATGTCTAAGAAAGAGATACAGAGCCTCATAAGCACTCTCACTTTAATTTTGTAGTTTTTAGTTCCAAATGCTACTTCAGTAGGATCCACCAAAAGTTACTATGAAAAGTAAACGTGTATATTTTGGAGTGAACCACATTATATGAAATTTCTAAAGGGAACTAACCTTCCTTAGACAATCTTTAGCAGCTCACAAATAAAAAACATTGAAAAAAAAATTATAGATAATTAAAGTATGGTAAATGCAGATTTACCCCAATCTTTACAGGATGAGAGCTGAAAGATAGAGTTCTCTAAAGCAAATTTGGTCTTTATTGATTTGTATTTTGCTGATTATTAACTTTGTGAAACATCTGACTGTTAAATAAACAGTATTTAAATCAGTCATGTGGGTTTCTTTTCACAATATTTAACATTATGCTGCCAGCCTAACAGTCTACCTTAAACTTACAGAAAATGTTAAACTGTATAAACACTAATCTTATGCCTAATGAAGCCATAACATTTTCCATAACCACTCTATAAAAATCTGAACTTTGGCAAACCAGTGAATCATTGACACCAGTGGTATTTAAAATTAAATGAAACAATAAAAATAAAACAAGATTTAATTTATGACAATTTTAAAAAATCAATTAATGGTAATGAATAATTTTTGTATGGAGGGATAAAACATCCCACTGTCCACAGTGCTTATCCTTTAAAAAAATATTCAATTTGCAGAATTGTACCTTCGCACTTTACATAATCTCTCCCAAGTTTAGTGACACTGAGATGTACAGAAAGCCTAGTCTGTCCTGCACTAGCACCTAACAAACAGAGAAACAAACAAACAAATGGAAAGAAGCAGGAAGGCAGGGTGGGGAGAGACAGTGAGAGGCAGAGAGAACTTACTTTGTGGTACTGCGGTGTCAGACTGTTTCTTTCCTTTGCCCTAGGGCTTTCAGGCTTGAAGCCAGTGCAACGTCACAGCAAAAGCACTGCCTACTCCAAGAAGTGGAGCACTCCACTGCATTTTTTTAAACCTTGGATTTCCTTCTTACGGTGATTGCAAAACTTTCCCATAATCACTGATACAAAAGCTTTGCAAATAAGTCATGTTTGCTCTGTTGTCATTACTTTGGCACCCTACTTGCCAACATGCTACTGTGCCAGCCTCCTCCGGGAAGAACAATTTGTTTTCTTCACTCTTTTTTTTTTATTTACTGAAGTCTATATACCAAAACTACTTTAAGCATCTCTCCAAAGGAGACTCCTTGCTATCCACCCAACAGCCATGGAGTGGCTCAGCTCACATACAAGAGCCCCGAGAGCAGGCTCAGTTTTTCCAAGTGTCTTACCCACAGCTTCACTGACTTGCACTTCTTGGTGCCTTTGATGAGGGTCAGCAGAGATATTAAGGGATAACTTACCTCCTCAAATTGCATGAATTGCATGTTGACATCTACCAGTTTTTGGTATGGGCTCTCTGGGTCACAATCCCAATGCAGAGGTGCAAGAGGGCTCCTTGTGGAGACCTAAAGTGGATGCCCTCAGGAAATCACAGCCTCCCATCAGACCCGCTGCCTATTATAAATCGGGATTATTTAATACTACAAGAAGTTCCTGCAGGTGCCAATAGGAGCCACCCTTCCCAGCTGACTACAGATTGGCAAATAAAAAGAGTGAGCCTATTACACACAGCAAGCCCAGCTCTCACATCCTAACCAATGTAAGTAGAAAATCAGCTTTCACATCTAACAGGGCACATACAGAGTGCAAATCCACCTAACCCATGTCTTCTGTAGAGCAGAAGTCTCCAGTGCAAGGAAAGATTCTAACCTAGAAGTCATTCCAGGTGTTATCAAGAGTCTCACAAAATGGTTTTTCGTCATCTGCTTGCATGTAACAACACAGTGCTGGCTTTTGCAGAAACCTGAATTACAAAATCAGATTCACATCTAAACAAAGGATCATTCTATTGGTGTCTAAATATAGGGAAAAAAAAGAGTTTTATGACTCAAATAACTTCAGAAACCCTGGAAGGAAAAATCATTGCCCCATCATCACCTTTCTTTCCAGAAAAAAGGTAAAATCCTGAAATACAAACTTTGACAAATTTTGTACGAAAAGCCTTGATTAGATTTTTCTGTATAAAAACACACTAAGAGATTTTACGAAGATTTTATTCCCTGAGTTAAATACATGTAAATGTATTATTTAGTCATGAAAGCTAAAATAAATAGTAAACTTGCAAAGCCCATAAAATTGCAAGCTCTCACTTTCCCCTGAAGCTTGGCAGTTAACTGCAGACAACCATTTCATCTGCTATATTCACACTTGTTATTGGATTTTGCTTGACAGAATTTTTACAAATTTAACTGTGATTATTATATCTTTATTAATTTATTATAAGTTTCAATTTTTCCATTATGCCAGAGGGACTCTAGCTTATCAAATATTCAGTGAGCAAGTCAAAATACAACACATTTCTACCATTCAGTAAGAATATATACAACACAAAAAATGTATAACAGTTTTAATTGTAATGTTCCTGCATTAGTCTTTAAATGTTAACTTCTTGTTTAATTAATTTAGTTTTAACACAAAGGAAGAATGTACATTTTGAAACTTTATTTCTCTTAAAAGTAGTTAGACTACAAGAATTGCAATCAAACCTACTCTTCAGATAAACTGATCCATTTTCATACTTTTATTTAGGTGAAGAAGAGTTATTAGCACCCTAATTATTATTTTAAAAAAATATCTTTAAAAAGCTTAGATTCATTCACCAGAATATCATAGAATAAATCAGAATTTGCTTCATCTGATAATTTCAAGTTTACATATATTACAATCTGCATTTGGAATTATTTTAACTATGAGGATATTGAAAAGTTTGAGGAAAAATATATATGAACATTAGCAATGGGTCTCCTACTTATCATTGCTGTCAGCTTGCAACCAGGTGGAAGAACAGAAGGAAAGGTAACTGCAAGTCCATTGTCTATCAGGGGAGAGGATGGAGTTCTGATCGGGGCTGAACTATGACATTCCTCTTCATAGTTAGAGGAGAAAAAAGAAGAATTTCCAAAGATGTCTGTTGTCTGGTCTATTTTAGATACTTACTTTAGGTATGAGATGAAATGAACTCCAGATATGGCTGTGAGAGAAGGCTAGACAGCACAATCAGCTTTTGACAACGGAAAGTCAGGAGAGATGAATCCCTACATAAAAGACTTCAGCACTCCCATAAAAATAGTCTTCCATAGCTTTTGCAAACTGAGCTCCAGTGTCTGTGACACCATTTGCCATCATGCCTGTCTGTGCAACTCAGTTGTAATATGGCAGCTGCCAACAGATGAGGAAAATGGCCCTTCCTATGGAAGGGCAGGTCTGGGGAGGCAAGTCGCAGCTGCTGGATCCCAGCCAGCCCACTCACACATGCCAGCAGAGAACAGCACCAGCGGCACACACCAGTGCCTCTCCACAAACCATGGTGTGGGCTGTTGTGTCAGCCACCAGCCTGACAACTGGCTGTACATCAGCCTTGCCCACTGGGAACCTGTTCTGCAAGGCCTGTGGTAGCACGGAAACTCAAAAACAGGAGAGCAGGTCACCAACAAGGAAATGTTTGTTGCTGCTGATGAAGTGTTGCTTCCTGCGTGACCCTATCGCCGTCTGTCTGCGGCAGGCTGCTAGTGGTGGTGTCTCAGACGTGGGTGCAGGAGACCCTGCAAACAGCCCTGGGAATGGCTCTAGCGGAGGGAGCTGCCTCCCGAGCCTGGCTGGGTGCTGCGCTGCGTAGCATCACCAGCCATGTTCCCAAAGCAGGACACGGTGTCCCTGATGCGATGCGGCTGGCTGGCTGCACATCAACACCCTCCATGTGTTTTGAACCGCATCAAACAAGTGCAAGATATTCTGCAGCTGAGGACAAGTAAGGACATTAAGAACAAGTAGGTGCAAATTCCCATGCTCAGCAAGCTCGTTTCTCCAGGAGGTTATTTTGTGTGGTGGCCACTTCAGAAATGGCAGAAGTTTTAGGCTTGGCCTCCTGCCACGCAGGGGTAAACCGGATGGCAGCTCCCACTCAGGAGGCTGCCCGTTCAGAGCTATGTCTTGTTTATGTGTGGAAGAAGCGTTGTGCAAGGGAAAACCCGCTGGTCACGGCTTTAGTTGCGCTTGGTTGCACTGATTGAGCTTTGCTGCCAAGCAAAGCCCCAGCACAATCCCAAGTGCCAAACCGGCCGCCAAAAGATCACGTGGCAGTGCTGTGTCAGGGCTGACGTTACTGCAAGACCAAGTCTCTGGAAGCTCAGTCTGCAACTCACACCGTGGGTTTCCTCGGGAGTAAGTAGTGGCAGAGGGAGGAGGAACGCAAATTCTGATATTGTTCCCTACTACTGTTGAAACATGAAAGGACAAGATGTGAAAGAAGTGGGGGGAAAAAAGTTAATCCTCTACTTCAAAAAGGAAAAAGCTTTTAGAAGCGTGATTTGTAGATAAGGTGTTCAATCTTTTTCTTGACACCAATTTTTCACCTCCGGAAAGGTGCACAGAGGATTTGGGGTTGCTATGCTAAGGTATCAGGTGATCTTATTTTAGTAATTCCAGCTTCTTTAGGTCCCAAAGAGAATTCATAAAAGACAAAGATACAAGTAGTAAAATCATTTCAGAGTGCTCTCCTATGAGAATTTTCTCCTGTAAAACTTAATTTGGCAACTGTTCACAGGCCTTCTGCAAAATTGGTGCACTCTAACTCTGCAGCAAGGGAATATTCTCCCCAAGGACACGGCCCCACTGAGTACTTGTATGTAAAACCTCAAACAATAGTAGTAGTAGAGAAGGAGTGTTACTGATCTCTTCAAACTGTAAGACAGATATTACATGTGTGCTCAAATGGAAACAATACTATTAACCTTGGAGGAATAGACATAAAAATTATTTCAAGTCATATCATTCCTTGGCAAGATGGGTTGCAGGTGCCTTTGAATTTAGATATAATTTGTGCTTGAATTAATTAGTCTTCCGAAAAAGAAAAGGGTGTCTCAAAAAAAATAAAGTTTTTGTCAGTGTTAATGCATGACCTCCAGCCTGAATCTCTAGCACATGCTAGATCAATGCTTTAATCTGAATAAAGGAATTTATGTTTAGATGTACTCTACACTTACAAAGAAAACATAATGGCATTTGGATAACCCAAACAAACGAACTAGGGATGCTTTCAAAGCTGCAAAGTCTAACTACCACTAACAATCTTTAGAAGAAAAGTGCCCACCTTCAATGTCATTAGAAATCACCTTTTACAAGTATCTCGTGTGTAAGTAGTATGAAACATGAATTTTTGTATAAATACAAAAAGGGGAAATTTAGCTCCTAAAAATCACAGCCCTTTTTTTTTTTGCAGCAGAAAGTTTGTATTAAAAGAAAGTAGACGACTCTACAGTCGAATACAAGTCAAAATAAGTTATGTTAGTACTGATGTATTTCTCACGTTAAAATCTCTGCTGACCTCTCTAAGCTCCAGCTCAAAGTGGGAGCTACCCACTGTCTATGCCAGCTCTTTGGGAGTACAAAGTGTGCCTGAGCCAGAGGGCAAGGAGGAGCAAGCCTCCGTGCACCAGGGAGCAAGATCACAAAGTGTAGTTGTGCCTTCATGAGCAGAGCATCAGTGGAGAGAAACCCTCTATTTGTAGATAGTTAACTGGGCACTTCCCGTAACGTCTGCACAAGCAGTGCATTTTCAATCTCATCTCTCTGTGGATAATAACCTAAAAGTACAGCCAAAACCAGTGCAAATCCTCTGGATTCCAGTAAATTTGAACAAAGTCATAAGGAGAACTCTTGCAGTGGACCTGCACTGCTTTTGCCTATCGAAGTAGTTGGTGCTTCAGTGCTAGCCAGCTCTTGCATTCAGAAGTGCAATGATAACTTATTGGTATTGTTAAGTAATTCTCAAATAGTTTTCACTCTGTCCTTACTGGGAAACATAGGAAGAACTTCTCAATATAAATTTATTTGTACATTACAATCTTGTAAACTTACCTTCATTTTTTTAAAATATGAAGAAACCTTTAAGGACTTGTACATGGAATTATTTATTCAACTTACAGGGTTTTTTACTACTAAATGATGTTTTAAAAGTTACTAAAGAAAACTTACAAACTTTGTGCTTTCACTTAAAAAGTGCTAGATGTGGGAAGTTTCAAGGAAAATATTTCTTGACTTCTCCCCAGATCAGTATTTCTCCTTGCAGTTCCATGGAAGGCTGCTTTTCACACAGCTACTTTTTGAAACAATATTTTATGTAGCATTTTTATTTTTAAGGAAATGACGTATTAAGGATTTTTTAAGCATTAGTTGCTGTAATTGTTTCTGAGGGAGCTGGGGTTTTACATGAGGAGTATCTAAAGCAAACATTGTGAACTATCACTAAAACTATTGTTCAGCACAATCTCAGGCAAACACACATTGGGAATTTCTTTCTTCTGCTAAGGAATGTCAAGATATCTTCCTCTACAATCTGTAAGAAAAGTCATAGATAGCATCGGTGTATAGTTTTAAAACATTAAAAAGGCAGCATACTCACTATTTTGGTGTTCTACTCCAGGTAGCAACATGGTGACCCATGTTTCTTTTTTCTTTGTTGTTGGCTTTGGAGGTTCTCAAATGAAAAATAGGAGACCCAGAAACAAGTTTCTGACATTCAGTTACATACAGCTAATCACAACACAGTTTACAAAAAATAATTCTTTGCTTTGTTTTGCAAATGGCAGAAATTATAGAAAAATCTCAAAGGTAAAAAATTCATACAGTATCAAAATGTAGGAAAACCTTAGCTAAAACAATACCAGAAAATCTTTTTCAAGGCAATAAAGCAATATGTCATCCAAGAAATGGTTTTCAGAACAAAAGGTTATTCATTAGATGAGCATCACACAAATTTTATGCATTCTTGGGACAAATCATAAGCTGCTCAGTACACAGGGAAGCCCTGTTTTAGGGAGTTTGACACAAGTACCTATCCAAAGAATATTAAAAAAAAATCAGAGAGAAAAAAAAATATTAAATTGGATGAGAAACTCTAGATTAAAAGAAAAAATGAACACAACAGGGTGTCTGTGACATACTAGGAAAAGTTCCAAGACAGTAAAATTAACAGAGTATAAAACAATCTCCAGAGAAGTAATGAAAGCCATGCCATCTATATTTTCAAATTAGACTTGACAAACATTAATAAATATGTGCCCAGAAATAATCTTTTATTGGTGGTAGAGAATGTAATTTATTTACTGTACTCAATTTATGAACTCCGAAGCATTAAGGCAACACGATTAGGACTGGAATTAGAGGCCCAAATTGTTCCCATCTGTTTGTGACTGTTACTGCCTACGTTCTCCACCAAGAGCACTTTATAAACAGGCAGTAGTTTAAATCCCTTTTGCTAGCCTGCGGCTTCCCATTTCCATCTTGCTGTGCAATTGTTACACCCAAACCAGATGCACCAAACGCTCTTTCCCCTGCCACAGTGGCCATGCCAGGGTCGTCAGCCGCAGCACCCTCTGCTTATTACCCTCCCTTTCTAGTTACCACAAGCAACACTCTTGCGTCATAGAGTTACTTGCCAGTTCAAAACTCTTGGGAAGTAGTTTTTCCTCTCAAGCAAAGCCCAGGTTGCACTGAAGCTATGGAGGATCCTACTGGTGCTGCAAATCCAAGGAGACTGAGGCCAACTCATCTCACTGCAGGACACACTGGCATCAGGCAAAGCCTCTAGTATGGGACAGAGGTACGTACTTTATTATAAAATCAAAAGTAGAAAGGTTGCCAAGCACCTTATCATAATTTGCATGATAGTCTCAACTGATGCATCATCTCTTTCCATAGAGTTATCTGGATTATGGGATTATTCCAGCACACACTGCACTTGCTGAATGTTATGCACAGGTATTAATCCTTAGCTGTTGCCTGGCCGCCTAAGCTGACTCCCACAGCAACTCCTGTCTTCTGCCTGCCATTCTATAGTACACAAACATTGAGTAAGGATCACTGTGCATCCTGGAGTTATCTGGATCCCTTTCCATGCAAACACAGGCCAAACAGACCCTCTTGATACCTCTTCTGTCTGTTGCTTTCTTTAAACTAAAGGCACATGCAGACTAATCTGGGTGCTCTCTCTTCCTGTCACTTTATTTAACAAAGATATTGTTTAGGGAGTTTGTGATAATAAAAATCCAAATGAACACTGATGGCTCAGCTGTCATTTTGGGACATTGAGGCCTTTGAATTTCTCAGAGTAATTCCCTATTAGTCATCTCTGAGGATGACTAAACTCCCATCATCTGGAAGACTGAACTGCAGTGCAGTATAGACTCCTCTGTACTTGGTATTACGTACACTGTGAAAAGGCACGTATAAGAAAAGTGCGGGGGAAGGTACCAAACATACTAAATTATTGCAATAGTTCATCCTCAGTATTAAAGTCACCTAAATATATGGCAGAAGGGCTTTCTGAATGATATGGATTTCTTCGGAATTTATCAGCCCATAGTACTGAAGCAAAACAGCTCTCCCACAGCTACCACACTTTTCATCTCTCCAGACATTTACAGAAATCATAATTCTTTTTTGACAATACCGCTGTCTACTACCATGGAGTAGCAAGTTCACAATGTTCATATAGAAATAAGATTTTGAGACATCTAAGCTCTTTTCTACATAGCCTCTGCTAATTAATACAGGAAAAAAAAAACTGAACTGGACCTAAAGGTCTGTGATTTTGATGAAAGTTTGTGACTATATCCAACCTCTATTGCTCAGGCCTTGTCTAACCTGAAAACACAGCAAGATAAATTAACAGGAAAAGCTAGAAACAATGAATAGTTTTGGTTTTGGTATATGTGAACTTAGAAATAACTTATCTAGTACCCAGGACAGGATTTCGGAAGCCAGACTCCTACATAAAAACAATTAAAATTAAAAGAGAAGTCCCTAAGTATACTGTATCTGTTAAATTGCAGTGCTTGAAAAATAAATGAGTGCATACACAACACAGGTTGTCTGTCTGTGTGTGTGCATATAGATACCTTTGATAGGAATATTCCTGCAAGCTCCTGGTCGTAAGAGGAAGTATGCCATGAAGTCGAAGCAGCACTGTTGCAAATACTGATACCCTATTGTTCACATTCCCTAGGGGGAACATTCAGAGTTAAAGTGCATTATGAGGTAGAAAACCACGATGAGGGGTGTGGGGAAGAAAAATAAAGCAGCGCTCATGTCCTCTTGGAAATTTTTTGAAACTCGGGAAATTTCTGCAGAAACTTAAGCTTGTTTTATAAATGATTCAGTCTTTGTACCAGAAAGGTTTATTGAGATTTGTTTACTACCTACAGAAAAAAGAAAAATCTTGTGCCAGACAGCATGCAGTTGCCTGCACTGTGGCCTTTCAGAGAGCTGCTTTGAAACAATAGTAACAGCAAAGGTACAGCATGAACTGGACCACTTTGTGTTTATTAACCTCAAATGAGAAGTTTGGGCTTTTTCAAAGCCTGTTTTGGAACCACTTTAAAGATAACATTATAAAGCTAGGCAGCCTTTACACAAACACAGGGGGACAAAGTCTTTTAAAAGGCAAAACCTATGTAATGATTTTTTTTTTCTTTTACATCACCATTTCTCACCTGTAATGGGCTTTTTGCCCTCCAAGTGACGACCTTCCTCAAACACTGCCCAGGCTATAAGGATCCTCCGGCAAGCTGCCACCTATAGTCACAAGCATGCCTGCCCTGAACAAACAGTGTTTGTATTCCCTAAGCACCTCTGTTGGAAATTAACAGGCATATATCACGCTGCTTCCATGGAGTTGCCAAATGGTCTCTTCTTGAAGGGACATTAGACATTGTGGTACCTAAGATTTCACCTTCTAAAGAGATCTATTACTTTTTGGCCTGTGATTTAAGAAATCTATGCCCTTGACTCCCTGAACAAAGCAAGAGAGGGGCAATTACCTAGTAATTTTCCACATTCTCAGAGAAAGTCCTAAACAATGAAAGTTCAAAATCCCAACCAGTATAACTAGGAACATTTTATGCCTTATTAAGAAAGGAAAAGACTAACAACAATTCTGTAAAAAAAACCAGCAGTAGCCAAGAACTTGTTGCTGGATATATCCAGTTTTTATCACATGACGAAACTTACTTAAACTACAAAGTGATTTAGCTTTTTTGCATGCCAAATCCCATCCCAGGTATGCTCAGGATGTTCCTTTCCACATCCACAGGTTGAACTTGCTCCTGGCACTATGAAGCTTATTTGGATGAGAAGAGTCTGTAGGGAGAGGTTATCTGCTAAACTCAACTTGAGATAGAAAGGATACAGAAACAGCTTACTGTTCACTGTAACTGCAATGACTGAAAAAGAAAGTGAACTTGAACTGCCAAGAGCACTTGTCCAAAACTGTAATGCATATATATTCAAAATATATATGTGTTAACACAGTATGTTTGTATCACAAACACAAAGCCAGCATTCATATCATAAATCAGACAGCCATGGTCTCAGTCAAATTTCTGTATAACGATGCAGCTTTGGTCACCATGCCTCCCTTATGTCCACTAATTAAAATCAACTTGCCAAGTAACATTTTTCCTCCTAAATGGGTAATTTCCTCTCAAAAAAAAAAATCATAGTTTGAATAATATGCATAATCATAAATTTTTAATTGTGCACCAAGAATAGATTTCAGTTCTTAAAAGTCAGAAGCAGCAAGGAGACAATGAAGTTTATACAAGACACAGAACTTTTTAGGCTATTTATAAAACTTAATAATTACTTGTAAAATACTGAGAGACTTGGCAATAAAGTGGTTGATGAAATTAAAAGTTGATAGAGAAAATAATGTAAACAGAAAAAAAATAGCCTGCAGATGCACAGAGATGGGCTTTTTACAAAGCATTGCTATTTTCAGTAAGATCATAGAATCACAGTCATAGAATGGTTTGGATTGGAAGGGACCTTAAAGATCATCTAGTCCCAAGCCCTCTGCCAGTGACAAAGAAACATGGTTGATTGTACAGTGAAAGCCATCTGCTCACTCTCAGTCACTCAGAAAATAAGCCTACCATCCATTTTTATTGATTTGATATTGGACTTAATCAACTCAGATATTGTGTAGGTTTTGTTTAGTTGGGGGGGCTCTAGCAGCAGCTTCTGCAAGAAGCTGCTAGAAGTTTCCCCTTTGTCCGATAGACTTGGTCAGGTCTAGGGCATACCCGCTGCTGACCAGGGCTGAGCCAATTGATGTTGAAGTGTTCAGTAATAACGCCTCTGTGATAATGTAACTAAGAAGGGGAAAAATAAAAAAAAAAAGTGAAGAGGTGAAGAAGCAGAAGCAGGGGAGAGAGATGGGGAGGCGCAAGCCTTGTCCGCCTTGCAGGCCTCACCCTCTGACCTCCCACCAGGCAGCTGACTGGGCCCGACTTGGCCCAGCCCGGCTGCAAGAAGTGGAGAGGAGATGAGATGTGAAGAGAACCTGGGAGGCATCTGCCTGAGCTGATTGTGAAGAATTTCTTGTGAGAGGAACAGCTGCAGACGCCAAGGTCAGTGAAGAAGGAGGGGGAGGTGCTTCAGGCGCTGGAGCAGAGATTCCCCTGCAGTCTGTGGTGATGACCATGGTGGAGCAGGTTGTCCCCCTGCAGCCCATGGAGGCCTACAGAGGAGCAGAGATCCACCTGCAGCCCGTGGAGGACCCCATGTCAGGGCAGGGGGATGCCTGAAGGAGGCTGTGGCCTGTGGAGGCTCCACTGGGGCAGCTGTTCCAGAGGGACTGCACCCTGTGGAAAAATGGCCCACGCTAGAGCAGTTCATGAAGGACTGTAGACTGTGGAAGGGATCTCACACTGGAGCAGGGGAGGAATGTCAGGAGTTCTTCCATTGAGGAGAAAGGAGCAGCAGAAAATGACATGTGATGAATTGACCATAATCTCCATTCCCTATTTCCCCCTGTGCCACTCAGAAGGGAGAAGGAGGTAGAGATAATTGAAATCGAGTTAAGTCTGGGAAGAGGGAGGGGTGGGGGGAAGTTGTTTTGTTCTTTTTCTCATTATCCTGCTTTGATTTTATTAATAATAATAAATAAATAGTTTTCCCCAAGCTGAGTCTGTTTTGCTTGTAACGGTAACTTTAAGGATCTCTGTCTCTCCTTATGTCAAACCTCGAGCCTTTTTGTTATATTATCTCTCTTTATTCCCTTGGGGGGTGAGGGGAGTGAGTGAGAGACTGCGTAGCTTGGTCCCCAGCGGGGCTGAACTATGACAGATACTCATATGCTACTGCTTGATAAAAAACTTCACACCTACTGTTACTTCTATTGGCATTATTCCCATTTGTGGCTTGTGCTACCCACAGCGCTGACGTAAATCTTATGCTTGAAAGATCAGACTAGGATCAGCCCAAACTTTCAAATACAGTGACTATCATCTGAGTACCTACTGTAACCCAAAGCTTCTGTTCAAATGAGTATCATGACAGCATCAATTTGGGACTCAAGTCTTGAAAAGTCCAACATCACCTACTTAAACAATAAACATCAATAAGGCCACTCATTTTTAAGTTAAACATGTGCTTAAATTCTTTGTTGAATCAAGGTCAACATGCTCAAAACTTGGAAGGATCAAGTCTAAAGTTTGGCTTTACATTTGAATGAATAGCTCCAAGAGTATTTTTCCAACCTCCCAAACTAATCCTAGGAATATCTGTTGTAGCAGAGATGGCATATCATAAAAGTTTTATGACAATTACTTTGGAGTGACCTGCACTCTCTGTTTTGCTCTGGAGAAGTAATGTTCCACCATAGGCTTATGCCAAGAAGCCTCTCTACCGTGCCATCACCCAGCCAGCACCATCTAAGTTGATAAACGGTCTGAGTAGCAGGCTGATGACTTCAAAGCGTCTGGTGAAGGTGGCCTGTTTCAATGCTACATTCTCAAGCAGATGAACTGGAACAACTAAAAAGAAAGTTAAATTTAGCATTTTAGTAGAAAGTAGAAACTTTCCTATCTGCTTCCTTCCATTTCAAAGCACAATGAGTTAACTAGGCCTGATGCACTGGCAGTGGGCCATTTAAATGGCACAGACCGGCCTACCAAACAAAGGCCTTTTGTTTCCTACAGCTGTGAAACTTTTGTACACTGTAACTTTTCAAATTTCTTAGGTTACCTTGGCACCAAACTGTGACTAAATGCTTGCAAAAGATTTTTAACTCTTGCTTTGGAGAAATATAATGTTCACAAGGAAGAATGATGGCTTTCAGTAAGTGCCCCATGGTAGCAAGAACAATGCTGAAAATCAGCTGTGCTTCACATGTCCACAAAGCTTCTGGAAGACTTGTGGCTTGACAGAGAACTGCACTCTGCTCTGCTGTGTTACAGGCAACATCACATTTGTCTTTTCTTCTCCCATTATACCTGTTCAGCTCTATCATCCAGTGCAACAGGAGGAAGGGGCTGTGACATATCTTTTCAAAATAATTAATTTTAAGGACCCCTTGTATTGGAAGATATTTTAAATTCTGGAGCTGATTTCCTGCTCTGCAGGAAAAAAAATTGATCTTTTGTCATTAATTCCACAAGGGCAGGAAGCAATTTCAAGTACATACACATGTGATGTTAATAAGACACCTTAAAGTAAAACAGAATATAATTTAACTAACATAACTATTTTGGGGAAATATCCTTCCTATTTTTTGGTGGCTGCAGAAGGTCTCAGGTGAGTCATGGGAGTGAGTCTGTGTCACAAATATTAAATGGGTAGGAAACACTTGCAAGCTTTGGTCTATGGTAAAGTTCCAGGAGCTCTCTCCATGCCTTATGCAGTAGGGAGTAATAATCAGGAAAGTTGGGGCTTTTTTAATTTCCAACAGTTGTAATAACAGGGCTTGAGAAGTTATTGCATGGCTACCTGCAGACAGACCTAAGAGTCCTCTGCACTGGAACCAAATATGAGGCAATTTCAATCTAGAAGCTAAACATGGATGCACTATACTAAACCAAAGATACACCTCGTGTGACATATACCATATCAGCAGGGTTTTCTGTATGTTTTTTTTTTTCCTGAGGCATTCAGGGTCTTTTCAGGAGATATTTCAGACATCCCAGGGGAACAGCTCACTGTCAGTGAACCCCAAATGGATACCATATTCATCGTAGCATTACATCTGAGAGAAATAAAAATCGGACAAAGACCAGGAAGAACACATGAATGACTACAGTTATGTCTGATTCAAAGAATCATTTGACAAGACATGAGAAGGTATAGGATTTAGCAGACAGGAATATTATGGGCAAAATACTCTGAAGTTTCATGCTTAATGTGCAAGTTATTCCCCTCTAAACTGAATGCAGCTAAAGTAACAAATCCTGAGAACTTTTTCTTGTCCATACTCCATGCAAACCTTAAAATATCATCATAACACTGCATTTTTTTAAATTATTTTTTTCTTTTTTTTTATTTGTTGACATTACCATAGCACCCAGACCATGTCATAAATCAGGTTCCCAATATATTGACCACCTAAGGTCAATATATTGAAAAGACTAACAGCACAATTAAATACATTTATGGAAAACCCAGGCCCAAAGAAGTTGCAGATTCTGCCTACAGTTGATCACAGAAGCTGTGACTGCAGTTGTTGGAGAATTCCAGGATGAAATCTGGCATCACTGAAGTCAGTTGCAAAATTCTCACTATCTTCAGTGAAACCAGGACTGAAAATTTATGTTTTTGCTTCATAGCCCTTTGCTCAGACAACTCAAACCTAGCATTTCATAAGTTTTCTTATTTCTACTCCTTGCTCTTTTGCACCAAACACATTTTACCTGTAACTTCTGTTTATGAACCGATACTTTTATAACACAATTAAGATACAACTACGTGTAATTCTATTGATGTCTTTCCAAATGTTCACGAGTTAAAGTATTAAATCTTTCACAAGGACACATCCAAAATTTACACTGCAAGATTTTTTCACAGTAGGTCCTGCTTTGAAATGCTAGTTCAATGCTTCTTGTTCTTTATCCTGCATTTCTATTGGTACATTTAATAAGACTCGGCTTTCAGATTTATGTTTCTTCTTTAAAACAAGGAGAATTAAGGAACATGGGATATAGGACACTCCACGTAACATTGCTGGCAGGCCAAGATAGAACCACCTGAAATAAAGGATGAGCTTCATTAAATATTTACATTCATGAAAAAAAAATAGCAAAACTATTCAGCATACATTGTTTCGCAACAGTGTCCAGCCACTCTCTAACGCTTCTGCTCTGATCCTTTTGGATCTCACAGAAGATGAATAAATATGAGAATAAAGAATATCTTGGTGTCAGCGAAATGGCTGTTAACATCACCAAATTTCAGGCAACTGCTTTAGCCGGCAATGTTAGCCACCTGGTACCCTTATGGCTTTCTCCACAGGTAAAAGGGAGAGCCCAGAAAAGGGTAGCTCAGACCACTCGGGTAAAACTTCTGGGTTTTCATGAGCTAGCATTCTTCTTCCAAATCAACCTCAACACAGTATTAAAAGGAATCAGACTGAGGCCATCAGTTCAACAAGACTTTTCTTCAAAATTTCCACAGTGCTTCTTGAAGAACTAGAAAAGCATGAAGCGTAGTATCTTGGGCCAATTTCCAACTTGGGTGACTATATCCTCTCTATAAATTTCTCCTCTGTTTTAATTCAAGTACCATTTCAACCATTTTCTTTTCAAAGGTATTGCACGTTCAGCCATTAAACATTTTCCCACAGGGCTAACTGCTTTTAATTTTTTAATCAGAATTCAGTGTTTTAAGGTCTGTTCTCACGAAAGGCCATTAGTGAATGTAATTATGGCACCAGAATATTGTTCAAAGGGTGTTCCAATGTCTGTGGCAAAGGTTGCACTTCACAAATAAAGCCAATGCCAAAGAGAAGTGTTGTGTCAAATCTGTTACAAGGGAGCAGTTTGTCTACTAGGAAAAGATAAAGAGCCTAAAATTATATCTCTTGTGCATGTAATAATACAGTAAGAAGGACAAATGAAAATAAAGTAGAAAATATACCTGTATGTGACAATGTCATACATCCTACATGCTCCTTCTCCACCACAAGTCTTAGTACCCCACTTCAAGCAAGTGGTATCTATCAAAGCTCCAAAATAAATGGGAGATGGAATTCCAGCTAAAAAGAATATTAGCAACATTTCTGTGAATAGCACATTTCTTCTGATTAGCAGGTACACTACAGAACCTATGCTGTTTCTCACCTACTCTATCTGTCCTGTCCTCTTGCAGCATGAGCCATATTCTCTGTATTTCTTATGTTCTCTCTTCTTCCTTATCCACTTACCCTTAATCAAAGATTTTCTTTCCTGTTACCTGTTTGTTTAACAATATATACATGCTACGGTATGGACTGTGATTCCTATTCAAACTTCAATATTTTCTCTCATCAGTGAGAGTGAGTATTGTCTTCAATAAATATATATATAACAAGAGCAAAGGAATGTAAAATGGCTTTCAGATGAGCAACACATTTAGTCAGCCTATTAGCCAGCATAAGTAAATGCAAACTGAAAGCTGTTCTAATTTGCCATGCTGCCTAGATATGTAGAAAAAACCAAATCCTTCCTGATCAAAGCACTCCACGGCACTCCTGTGCCATGCCCATAGCCCTGATGTGATCCTTATCTAATCCTAGATCAGGCCTACCTGTGCTTTGGAAGCGTGTTAGAGCTTTTCTTACCAAGTACTCTTGACACTAGTCCATGGATACCCACTCCAAATGCCTTTTCTTCAGGCTTTAGAGACCTATATGAAAATTACATTGCACACCAATTAGTAGAGGTGACATTCATGAGAAAAGTTTACCTCTGTTTTTTTTAGTCAAATCATTCATCACATTAGGCCCAAATAATTCTAATTAGAGCACTTGTTCAAAGAGTTCATTACCGTCATTAGGTGACTTTTACGGAAGTTCCTTAACTAGGACTGACAAACCACAAAAGGAAAAGCTATTGTCCTGCACTTGGACTGAGGCTAGCGCAAAGTGCAAGGTAGTTGTGTGTTAATCAACATTGTATTGACATGATCAATAAACATATTGGTATCACACACCTCTCAATGTCTCAGTGCACTGACTCAGGAGTCCTACATTAATTTGGAATACAGGTGACAGCCAGAAGCAATAACACTAAACCTTAACATAGCACAGAAATGACATCAGATCTTTCTATTTGTCCTCCCTCTACAAACAAACTAGCACAGTTTTAATTCCTGTGGGATGCTTAACCTCAGAATGAAAAGTCCAGTAGGTTTCTTAAGGACATTTTACTGTACCTTATTAAGACCATGTACCCAGGCATGGCTGCTAAGGAATAAATGAAGCTGCAGACTAATGTCAATATTAAAAAATAATGAAGCATCTTGTCACACGTTTCTTCTCCAGAACACTGGCCCAGAATTGCAGAGACATTTTGAGATGAAAACCCTGAGGCTGCAACACAGGTACAGTTTTCAAATACCTGTCAAAAGAGTATTTTAATCACACAGACTCATCAAAACTCACACACTAAGTGTGAAACTCACATAGTTGGCACCTAGCTCGCTCTCTCCTGTGCTTGAGGATGTCATACATGTGCAGCAGTGCACTGCAGCCTCTCTCCCAGTCTGCCAGGAACAAGTCCAACCATCATCTGCATGTGGCCTATGGGGCTAGAACGTGGGAGGGAGCTATGGTCCTCTTATGCAGCTGGGGCTACGCTTCCTCAAAGAGGCCATGATCAAGAGAGCCCTCATATTTCCCAGCACAGCCTGGTTATGTGGTCCTTCCAGTGTCAATGGATCATAACCTAGTGTGTGGTCTTTCATATGCCAAAAAATAAGAAACCAGAGATGTTCAATTGAGGCTGGGATGCAATATTCTCACTCAAACATGTGCTTCTGCTGAAATCACTGAGACTAATGCCAGAATAAGGGCTCTCAAATGTCAACCAAGGTGAACAAGGGCATCAGTGGCTGGTCCTTACTATCATCTAATACTTCTTTAAAATATTTATAAAGTACAGAGGCTTTCTAAAATCTGCATGATTTGGGGTTTTATTGAAGTCATTATTTTTGATTTTTTTCAATCTAATTAGAACTTAGAAATTTTTTTTTATGGAAAATGTATTATTCATTAAGATAAGGAAAGTTCTGTAATATCTAGTTACTTGTTTAAATATGCAGGGTAAAGGAGATTATTAAGTCCCTGTTATAGAACTTCATTTTGGCTCAAACGTTCTTGAGCACTCAAGTTTCCAACTGGCAATACCTTGAGAATAATTTCTCTCTCCATTTTGAGCATTTCAGGTTCCTTCAATAACTAGAAGAAAAGGTGTCTTCTTCATTATATTCTTTAATTTAAACTAAAACTAATTTTCATATTCAGTTTGGAATTTCTGTTGCCGCTTAATTAATTTGCCCAACTCTATTCATCACCTTATATATCCCATTAAATGTACATGTATGGATATTTCCCACACTATATTGATATGGATATTTCTCACCTACTATATTTCATAATTACAGCACAATAAAATATATGCTTTACCACGCTTTTTCCAGTTCCTCTTGAGGCTTTACACCCAGCAAGACAAGGTGACACATAAGTGATTCCATTGTTTCCACAAACAGGGTCCCATATTTTAAGTGGGCAATCACAATCCGCATTGCAGCCAGCAACTAGAGTATTTTCTGCATAGGAAACTTGTTTTATTCTGAAATACATTTAGAAGATGAATAAATATTTCAGTAATGAAATATATACAGCACCAATTTGCAATGCTTAAGGTTCTATCCTAGTTGAAGTGTTGATCCAGGACACAATCTTACATGCTTCTATCCTGGAGTCATGCCTTTCTATCTTTCTACAAAATGTATGTTTATATTATATTATATTATATCATGTCGTGTCATATCATGTCATGTCATGTCATATCATATCATATCATATCATATCATATATCAATTGGTAGATACGTATGCATACCCCACAGCATTTTTCTCATCTATGACATGCATGTTCTTGACTGTCTAAGCATTACATACATATCTACATACGCATTTTACAGAGACACAACCCTTCCCAATGATTAATGGCAGGCTTCAAATCAGGAAACTGCAGATGAAATATCCTCTGATAACTCAATAGCAATCAAATTCCAGTAAACCACAGTAAGAGAAAGAAAGGTTTTATCCCTCTGTAATTCTGAAATTGCATTCATGTATGCCTAATTTGGTCAATAACTTTTTATTTTTACCTGCAGTTACATGACTTGAATGTATAATTATATTAGTAAAAGAATTAATACGGACATGCAATTGCATATCTTTTTAATACACTTTATTGTTTAAGACAGGAGTCCCTGGCTGATTCTTGACAAGAAAAATCATTCCAGTGTCTTAATACTTAAGTCCTCTTGTATCTTAAAGAACATACCCTTCATAGGAAACTGTTAGGCCAGCAACTGGTGAAGGATCACAGACAGTCCAAAAGGAAGTAAAATAGATAAGGTATTCCAGTAAAGATATCCAAAATGCTATATTTGCAGCCTGATAGATATTTATCTTGAATTTCTTCATGAATAAGCCTCCAAAAAAATACCCAATGCATATAACTGGTAAGTTGTAAATACCTGTTTAAACAAGTGAAATTTCCATGTTAAAATAAAGGAGATCACCAAAGCTACTCATAAGGGAAGCCTGTGTTCAGCAAAGAGTCATATAATACCTGTGACTGAATAACTTGACTACAGTCAGAAACGGGTCTCTACTAGTTCCCTTACACAGCCAAAACATCTCCCAAAGCCAACAGCAGCTGAGAACTGCTTGGAGATCGAGGTAGAGGGTAGGATTGAAATGACTCATTACAAAATTGCAATTAAGAGTTGCAATCTAGTGCCAACACACACATGAAAAAAAAAAAAAAAAAAAAAAAAGCACAAGTTTTCAATACAGCCTTCGTCGCTGAGGGAGAAACTCAACAAGAAGATAAGCTAGTGGAGCACATCTTGGTGCACACTGAGCGTCACAGAAAGGAGGAACAGAATTTGAGTTTTGATATGTGATTCCTGAACATGCTCTGACAATTCTTTGCTGTTTGATATTTTAATGAAGCGAAGACTGACTGAAAGATATTTAGGAAGTAGTTTTACACAAGCATAATATGGCTTGGTTGGCTTTGCTCAAGGCAATGTCAGTTCTCTAACAATACTTGACTGTGAGTGGGCATGGAGATTGCAAGGAAAAGGGAAGACTATTAAACCTGAATTTAGATCCTCTCAACATATCATATATTTCAATACAGAAAACAGTCTATCTGACAAAAAACCCCAGCGGTGCAATGTCAACACAACACAGGTAAAATATGTGATAGTTACATGCCTTTGGATGCACAGCTTCAAAACGCTGGTAACAGAGGGCAACAATAATATTCATAAGGTCTGGGACATTCTGTGTGGCAGAATGGCAGGTTTTAAAGAAAACCTACTGTGAAAGATGAGCACTGAGTATAACTGCAGTTAAACAAGGGAACAGAATTTAATGCATGATAAAGTGGAACCAAAGAAAGGCTCCTGCAGTCTCAGGATATTTTTGTGCTACAACTACTTGCCATTACCATTTCCCAATGCATGACACCTTCTTCTCCTCATTCATAATAATAAACAAGCTGATTGATAAAGAAAAGACAAAAAAAAGACAGCTATTTGGTCAGTGTTTTCCTTCCATAGAGTTCTGCATATGAAAGAGGATCTGAGGCTTTCAGAAGGCCCAAGACCAATACCTGAGAAGTGGAGATGATGGAAAGTGTTGAAGATCAGAGGCAATTTTAGCTGTGCATAGATTCAGCCCACCTTTGTCTTAAGAGTTCTAGCAAGGTCATTTTCATGAACACGAAATCTACTCTCTGTAGTACAGTTTTTAATCAAGATTGGGCCAACACTCTCCTGATGCAAATTAGCATATCCTCTTTGAGATCAGTAGTGCAAGTTTTAATCAGCTGAACTTTCTGGGCCAATTCAAACAATGGGAAGTAGATTATTAAATTCTGCACAGAAAATCAGGAGATGCTTAGCAGAAAACACATGATTATTTAGAAATGCTTTGTGTGGAATCTCTTGCTTGTAGAAGCATTTGACCTTAGTATGACTATGTATACGTCTACACATGAATTATATATATATAAAAATAGAGAGAATTTGTGTAGAGACATCACTTTTTGGTAGAACAGAGCAAAACAAAATGCAAACCTACCCATTAAAAAGATGGCATCTGATGCAGATTTTCCAAACTGCTGTTCCAAATATTTGGGCAAGAAGGATACCATGCCAATGAAAGCGTTGAACTGTAACACAGTTATGCATATAAATAACATATAAACTGGGTTGTGAAACAGAGCCTTGAGGAACGGGATGAAATCTGGAATGAAATAATGTAAAGAGTTAGTGTGATGGTTTATGAAATGAATCGTCCATTGCTCAATGTGGCTGAGGGGGCAAGAGGGGAACGGAAATTGTCCTTAACTAGATCATGTTAATTCTTGTCCTTTGCCAGTCACCACAGTCCAAAGATTACTTGCTTAGCTCTGTCTAACCCTTCTACACTAAGATAGCCACATACACACACATACACACTAATGCATGCTGCTGCTTATAAAAAAAACCCCACAGTAATAGTCTTACTGTAAAAGTTTCCTGAAACTTTTTAGCTGTGCAGTGACTGAAGTTTGCACCTACAGATTTGCAGCAGTAGCTACTCCTTCACTATTCCTACTCCTTTTTCTCTCATTCCACACCCTCAGAGCATTCACCAAAACTCCTTTCCTGCACCTGACATGCAAAGGGAGTACAAGGGAGAAGGGGTGAAATCCATTAGATAGCTGTGACAACCTACCCTCAGAGAGTTAATCACTGATTTTGGTTATTGCCGCTGTCAGTGATAGGGCAGAAAAGGCCTGAAGAGGGAGGTGACCACGGTTATTCCCACCATGCTCTCAAAGTCTAGATCCAGATCCACCATTCTTCAGCCAAGTAACCATCTGAGAAACTAATTTACACAAGTCTTTTCTCTGTGTAATGCCTATGAAATCAGTATCTGACCATTAAAAAAAAAAAAGAGCAATTCTTCTTTGTCTAACTTTCTCTATTAATTAATGTGCTCAGCTATTGTCAAGAAAATATGCAGAAAAAAAAAGCATCTGTAAAACAATGACTGTGCTTCATTGAAATTGCCACCACTTAGGACAGATACATATCTTTCAGAGGTAGACAAATATCTCACTAAAAGAGGATCTGTATGCAAAATGAGTCAAATATCTGAAACACTATAAATAAATTGTACTATTCATATATGCCATGCAGTTTATAATCAGAGCTTTCTGAGGAAAAGATTAATTTTAACTATAGAGACTTCTATTTTCAACTTGAAATGCTTAGCGATATTAAAAATCTATCTGAGCACGTTCTGGTCAACTGGCTCTAAGTGGCCCTGCCAGCTGACCTTCAGAGGTCCCTTCCAATCTCAACGATTCTGTGAAATTAAAAGGTTCTTAATTGAGGATATTCAGAGACAGTGGACATTCACACCAACACAGGGAGGGAAAAATGATGAAACCATAAGCTCTGAAGGGACTCTGGAGTATTAGAACTCACAGTCTGAGCTACGAACCTTTCCTCACCAGAGTAGTACTCTATCCATGGATTCATTTAAGGCTACATGACAGCAGAAAAAGATGCTGTGTTTATCAAAATGAAGTTGCAATATCAGCCAAAGCCTGAGTACTCACTCTGGGTGTGATGAGTTTGCAGGACCCAGCTTGAAACACCATGGAGAGGTAGCTGGCACTTGGCACTTCCTTTCTGAAAATTAAAATCCTGTCAAGGGGCCCTGAGCTTGGTATACAGAATCATGAGACTATTCTGAAGATCGTAGCCTTTGATGTATTTTATTCACTTACGTTTCCAACTAGCACAAAAAATGGAAGGAAAAAAATAACTTCCACCAGATATATAGATCTGAAAGATCACAGATGTGAAAGTTGCCAAAGGTAACACGAATAAATTTAAGTCAAACAGATCCTGGCCATTAAATGTTTATGAGACACTTAAGCACCTGTCAAATTCCTTTCATGGCTTTAAGTTGGACTCAAGAAATGCACAGAACTTGTGCTCGTTTTCTGCTTTTCTACACAGTGAATGCAGGCTACAAGCAACTAATATCTGCAACTTGTGCGCAGCTCATTGAGGTGTAACATTCTTAACCAGCTTTCAGTGCGTTAATCCTTTACCAGGAAGAAAAGTTCTACATACACCTGAAATGCAGGACAGGGAAAGGAGTTAACTCAGATCCTGGATCTATGATATTAGCTTTCTTCCTCTGTAAGAAGCCTTTCTGAATCCTTGTGCAAATCCTTTATACTACAGAGAGGTGAAAAACAGAGTACACATTTCATACCTTGGACCCCTCTTTACTTGCAAAAATATACAGACATAGTTCACATCATAAGGACTAAATTAAGAGGAAAACAAAATACAATATAACTTGCCTTTAGCAATTTCATACATGGTCTGTTTGTCTTCACTTTTATCATTTTCTTGCAATAGTACTACACTTTTTTCAATCATCTCCTTAGATTGAGTGGTTTCTCCTTCCTTCACAAGTGATTTGGGCAAAAACCAAAAAGGTATCCCCGTGAGAAGATTCAGTGAGGCACAAATCAAAATGCCCAGCCACCATGCTCCAACCCAGCGGGCATCAGTAGCTGTTATAGTTATGTCCTCTATTTAAAAAAAAAAAAAAAACAAAGAAAAAAAAAAAAAAACAACCACACTTCATACATCTTACATTAGTTCAGAAACATTCTTTGCTGTCACTTTGTGTTTTCCTAGTCGTCTCTGACATGTGATGTATTAAAAGCATTTTAAAGATTCTTAAAATGAGGCTGATGAAAGAGAATAGTCTTCAGTCTTCTAACGTTGCTAAATTTCAGTGCTTTGTATTAAATTAATTCTAGTCCTTTCCTATGCTAAGGTAGTTGATAGAATTGTTAATCAAATAATTTATATGCAGATTAATTTGTGTATTTGTGAATTCAGGCCTTTTATTAAACTGAATGTTATACACAGATTTTCTATTCTAAAAGAAATATCAGCAAACTCAGATAAAATGATGACAACTCATATTAGCAAAGAAACATTTTTTAGTGCTGATAAATATACCATCATGCCTACTGATTTATATGTAAGATTGCATATACTCATCCATTACCTGCATCTACTGATCCCAGATCAACAAACTTTTCTGCACAGAATGATCCCAACAACAAACCAAGGAAGGGGCCGATTATTGTTGCTGTATGTAGACATCCTAAAGTATGAAAAGGAAAAACGATACTAAATTAGAACCTGGACATAATTCTTTTCTTGAAATTGTTATATATGTTTAGGACAGCTCTACTGAATAGATGTTTGCACCTAAAAATGACCTCATTTCAACAAGTTCATCTCTAGTTAAATTACAAGTTCTACACTATCATTATTTTGATAAGGCACTAATGTCTGACTTCTCTCTTCCTTTAATGGACTGAAGGGAGTCATAATAACCCTCTCTTTTGCTTTTGTTTATGTGTATGTTTGTTTGGGGAAGAGGAGTTGTCACAATAGGGTAGATTTACCCAGGTAGAAAGGCGAATTCTCTGCTTTGGCAAAATCCTCCAAATATGAAATGCCTAAAGGCATGATGGGAGTTTCACCCATTCCTCGTACTATGTTTCCAACCATCACAAATATCCACAGCAAGGATGCAGGCTCTTTTTCACATTCTGTGAATAAAATAAGAAGTCAGAATTAATGTTTTAATTCTAACTACTAATCAAATTCTAGAGACAAAGAATTTAATAACAGCTTCAGCGTCAGTGGGTAGTTCTGTCCTACAAAACAGAGAAATAAGTAGTCACGATACTTGAAAGGCTCCAGAACTGGAAGAAGCTATTGCACTTGCTGGAGTACAGTTTAAATCCCTTCCCTTTCCATCCTGTATCTTGTCCAACCGCCTGCCAGTCCAACCATTGCATAACCTTTACTGCATAACCTTTCCCTTTACTCATTTCCCTCACCAAAACTGCCATTTGCATGTCAGTGAAGAGGAGACAGTGCCTCTCCATCAGTGATGGAGGGATGAAAAATCATGTCTGATCACCTTCTACAATAAAGTAATATTTTCTGTGAACATGAGGAGGGCAGTGGGTGTTTTTAACCTGGACTTCAGCAAAGCATTTGCCACTGTTTCCCATAGCCTACTCCTAGACAAATTGGCAAGATGTAAATACTTCTGATCCATACATTGAATGGGTGTATAATTTAGAAGAAAATGCTTTGCCTATCTGTACCTTGACTTGTGCATGTATTAAATGAAGAAAAACAGTATCTGAAATCTTCAAATGAAAGATTAATACCAAGTGCTATTAAGTGTACGCTTTCCTCAATTTTTCCTTGTGAAGATGGGAAAATTACAGCCTTAAGTGACAAGTCTTGGAAAGCTTGGAAGACACATCTATTACTAAACAGAGACACAGAAAATTACAGTACAACAACACTATCGTGTGATGTCACTGTGTATATACAATAGCACACATTGATCAAAAGTCATTGCAAAATATAACAATTAACTATGAGATTAATCTCACCTAACTTTTGCCATCTACCAATTATCTGGATTTCCAACAGTCAGTAAGCACATCCAGGAGGTAATCTGACCCACCCTAAAGTAAAGAGCATGAATGTCCTTACAGCAAGGGACACACTCTGCAAGAACTCTGTAGTCTCCTTTGACCAGCTATCAAGGGAGCCTAAAGAGATGGTTCAAACTAAATGCCTTCCTTTGAGGTAGCTAAAGACCCAGGAGATTAATTCCATGCTCAGTGTGAGGATTTTGTGTGTGATCATTTAATAGTTGCCTCTGAGCCTTTTGACTTCATACTACTTACTTTATATGTATATTGCTAGTGCACATACATGTTTCAGTCTCCCAGATAAGTTTCACCCTAGTTTAAACTATTTTCTCTTTTCTCTAAAAGGAAGTGGGATCTACTTTTTTTCTCTATCTCTATTTCTTATTCTTTTATTTCTTGTGTGGTACAGTGAAAAAGTATCTTGATGCCCTTTACCCATTGTTCCAATACGTTTCCCACCGCCTCACAGTATCATAGCATTTCAAGTCAAAAAGAGGAACATTTGTGAGAACAATCTGGTGTTGTATTCCACCAAGGTGGACTGACAGGATGTTAACTGAGCTATTTGGATACTGTGAAAAATGCATGAAAAAAAGCTACAGCTCTGGAGATACAGACTAAAGAAGGCAGCTGGAAAATTTCCTGACCTCTAATTTGTATGCCTGCGAAAAGTACTGGTCAAAAGCAGGGCCCTGAAATAATTGCTAATAAAAATGAAGTCATATTTACTTAAACACTATAAAAAATAAGGAAGAAGTATTAGCACACATACAGAGTCATACCTGTTGATGGTTCCTCTGTAGGTAAAGAGAATGAGCTTTGATTAACAAGGCACAGAGGCATAACTGAAAAATTCTCCTGTGGTGAAATACTGCTTTCAATATGATACCTGTTTGAATCAAAGGAAAGCATGTATAGGTTAAGAAGAAATATATCAGAACCACCTCATAGATCTGTACTTCGGTAATGAAGCTACCTATAAGAAGAGTGCTTAGCTGTAGGAAGAAGAAACCCACATCAAAAGGTAACTGACTCTCAGTAACAAATCAGGCTTGGAATAAAGGAACTGTAGCAGGGAACCAACACAATGTTCTATCCAGACTGCTATCTAGCCTCTAACATAATCTTGTAACAGATGCTTCAGGAGAAGTTGATGAAATACCCTAATGAAATCCCTCGTATCATCTTCTCTCCTACTCTTCCTACATTCTAATCAAATGTAGACCCTAAGCAGAGGATGCCACCAAGGCTGTCAGAGCCAAATCACATTGGGCATAACAAGATTAGAGGATCTTATTTTCTCAAAAGATATCTAACTGATCAAAATATAGGCAAATTTAATTTGTTCAGCCAAACAAAAATAGTGAAAAAGCATTTAAAGAGTCATTATGGTCTGTAAACACCTTGCCAACACAATGATCAGATATGATTCAGGCTCCAGACCAAAGATATCTTTAAAAATCATCTTGTATTGCCCATCCAAGTAGATAAGAGCTTATGTGACAGCATCACAGGCTGCTTTTTCTTCAGGGAGTCCACACAAGAGGTAGCACAAGGAGAAGGCAAGACACCCAGCAGAGGGGTCACTCTCCTCAGGAAGAGATGACTGACTTTCGAAGCCATCTCAGAAACAAAACAAAACAAGCTGCTCTACAATTATCATACCATACCCATGCCTAGCAATGTCTCTTTCAAAAAGTAATCCCATTTCAGTGGGAGAAGTTACCGATTGAGGCAGGTAAGGATCACAGAAGCTGCTGTGAGCTAAGCAAAATACTCACCTTCCAAACAGGAAATGAGGAAGTGATATCAAAAGACATCCAAATGACATAACTGTGCAGCCCAAAGCAATTACTCTGGGTCTGTGAAGCTTTGCTCCAAAGTAACTGACAAATGCTATCAGCAGCAAGTTGCCTGCAAAAAAGAACCTGGTTCATACTTACAAACCAAGGCATCCTTTAAAAGATACAAAGTGCAACAGAAATTTCAGTATACCTATTTGAGTATATCAGGGGCTGCAGAATTATGGCTGGTTTATGGGTTATTCTCCTAAGATATTCTATTTTGCAATGCATGGGAAAACACAGAAATATATATGCAAGGGGTTTTTTTGTACTGAAAATAGTACACACAAGATGACATATAGAGAAAAAAAAAGGAATAATATAATAATATTAATTTCAGTAATAGTTTGAGAGGAATTAAAAACAACAGATTTTGGTACCTAGCACCATTTAAAATACAAATGTGGTAAAAATCTTAGTTCTCTTCTCCACTTTTACTTCAGAATCAGTTGATTTTCTCTACTCTTCATTTATTGCTATGCAACTAAGAAAAGAATCAAGCTTCATATTATGAACCAGGCCCCATAAAAATAACAATTTTAGTAATCATACACCTACTAATTTTGTGGTCTTTTTGTCAAAAGAACAAAACCATGTTTCTGAGTGATAAGCATCCTGCTCTGAAAGAAGGTAACGTCTTTTTTTTTATGTGTGACAGACTGTATTGAACCAGTGGCTTGAATGACACTTCAAGATGTACACTCACACGGTCCTAATAAGCTACTTATGTCTGCCACATACACTGACTCTTAATCATTTCAAATATTAATTCACAGTTTATTTTACATCCTTAGAGACAAGAATGCCACAACTTGTTACAGAAAACTGCATGTAAGAGGATAATTTATTTAAAATAACAAGCCTTTTACATACTGCTTGGCCATTTCATATTTCTTACAGTCTCCTTATCAAAAGCAAGACTATATTCTGGATATTTCTTCTCTATAACTTTGAGCTGCCCCACCAGACCGCTTTGCAGGAAGCAGCACACTGTTGCAAACAGTTTCTTCTTTTTGTACATGCAGACATAGAAGACTCGCCACCAGTGTATATGAGCCTGTGCAGACATTTCCTCAGCTGAGCCAGAGATAATAGAGACCCACACTGTGACTTTAAGGGTATAGGACATGTCCTCTAAGGATCTCTATTTAGAAGAGTTTGAAGCTATTAAGCCTTTTGTTTGGCTTTTGTGACAATGACAAACACAAGCCTGTCACTGGACAATAAAACTCACTGATAGGTGAGGTAAGAGTCACTAAAAGTAGAACTGGAAAACGTTCTTTATGGTCATACAGCTATGAAATCTTGAAATACTATTGAGTTTGAGTAAGGAGACAATCCACTCCCAACAACTTTCAGGTCACTGATTAAAAGAATGCTAAAATGCTAAACAGGACCTTAAATTCAAACAAAGTTTATAAAATCTTTCTGGTTTGTTCAGTAAGATTCAATACAAAGCTCATAAACTAGTTCTATTTTGTTAGTTGCTCTGTCATATCTTATTATACTGCAGAAATTAGCTGAACCCGCTTTTAATCCTAAACTGCCTCATGTAAGTCATCCTGTTAGTTTCCAAGACACTGAGTATCTAAGTACCAGCTGAAACAGCAGAATAGACTTGGTCACTATTGTCACTTACAGTAATTGACAGGTTGCTATGGACATGAGAGTCACTAATACATGCTCAGCCAACATATTATATTTTAAAAAAATAAGAAACATTTAAATGAGTGATTACCAATTTCAAAGCTGCCATTAATGATTCCCACTAAAGAAGCCGGAATGTTAAATTGTTTCTCTATCTGTGTGTACATGCTGTTCATGTAAGCACCAGACATCGTTTTACCAACAAACGCAACTGATAGTGCCAGCAGAAATACCTAGAAAGGAAAGAGGAGAATGCATCAAAATTCTATATTTAGGAATACTCTGTGGTTATTTTCCCCACCAAAGACATGCTTCCAAATAAAACAAGTGAGCAGTTCTGTTCCACTGTTACGTGTGTAAATCCCATCACCTATCCTTGTCACGGAGTGATGGCTTCACTAAACCACAAAACAAAAAAAAACCCAGAAAGATTTTGTTCTTCACCTGCTCCCATTGACCACGACTGTCTTCAGAAACCTTAAGCCCCATTTCCCCAAGACAGGCCCAGCCACCGTTTGACTGCTGCAAGATTGCCATCTGCAGGGCTGCAAAACATCTGCAGCCAGACAGGGGTGCAAAGACCTTCGCACCCTTTCCTCATCTGAACGACAAATTTCCAGCAGAACTAAGATGGTTTCCTTTGAGCTAATTACTTGACCAAGCATCTGCTCTCCCATCTCAGTAGAGGTCACGAGCCCAGAAGAAGTAATTTCAAACAGAAGGAAGTCAAACAGAAGTGTCCCTTTTGCAATAATCTAGTAGCATTAACAGTAAAAAAATAAATCATAGAATCATAGAATGGCTAGAGTTGGAAGGGACTTTCAAAGGTCATCTAGTCCAACCCCCCTGCAAGAAGCAGGGACATCCCTGACTAGATCAGGTTGCTCAGAGCCTCATCCAGCCTGGCCTTGAATGTTTCCAGGGATGGGGCATATGCAGTAGTATTCAAATCCTTTTAACTTTAAGGTGCTTAATAAACAGATTTATGAAATTGAATCTATAGTATTTTCAAATACATCTGCTGCAATACATAAGTAATATATTTAGGCTTTGATTGACTATTAAAACAAGCTCTTTTACAACCTTTTATCGCACCTCTTGACAACTCGAATAGTATAGGATATGTCAACAGCCAACTTTTACTGCCATGTCGCTATTGGTAAGGCTCAGGTCATGGGTTTAAGAAGGAAGGTTAAACATGTCAGACTAAGGGGATTACACAAATTCAGAGGTGGAGCTTCAAAGGAGCAATGAACCATACCTCAAACAAACCACAGAGTGTAAAGTTCAGGGACACAAAGAGCAACACGTGATTGTTTACAAACTTACTCGACCTCAGTTAAGGATAAGGAAATAAACAGAGGTTGTTCATTCATTTAGTCTAGAGTGTAACTTCTACCAAACCACTATAAGTGCAAGCAACTACAGTTGTGCGTGCATTCAAAATGGCTAAAATATTTCTGTACCTTCAGCTTGGAAATGCAGCAGAATTTGTTCCCTGCATGTGGCTTCTCTGGTTCTTCCATGTTGGCTCTTTTAATTAGTCCTGATGTCTGTTTCTGAGTCTGTCCAATGATCCCATCACAGTGTTGAAAAGACAAAAGAGAAAAAGAAATATTTTTATCCCATGTTTGCAAAAAATCAGATTCTTTCTAAGATATTTGAGCGTCTTCCTTAAATAATTGCAAACTGGATTCCAACAAAAGCTACAAGCCTACACACTTTATTCGAATCAAGACAATTTGACATGTGAAGGTCAACAACATAATAGCTAGCCTCTTCTCATCGGATAGGGAATGCTATCAGCAGCACACAACCAATAATCAAAGAACAGAGAAAAGAGACATTCTGAGGGCAAGTTAATTTATCTGTAATATAGCTTTTCAGTCCTCTTCACAAGTGTTTGGTACTGACCACTGACCACTGTGGTAGACAGGACATTTGACTGACATATACATGTGTCCATGGTCTTTATTTACTCTGCCTGTCCTTGCTAGCCACAAAAAGGACATTTAGTTCTGCTCTGCATGTTCTGTTGAGCCCTTCCGTCCTCCACTGGCACTAGTGTAAATTTGTTAACTTTAATAGAAACTGTATTGGAGACTAATCTCTTGGAATTAAAATTAGGAAGAGAAAAAATAAAACCAAAACCACCAGAAAAACTTAAGTTCTGAACAGAAACATACTAGACTCCATTCCACTTCCCCCCCAACCCCCCACCAAGATTTGCAAAAGCATCCTTCTTTATTTGTCTGCTTACTTTTAGACCTCTCCATCTTGACTTGATGATTAGAATTTCTGGTAACACCAAGCCACCTGCTTTCTTACACATCTTACGTATGTCCCAAAAATGTGTTCAAAGAAGGAGCAATATATTCCAGGGACCTGGAATATACTTACCTGTAAAAGCTCCTACACATCTGAGGGTTAGTACAATGGGTTAAACAGGAAGAACAGCAGTTCAAAGAAGATTTATCTCTAAGGACTGCCACAAAAGCTTAATTAAATTAAGTTATCCAATACAGTTTCCTGCTGCCTGATGGGATAAGCTGAAGAAAACCACAGCAAGTCAGAGCCCTACCTTACAGTCGGGATGGATATAGGTTAATTTCCACTTTTTCTTCTTGGTGCAATCTTCCAAGTGCAATTTTGCAGCACTTGCTTTTCTCTATGTTTTCCACTTCATGAAGCCACCACTGGGAAGCAAGCTGTCCTTGACAAGCACACCAATAGGACTGAATTGCCTTTCACGTTCTTCAGCACAACACCCCTCCAGTCAATCTTTTCAAACACTAATTTCTACAACAATGTTAATCCTCTCAAATGTGTTTCTTAACTAACTTGATTCCTAGCAAATTCATGGGCATTAACTCCTTCTACAGTTACCTCCTCATTTTCAGTCTCTAAAAGCACGATATATTATTATAGCATTCCTGGAAATACTTACTTTACAATTATGTGTAGGTGGTCAGCAACTCAGACAATTAACTATGATATAGAAACAGTTTGTGTTTCTGCTTTGCTTAAAGATGCTTACACAAACTGTGTTCAGTCACAGGACTAAACTGTGCTTATACAGCTTTGCACTTTCTTGGTAATTTGGCATAAAAGTTTATATCCCAGGGAATCATTTATACCTTATCTTAATATTGCTTTATGCAGACTGTAGCCCACCTGTGATGCCAAAAGGCGAGCACAGAACAAAGACTGCAGTCTCCTAGGTCTGTCCTCTTCTGCTTCTAGGAGTTAGCAATGGGATTCTGTCTCTCACTATACCACTCCCTGCATTTCACTGACACACAGAGGGAATATCATCTGGATAATTACAGGTTTTCTCTTGTGGTGCTAAAAGAAACCAGCCGGTAACCTCTGCCCAGGTTTATCTTGGGGCATCAGAAACATCACACTGCCCCTGACAGAATTACAGATGACAAAAAGGCAATGTTTGCCTTTATTTATTATTACCTTCCATCAAAACGTAACTATGCATTTAATTCCATTTTTTACTGGGAAGATTATTAATTGAATAAAAAAATAGAATTATTATTTCCAGCTATATTCCTAAGGCTGCCTTCCCCACCTTTAAAATATTTTTGTGGTCACACTTGGTGAAATGGTACTGAAGCTAACACAGGCTAACAGATTATCAGAGATGTAAGTGCATAACTCGCTCCATTCAGGTGTGTTTACACCACACTTTAAATCCAGGTTAGAACTCGGACTACCATTTCTGTGCCTAAAGATGAACCAACAGTGTTCCCACTCCCTTCTCCCATCTCCCTGCTCTCTGTTGTACTTTCCTGTTGCTTACCTTGCTTCCACTCTTGGGCTCTCCCAGCTCTTACACACATTAAAGGGGCAGAAATTTCATGCAGGAAAAAGATTGCTTTCCAGGTATGGAGCTGATTTGGCCCACAGAATGGTTCAACAAGTGTCACACTCACATAAGCAAAAGAGCAGGGAAGTGGGGTCAAGAACATGAGAAGAAAGAAGAAAGTGGGGGTGAAAGCAGGAAAGGACAGAGAGTGAAGCCCACCCATCTGAGCACCAGTGATGTGTTATGTCAGCTCAAATATTTGTGGAACTACAGTCTCAAGCCCTAACCTAAGCTGCCCAGGCCAGCCCTGAACACAGGATCAGCACAGCCGTAAGGATATGATCTCCTTCAGTGAACATCAATCAGTACTTCTTTCAGCAACAGCAAGGGGAGAGGCAGCCTGTGCAACTAGGGTTTTCACATTGTGACCAAGTTTTGTAACAAACCACTTGAGGAATTTGTGCAGGCCAGGTGAGACCCTGTATTTGCGCAAAAGTTTGCCCATGGGTTTTTTTTCAGGGAACAGGTCAATAAAATCCCTCCTTACAGGATCTTATTCCTTCCACTTCTGCACTGAGTCAGAAACATATTTATAGCAGGCTAAGAAGTTAGCTAGCAGTAACACCACAACTGCCTCTTCCAGCCTCTCCACTACTGGACTAAATCTCCACAGGCAACCAGAAAGACAGACGAGTAATCAGAAGACTTGTCTTTAGAAGATAACCACTTCACATAGTGCATAAAGAATTAAAGTGCACAGTTTGGGAAGTTTTAGTACAGGCTACAGCTACAAAGCAGATGCATGAAGTACAGCATCTGATGTAATTTGGGCTGAACAAGATACAGATACATCCTGCGTGGACCAAAGCAGGCTTGTTCAGTGTAGCTGACACCAGCTGGCAGGCTAGCATTGAGAAACACGGGTTTGGACCCATTTCTCCTCCACAAACCCACAAATACATTTTATACTTTTAAACCACATTTCAGCTTAGCTAACCATAAAAAGCAGAACAAAAGCACACAAATATTTGCATTTAAATATCTACGAAGTAGTATTCTGCAAGTTGCCTTCCTTGAGTCCCAAGAGGACAAGCTATTTTCAATATAAAATGTGCTTTTCTTTTGGCTCAGCTTAGTCATATGGATAAACTGATAAATCCTTCTTTTGCTTGTAAACAAAATTAAAAATCACATGAGGTAACCAAGCAGAGGACAATTATAGTGTTAGAATTTTTAACTAATTTATTTTTACAGTTGCAAAAAGCATTTTAAATCCTGTTTTACTAGGCACAGTTCAAACTGTTACTCAAATGCAATTACACTAATGTTAGACTGAGACAAAGGAAAATATTCTCGTGGCAAAACAATTAGATACTTACAGTTTTGAAAAGGTTTCAGAAGAAATGACTGGTATTGTACGCTTAAACTTTAACTTTTATTCTAAATTGTTGAAAATTAACCCAAGTATACATACTGTAGAATTTGTGGGTTTGCCAAACGATTTCAGCTGTGCGTTTTAGAGTACTCAGATGAGAAAGACGCGGACCAAGTTCTTTCTTAGATAAAAATTAAGCCCGTCCTTTCCCTTCCCCCTAAAGAAGGCCAAGAGCTACAGCTGTGTCAGATCCCTGAGGACAAAGTGCTGACACTCCTGCCTCCTGAAGACATCCAAAGAGTGCCCAAAAGCAAGAAAGGAATTTTAAGAGTGCGCATAACTGTGCAGGTTTACAGGCTAGGCAGTGTCCTAACAAAGGGTCACACATAGTCAGGGACACTTTCAACCGGATCAGGTTCTCAGAGCCCCATAATGATGATGGTTCACCATGCAAAAGTGAAAGATAAAAAGGCCACCCATAGTCACACAGCCGCTGTGGCTGTCCTCAGGCTGGGTGCTGCTAGTTACTGATTACTGGACGTTACAAAATCAGAGAGTAGTTTAATCAAGTGTAAATAGTTCTAGCTAATGTGACAAGAAAAGATTATGCGATTTAGATCAATTTGGGTGGACATCATGTCTAAGAATCAGTAGATACACTTTCAAGGTGCTGAAGTAGGTTTCATCTGTGACCTTAAGTCTCTTGATGAAACTTGTGTTTGTCTCCTTCACAGAAATAAATGCTAATGCACAGGGAAAGCCTAAATGCAAAGTCTAAAAAGTGTCGTGAGGGTGGGATTTGGATTAATGAAAGCCTGGCTGTGAGCAGAGCCTCCAGGGCCGTGTCTCTCAGCTTTCTGAGGGAGCACCCAGCCTTCCTGAAAAATCTCCCTGGACTACCACATATCCTAAGTGGTTACACTGCTGGGAGGGAGTGTACAAGATACTTGGCATTTTCATCACACAATATGTTCTTGTCTCAAAAACTTGCAAATCTGCTGCCACACTGGAAAATATTTTGTAGAGCGTCTGCTGATGCCTTACAGACCACTGGTGACTGAGGATCCTGGCCTGCCCAGTGCTGCACCAGAGCATGAGGTAAGGCATTTTCCCCTGTGATTTCTTAGAATAAAAGTTCACAATTTTAAATTTCTGAGTTCTCACTTCTCACACACTGGAAAACTTCTCAAGTAAAAATCTGTTAACATGCTTCCAATATAAGAAAAGCTTCATTCTCCCTCAGAAAATATACATTTTGTAAGAGCTCTAGTGCTGTTTCCTGTTCTTGCTTCATGATGGTCTCCAAATCACACCTGCTGGCTGTTTTTACTGGGATTTTGCTCATCCAGTTGAATTAGAAATAGAAATTATGTTTCCACTTTTGATTTCCTTTAACTAAAATTTGAGGTATTGTCTTATTTCCTACTAAGATATTTTGAAAGTTTTTTTTTGCATTTTGTATTTTCTTCACTTAACCATTGTCAGTTTTTGAAAATTAAAAAATCCTCTGACAAAATAAGAAGAAAATATAGACAGTGGTCCAAGTTCTGCCACACATTGCTTTGTGTTCACAGAAGACAGTACAATGAAAAAGCAATAGTGAACAGACATAGAAAATGGCTGAGTATAAAGCTGCCTTAAATCCATGTGGCCATCCTAGCACCCTTTAAAAAAACAGATAAGGTGATGTTGGAAGAGGATACTGCCCACCCAAATGGCTGTTGTCCAACAGTGTACATCAACATTCATTCAGATGTAAAGTGACTTCTCTCCTGTACCCATACACTGTGCAACAGCCCTCTGTGTATGACTAAGCCTTGTTCTATATAGGAGAGAAGTCTCGGTGTCATTAGAGAATTAGCTTTCCTTTTGCATTAAAAATTTCTTAACTTCAGTACTCTAATTGTAATAGTTAGCTATGGAAATCTGACTGCAAGTACCTAATCAAGAGACTTGACCAGGAGAATGCACAGGGAATTTGATAAACCATATTTATCTTAATTGATTAGAAACTAGAACTGTAGGTCTCAGTTCAGTTGGGTTTTACTCTGTGTTTAGCTACTACAAGGCTTTACCAGGCCTTTCTTCTTTCTCTCTCATCCCAACCATTTTTTAAATATTTCATCTCATAACTATTTGTAGAATATATTCTACATATATTTTAAATTTTAATCCATGCCTATTTGGAGGGAGGAGACACCATGATTTTGTCTACAGAGATCCCTATTTTCAAATCTCCTTATCTATCATAATTATTTAAAAGTGAGCTTCTAAGATGTATGCAAGTATTTTCAGTATCTACAGGAAATAAGCAAACCAGTGAAAGCCATTGCATGGGTTTTTAATTAGTTATTAAATAAATAACTGTTAAATAAACTTTGATGAGATAGAAAGTCATAGTAACATCATATACAGGACTGTAATTCTACAATCTCTGTAGGATTATTTTGTTCAATAATAATTTCTGCTCACATTGAGTAAGGTTGAAGATTCAGACTCAGCAAAGGAATTACAAAAATGGAAAGCAAAAATTCCAGTCAAATAAACACCTTTTTAGAGCAAGCATGTAACAATTTGATTTAAAAACTTATCTCTATATCAGAAAAAAAAATAACTCAGGTGGCAGTTTAAGTGACTTATAGTTTGTGCCTACTATCATATGACTTCCTAGCTCCACTTTAGAGAATTTTGCTTTTAAAATTTCCCCTAGAATTCATCATTAATAATGTGCATTTTAGAAACTAAAGACAAATAAGTGTTCTCTTTTTTTTTGTATTGAAAAGAAAAAATAGTAAAGGGAAGAAGAAAAAAAAAATATATATTATATCTTTATAAAAGCTGAAGTACCTTTGCATGCATTGGCTTTCCTCAACTGACTTTTGAGGTTTAAATGCCTTTTTCCAAAGATTCACATTGCCCATTATAAAATATTTACTCTTATACATAAGACTCAATTTTGGTCAATTCATACTAGTGTACTTGCAAAGTGCCTTAAAGTAGGAACTTATGTGCTGAACATTCACAGAAGTCAAAAGTATTTCACTTGCTGATGTGCTTAAGTATGAACTGAGTTTATCTTTAAAAGCAAAATGAAGAAAGACAAACATACAAACACACACACACTAACAAGAGTTTTCCGATGGGTTGTCTGCATTCAAACCTCTCTGGTATTCTATTTTTCTGTAGCACCATGAGAAAGGAAGTACTATCAGAATTATATCAATATTTGCTTCATGGAGAAAGGGTCTTACAGACTTCTGCTTACAAATGAACAAGGGGTAGTATCCACACACTTGGTTCTACAGACCTGGAGGAAGGAAAAAGGCCTTTTACGGGGATAATGAAATAAATAATTCCTATGAGAACAGTATTTTCCCAGAAAAAAAAAATAGACTGAAAATAGATTTATTTCCATTTTTAGCTGCCTGAGAGTGCTGGAGAGCTTTTATATTTTTTCAGGCTTTTTGGAAGCTGAAGAGTGTTGGGGAAACATTTTTAGAGTAAGTGTGTGTTCTCAATCTTAAAGTAGGTAATTCCAGCCTACTTGTGTGGTCTGTGCACATAAAAAGTACCTGAAGGAATGCACCCATAAGGCCCTTACCAGGGCACTTTAGTGACTTCCGTAAATTTTCTGTCTTTGAATGTGCATAGGTGACACCATGAAGCATGTCCTGTGCAGATCTTGACTTTTATAACCTGCTTTTGTTTCAGCAGACAGCCTTCAGCAGTGACACCAGGGTACTGAATAAGGTAAGGTGTCACTCCCAGCCATTTTCCAGTGATATCTCTCAAAAAAATAGGAGTAGAGATATGACATCAACATATGTTCACAAATGCACAGTTTACTATTCAGCAAATTTATGTAAAATTCAGTGTATACGGAATTCAGTATTTTTCTCTCCTGTGATTAATTAATTGATAATACAGCATTTTAAAGAGTCTGTGACATCTTAGCATATTGAATTCCCACCTTCTTCAAGGGATTTCTTCTAAAGGCCATAGTTGCACCATGTTCACTGCTTCCTGCATTATCACCCCACTGCTTGAGAAACTGAGACTACAAGTATTTTTTTTTCCATCTGGATAGTTTTTGTTTGAGGGGGTGCTCTAATCATTCTAATGCTTCAATATAAGGAAAATACCTTAACAGAGTCAAGTATTTGTATAGAATCAGGTGTATCCTATTCTTAGTAAGTAGTTTTGTTGAAGATCCTCATCTAGAGTCTCACAATAGGCAGAGAGAGTCAGATATTTCCAGAGAGTAATTTATCCCTTCTTAAGACAGCTGTCTAAAATAAGTGGGAGGAAATGGTCTCTGGAGGTGCTTCTTTCTTCCCTTTGATATGAAAGTCTAGAGAGCTAGCTTAGTCTAGATAACTAACTTTTAGACAGATAAAAATCAGGTCAGATGACACTTGTCCTGGTTATCTCTCCTTATGTCATCCTAGATCTACTCATCTTGGCAAAGGAACAAAAAAGCCTGTCAGCCAGCAGCTCCCAGCCTAAGGTCAGGACCCCCCAATTGCTTATGTAAGCTCACAGGAAATTCAAATGAATAAATGGTGTTATCACAGAAATCAGTAGAAGCTCTCAGTAAAAAAAAATGCAGAGTTGATGTACAATTATTGGTCCTAGTTTAAATGTTATATGTAGTGATGTGTTACCTCCCAAAAATACTAAAGTCACTTCTGGCCTCCCTCTAAATACAACACATGATTTTGGAAACACTGAGGACTAAGTAGCTCTTTCACAGCAATGTAGTTGTAAACAAGCATGAATGTAACTAATTCAGGAAAATCTGGAAATGTGAGCTATATCTCCACAGAACTGAGCAGTACAGCAATCATGAGTTGCACATCCTATAGGACACAGCATGGCAACCCAGATAAGGATGTCGTGACACAGATTAGGTTCACTGTCATTTTGCCCATCAGTTCAGAGTTGGAACACAATCCAAGCAATGTTTAAAGCCATTTTTTTCTCAGTTGTATCTCCTGAGATCTTCTTCCCTACTGCAGGCTTATCAGGAGAAACAACGGAACTTAAAATTTTAACCCTCACTAGTACTGATCAGGACAGTGGCCATGCAGAGCTGTGATAGTTGAATAGCCATGCAGTTCCTAGTTAAATGGAGGCTAATGAAGACAGTTTCTAATAGAATTTTCTTCTCAGGGTTGTGCCCTGGTCTGGGTACACACTCCAAAAGCTTCACTGCAAAATTAAACCTTTGAACAGACTAGCAAAATGGAGTCTGGAGACCTCATAAGACAGGGTCTTTCACAGCATTTTCTCTCCTTTCAGCTGTTCATAGAGGTCATAACATGGATGGACCACTCAGTGGATAAGGAGTTGGCTGGATGGGTGCACTCAGAGAGTGGTGGTCAATGGCTCAATGTTCAGGTGGAGACCGGTGACGAGTGGCATTCCTCAGGGGTCCATATTGGCCCAGCCCCGTTTAACATCTTAGTTAGCAACATGGACAGTGGGATAGAGAGCACCCTCAGCAAGTTCGACGACGACACCAAGCTGTGTGGTGCCATCAACACGCTGGAGGGGAGGGATGCAATCCAGAGGGACTTTGATAGGCTGGAGAGGTGGGCCTGTGCAAACCTCCTGAAGTTCAACCAGGCCAAGTGCAAGTCCATCTGGCAATGCTGGGCACAAATACAGGCTGGGCGGAGAACAGATTGACAGCAGCCCTGAGGAGAAGGACTTGGGTGTGCTGGTGGATGAGAAGCTCAACATGAGCCAACAATGTGTGCTTGCAGCCCAGAAAGCCAATCATGTCCTCAACTGCATCAAAAGAAGCATGGCCAGCAGGTTGAGGGAGGTGATTCTGCCCCTCTGCTCCACTCTCATGAGACCCCACTTGGAGTACTGTGTCCAGCTCTGGAGCCCCAACATAAGGACATGGACCTGTTGGAGTGAGTCCAGAGAAGGGCCATGAAGATGATCAGAGGGCTGGAACACCTCTCCTATGAGGACAGGCTGAGAGAGTTGGGGCTGTTCAGCCTGGAGAAGAGGAGGCTCCATGGAGACCTTGTAGCGGTCTTCCAGTACCTAAAGGGTACTGGAAAGAAAGACAGGGAAAAACTCTTCAGTAGGGTCTATTGTGATAGGACAAGGGGTAATGGTATTAAAATAGAGGGAGGTAGTTTCAGACCAGACATAAGGAAAATATTTTTTGCACTGAGGGTTATGGAACACTGGCGCAGGTTGCCCAGAGAGTTGGTGGATGCCCCATCCCTGGAAACACTCAAGGCCAGATTGGACGGGGCTCTGAGCAACCTGATCTGGTTGGAGATGTCCCTGCTCCTTGCAGGGAGGTTGGACTAGATGACCTTTAAAGGTCTCTTCGAACACAAACTGTTCTATGATTCTATGATTCTAATTTAACTGATCTGCCTTTAATCAAAAATGTATTTATCCTGGCAGCAGTTATACTAGGCTGAGATAAATCGTAGGGAGTCATAAGGTGTCATTTTACTGGCCAGTGAAGAAACTAATAGGTAAGAGTTGATCTACTCAAGCCAAGTAGGGAAGCATTTAACAAAGAAATAAGGGTGATTTTATCCCTGTATATGCAGAAACGGAGAAAGGTACAAGACCTTCTGCCCATTCTGAGCCTGAATTCACATTTAGTTTGACTATCCAGTAAAATTTCCTTTCTCTCCCCTCAACAGAGTACATATCTAGACTAGATAAAGATTCAGATATCTTCCACCCTCAACTCTGTACATCCCCCTTAACTCATCATCTTCTCATTTTTTTCCCCTGTAACACAAGAACAATAAATAGCCATTTAGAGTAGCAGTCAGATCCATCCATTGGAGATAATATTGTCTATGCACAAAACATTAACTGTTACCGGTTTTCATAACAACCTATTCATTTGGACTAGTGAGATTGTTGTAACAGCTTCTCTCTTAAGGAAAGAGTTTAGCACATTGATTTCCACTTATACGGATTTGAGGGTTTTGCTTTTGTTTTAGCAAAACAGGTTAATGTCTTCCAACCTTGTGGCAAACTTTATGAAGACATAAATTTGTTTATTCTTCATAAAATTTGCCACAAGGCTGGAAGATACTCTGTTACACAAACTTCTGTTTTTAAATGTTAGAAAACATAAATGTTCCAATTGTCAGAACAGCTTTTCAGAATAAATTACCAATGTAAAAAAAGAAAAAAAAGTTGAAAACCTAATTATATACTTTTGGGCAGTACCTTCTTTTTAAAGTACAAAGGGATTTATTGTGTGCTCAGGTCATCAGCTTTCCACTAACGATTCATATTGTCTCACAAACATACTTTTAAGAAAAGTGGGAGAAACAAAAGTACTGTAGGTTGACTGGCAGTTCAAAGGCTTCAAAGTCTCTCTGGAGTCTTTTCCTTTAAAAAATGACATTAGCTATGATTCATCAGTCAGTGGTTTATGTAACCTGATAGCATTTCACTTTTGCTATCCATCAAGTCCCCCAGTTTTTTTTGTGTGTGATAATACACTTTGTGTGCAGAGATATCACCAGTTTAGATACTGGTTCCTAGAAAATGCTTAAAGGTGCTAATACTGGCCTTTCTATGTACACTTTACACAGGGGGCTCTTCTAGGACAGCTCAGTCCTAAAAGGTATGAAACATCTGACTGGAAGCTCCAGAAACATGGGCATACTTTTGGGTACCGGGCGTGTAGCTATGCATCTGCCTGTGAGCATGGCTTTCTAGCTACGAACACCTCATTTCTAAAACATGGGAAATTTTCATAGAATCCCCCAAAACAGGTATTCTTGCTCAGAAAGGTTTAAGTTGTATGAAATAAACATCCTCTTTTGAAAACGTAAATTAAAGAACTGACCTCACATAACAGTGTACATTTAAGACTTTCTAATAAAAAATACCTCTATGGTGACCATTTTTATGGTTCTTTTAACAGTTGTTTATTCAACCACTACAGACCTTTGAGAGTATTATAAAAGGCAACAGGATGATATATGACCTAGAGCAGTGGGCTGTAATGATCCATAACACTGTGGAGAAGATTATGACTGTTTATGACAATTGCTTATAAAATAATTTAAGAATGTGTTAACCCTTGATTGACATGAAATTTTATGAAATGTTATGTTGATATGAAATTATATATGACATTGCCAACATTCTTCGTCTTTTAACACAACGCCAATAAGTATGAACAGTGTGGCAATGTGATGGTTCTCTAAAATGAAACTAGCCATTTACAGCCTATGGGAATGCATCAGGCAGGGGCAGAGGGCCTCCATGAAGAGTAACAAAATCAAGCCTACACTAGAATCACAGTCACTAGCCAGAGTTCTACCCCTGCAGCTGGAAATGGGTAGGAATTCTGTAAATTAAGAAAAAAAAAATCACAAATTTAGGCAATAGTTTATGCAATAGAAAAGACTCTGAACCCCAAAACAGAGCTTCAGGTACCCATTCTAAATAAAAACAGTACATGCTCAACACCCATGAATTTTAAAGACACTCGTCCTGAAGTACATGCTTCTCTGCTGGTCTGCACAAGGTTTTTTTCTTAATCAAACGCTATGACAAGGTGACTTTTCAGCTTTGTCCCATTGAAACTGTAGCATTCATTGCCATAATATGTGTCGATATTAAAGTATTTTAATATGTTAATGACTGAAAGTTTCCAGAGCCCAGGTGTTTTTCCTGTTGCAACAACATAGTGCCTTCAGTTTTCCACTAAGTATTTGGTCAAATAACAGCAAAAAAAATAAACACCTTTTGAATCTGTTGCTAAATGGATGGAAACAGAAATATTTGGTGTAAAAGGCACTACCATAACAGAGCAAAAATCCACTATTTTTTTCCAGATACATATGCTGAAGTCCTAATGAATTTTTAATTAGTTCTTACAATAGAGAGACAATTTCTTGTACTGATTCATGTTCTCTGTGCTTATCAAAATCTTTCCTCATCTCCAAGTAGAATGAAAAGGTCAGGTCTTGCACTCACACATAGAAAACTCAAGCAGTAAATGTAGCCCCACTGCACTTCTCTTTGAAGAGGGTCTGTCTTATTTTGCAGCTACATATGCCAACATACCATAAACAAATTAATTTATGTTTCATGGTATTGTCAACGTAAATCCTCCTACGTAAGCTAATATACTGCATCTGCCTTCAGGGAAAAATTATTACTAACATGACTGATTCTCAGTTCAGCACAACTCTCCTTTTTAAACAGCAGAGAAAATGCCACTATTAATAGCAGAGCTGTCAAGACAGCATCATCTGAAAGACTCAGAGTGTTTCAAGACAAAGCCAGATTGTCATTCTCTTGCTGCAGTTTGCAGAGGGAAAAAGAAAGTCTGATTATTGAGAGAGTTTTAAAAAAAAACTTAGTGAAAACTTATGCACTCGATCGGGTAGGAAGGGCTGACATGAGTCTGTGTAGATTTATTTTGAAAACCAGCAGTTTCTCTTACTGTTGAATAGTTCCATTTGCTCTGTGTTTACTAGTCATTCACCTCCACTGAAATAGAATCATAGAATCGCAGAATGGTTAGGATTGGAAGGGACCTTTAAAGGTCATCTAGTCCAACCCCTCTGCAAGGAGCAGGGACATCTCCAACCAGATCAGGTTGCTCAGAGCCCCGTCCAACCTGGCCTTGAATGTTTCCAGGGATGGGGCAACCACCACGTCTCTGGGCAACCCATGCCAGTGTTCTACCACCCTCAGTGCAAAAAAAATTTCCCTAATATCTAATGAGATAGCTCTGCTAAGGAGTTTCTCCCCATCTTTCCTGTAGGCCCCCTTTAGGTACTGGAAGGCCACTATGAGGTCTCCCTGAAGCCTCCTCTTCTCCAGGCTGAACAGCCCCAACTCGCTCAGCCAGTCCTCATAGGAGAGGTGCTCCAGCCCTCTGATCATCTTTGTGGCCCTCCTCTGGACCCTCTCCAACTGCTCCACATCCTACTTATGCTGGGGCTGGACTTCTGCTTGTACTTCTGAAAGCAGGTTGCAGGAGAGACAGGGGAAAAAGAAAATCAAGAACGTAAACCTTTTGTTGCATTTAAAGGTAAATTGTTGGATGCAAGCCAGTAGAAGCCATGCAATTAAAACTCTATAAAATATAAGTAGGAATGGTTTTAGGAACTGTAACTCATCAATCACAGTGCTGTCAATTCTGACCTTTCTGATCCAAACTTGGGGTTTATTCCTCTTTCTTGGGAGATTCCCAGCTATAGGAACAGATTCAACACAACCTCTGCTGAGTGCATTCTCAGAGCAATTATTAGCAATAGCCTTTTGGAGCTACATCATTGTTCTGTCAATGGTGTGAGCTGAGTAGCATAACAGATCGTAAAAGCTGGATTTAAGATATTGTTAACTATCCAAATTACTTATTTCTGTTTGCTAGTCACTTCCATGGATGGTCAGTCTCCATTTCTGCATCACCTGTTTTTATCACTAGGGAAGAAACAATTAACTATGCTCCTATTACCTCATCTGCTGCTTCTTCCACAGGTTTAACAGATTTGGGATCAACAAGAAGAGCTCTTTGAGTTTGTATCAGTGCTGAAATGGCCCACACCAAATAGGAGTTGTGCTAGCAAAAGTATATTTGATAGAACAATATTTGAACAAAGCAGATACACATAGCTTAAGTGCTAACAGTAGCAAATCGCAACTCCACACAGTGGAAAATACAAATATTGTCATATTCATCAACATAGCACCAAGGAAAAAATACTGGGAAGAGAGTATGGTAGCCAAAATTTTCAGACTTTGGCATCCAAATACAAAAATTTAGGGAACAATCCAGGTTCCTAATCGTAGGTGTCTGGTGTAATTTTAGACACCCGTGATGTTCCACCTAGTCTGCAGGTGCTAAAACAGTGCTCTCTTAGCTAGATTCATGAATGTCAGTCCTGGATATCCTAGGACATCTGAAGTGACAGCAGAAAACTACGCTTAGGCACCTAAATTACAGATTTGGCCATTTGAACACAAGGCACTTAGAATTTTTCAGAGGTGCTGACACTAACAATGAAACCTTTTTTATAAACTTGACTTTTCTTTCGAAGTTTGATTCAGACTTATTTAAAAGGAATCAAAGCCTAATAAAATTGTTATAGAAATGAAACAATTTGGTCAGATCTCATGAAACATTGTGGGCAACTCATATAACAGCTACAAGCAGTGACACATGCACCATTCTGTTTCATTACTGGTAATATTTACACTGATGCACGTTAATGTTCTGTTACGATTTTTTATTTCTGGTGTATTAAAAAAAAAAATTAAATAAGCTAATTTCAGGTTAATGCCTAAAGCTTTTCCTTTTCTGTTTTGATACAACAGGAAAACTAAACCATGAGTTATTCATACATTTATAGCTTCTGGGAACTGAGCAACAATGTAATTTACTGGAGACATTTACCTCACATAGCAGAACAGCACCTGGTAAATTGCATGCAACAAGTAATGTAGTTTTTTGTCAGCCTCACAAATGAGAAAGAAGCATCCATTACCAAAAGTCTTAATATATGTTAGTAATATCATCAAGCAAATGTGGAACTCAGAAACTGAGTAGCAGTCATTAAAAGTGGGAAAAACTGTCCAGCAGGTGTCAAGAGTAGCCTAAGAAAAAGCTAAACGTGAGAAAGAGAGGCAGACAACCTTAAGGCTTAGGAACTGAGCACATAAAAGAGTTAAAAGAACCCCTGATGGAAATTC
>WHYT01017907.1:78629-116608 GCA_009806455.1 Tetrax tetrax | reverse complement strand
CGGGAAGAGGGAGGGGTGGGGGGAGGTTATCTTGTTCCCTGTCTCATTCTCCTGCTAGTTTTAGTAATAAATGAATAGTTTTTCCCCAAGTCGAGTCTGTTTTGCCCGTGACAGTAACTTTAAGAAATCCTCCCTGTCCTTATCTCAAACCTCGAGCTGTTTTTTTTTTCTTATATTTCTCCCCCTATTCTTTCGGAGGGTGGGGGGAGCGGGAAAGAGACTGCGTAGTCTGGTCCCGATTGGGGCTGAACTACGACAGTTCTTTTGGAAATCAGGGGAGAGCGCGAACGCAGTCCCCCACTACCACAAATTATGCAGTTGAGTTTCCCGCATTTGGGGAAATCGCAGGGGTCAGCACACCCGGAGTGCAAGGGATGAGCCTCGCCCTGGGAAAACCACCTGCCTGATCATGGTGTCTCCCCTGTTCCCGGGTTTCGGCACCAGATGGCCCCAAGGGTGGGCACAGTCAGACCTCAGCTCTCCCCACCCACCTTACTTATATACTGAGCATGATGTTAGATGGGATGGAATAGTAATTTGGGTAAATTAACCCCAGCTGTTAGCTAATTAATTAATTATCCCAGCCATAGGGACTACCAGCTTTAGTTCTCCACCCAGCTCAGGTGAGTATTAACTCTATCCTAGCCAGAACCAGGACAGGTCAGATCTCATGAAACATTGTGGGCAACTCATATAACAGCTACAAGCAGTGACACATGCACCATTCTGTTTCATTACTGGTAATATTTACACTGATGCACGTTAATGTTCTGTTGTTACGATTTTTTATTTCTGGTGTATTAAAAAAAAAAAATTAAATAAACTAATTTCAGGTTAATGCCTAAAACTTTTCCTTTTCTGTTTTGATACAACAGGAAAACTAAACCATGAGTTATTCATACATTTATAGCTTCTGGGAACTGAGCAACAATGTAATTTACTGGAGACATTTACCTCACATAGCAGAACAGCACCTGGTAAATTGCATGCAACAAGTAATGTAGTTTTTTGTCAGCCTCACAAATGGGAAAGAAGCATCCATTACCGAAAGTCTTAATATATGTTAGTAATATCATCAAGCAAATGTGGAACTCAGAAACTGAGTAGCAGTCATTAAAAGTGTCAGAAAAAACTGTCCAGCAGGTGTCAAGAGTAGCCTAAGAAAAAGCTAAACGTGAGAAAGAGAGGCAGACAACCTTAAGGCTTAGGAACTGAGCACATAAAAGAGTTAAAAGAACCCCTGATGGAAATTCACTTCACAGACATTTAGACATCTGTACTGTAAACATCTGTATCTGCGCGAGTCACCCAAAGGCTGGTTTTATAGTTAAAAAAGGAGAGACAGGCAAAAATCATCTGAGCTATTTTAGACCTCTACATTAGAAACAGGCACTAGAATGATCTCTCTATTTATCTCACATGTACTTAGTGCCAGGTTCTTGAAATTTGAATTACGAATATTTTTGCTATCAGAGAGATTCCACGATCTCATATTCCACCCTTGTTTGTGTGGGAAAACACTACTTTTGCTTAAGAAAATTTATAACAGTAGCCACAGTACCTTAATTCTGTTAATATTACATCTGACTTCTTGCTAACTCTGCCAAAATGCTATGTGGCTTGGGAGGCACACAATTGTCCTGAAACATCATGAGCTCAGTTTCATTTTGACAGTGCACTCAATAATCAACTTTTTCTTCTTCCCTCAAAGCATTAGAGGCTCCCCAAGGCCACTAGCAGGACAGCTGAAATTAGGATTTTGGACCAATATTTCTTTGAAATATCTGTTTCACTTTTCTTATGTCAAACTATAGCTTGATTCATGCTTGACGTTAACAACCATTCACTTAGATGCCTTAAAATGTGACTGATTCTGAATAGCCAGTCCAATCTTCTAACATCTAAGGTGCAAATTGCATCTGATCTATCCACTGCTTTTCAGGAGTTGAAACAACATGAGCTCACCTCTTCACAGGAGCTGAGCACACACACCACTACTGAATGTCAGCGTGACCCAGATCGCTTCCCACCCCAGAAATGCACCAAGGCATTCAAGTTCAATATTCAGGCTGTGAATATTGACTGGTGTCTATCACCAGCCAGTTTATTTGCATAATTGGAGGGTTTTTAGCACATTTCTACCTCTGTGAAATGGATCTAACCATGCCTTCATTTCAAGGGAGTGAAATTGCTACTGTGAAAATAACACCAGAATGTAATTTCATTGTAGTCAAATACTGCAGTGAAGGTAACAACAGAAGATTCTTTGGAGAGATAAACTTGTTTCAGATGTTGCACAGAATATATTCTCATGGTGAGGATAAAACTTACTTCTCTCACACTGGTACCGTCCATCCAGGGGAGGATTACAGGAACCTGGACGAAAAAAAAGTGTATGATCGTATCATTAAAAACAGAAAGAAAAATATCCAGAAGTAGCATCTAATTTGAAACAAACAAACAAACAAACAAAAACATTTTGTCACTTGCTACAATCTTACTGACACACTGGTTGTTGTGCCAGGTTAAGAGACTACTATCCCAGCTAAATATTACTTCTGTATTCAGCGCGAGTAATACAGATGCCTGAAGAGAGCCAGTACTGGAACTTTAGATATTTCAGTGAAAATATGGTGTTACAGACTAAATGAGCAAAGAAAGAGGCTTCCAGTTAAGGCAATGTACTGCAATGTACAGTACAATGTACAATGAAGCAGTTATTAATTCATTCATGTTCTGTGGGGATATGGAAGATGCATAAGACAACTTATCACAGAAAACTTTGCCTGAGCTTTTGTGTCAACCTCTTAACCTCCATAAATAGTTGAAAGACCATGTTTCCAAAGGCATTTGGGCTCCTAAAGGCAACTAATGAGATAGAAAAAAAAAAAAAAGTAATTTCCTAATTCCCACTGGGATCCATCAGGAAAAAAAAATGGATCTAATCTGTATCCCTGGAAATCTGCAATCAGGTAAGTTATCAACCGGATTTAGTCTATTAAAAGCTGTAGATTTTTCCCTAAACTATACTCTGTGCACACTAGAGAAATAAATTTGCACAGATAGCCTTTATTCTGCCATTTCCAACCTTTTAATACTGGTCTCTGCCTTCTTAAGAATATTAATTGTCACAATTTTAATGCATGACATAAAGAATCTACCAGTGTTAGTAAAACATAAGAGTTTACATTAATAATGACAGAATTTTCATTCATATTTATACTTTACTGAAAAATGTACGATTGCTACCTTGTTACCCTGAATGATGGCACCATCTGTCAATTTAAATAATTTTCACTCTTTTTCCTCGTACAGCTTGTATCCCTTCAAACATTGTTTCCATTTTGATCATTATATACTTCTACAACAAACCTCCACAACCTTAACTATTCTATCTTTTCTATTATATCTGTTTTCTTATATTTAATTTACTGATGAACTGGTGTTTCCTTTACTCTGGCTTTCTTTATAACTTTTTTTTTTACTTTATTTAGCCCTTGAAAACACCCACAGGGAATATTACCTCAGCGTCTTATCAGAACTGTAAAATTGAGGCTACAGTTCTGCTGTGCAATATGCTATTACAGTATCTTCACGAGGGCATCCTGCATATACCAGGTTAATATTTACTGATGTGCTAATGTAATAATGACCTAGCAGCCTCTGCTCCTCTCTGGGGTACTTTCTGTCTATAGGGATGGGAATTAATGACAGTGTCTCTGTGCTGCCTGATGTCAGAGCTGAGAAAGGTGTGAAGGATATATAAGAGCCGTATTACCTGTCAGCAAGGAAGGGGGAAAAGGGATACTCCAGGGCTAGATGCAAGCGTGGAATTGTTGCCTGCACCCTTCTTGCTAACACAGGAGTGCTTCTTCAGTTAGCTCCCTGACCACGAAAAGGTAAACAATTTCCCTTTTTATCTTACTTAAGATGCAGTGCAAGAGATGTGCTTTCAGGAAAGCACAATGTTTCTTGTTATTAAGCAACAGCATTTTTCAGGAAAAGGCTACGATAACTTCAAGATAAATTACACCTGAGACCAGAATTTGAGATTGGAATGTGTTGGGAAATGCAAACCGGAGGTATGGGAAAGGATTGAAACTACCAGATGGAAAATGAACATTTACTGTTGAGAGCTATCTGTCTGAAACTGTGTTATGTCACTAAACTTAGGGGGATCATTTTTTTATGCCAGCCTGTGAAAAAAAAAACTACCTGCTGTTGATTTAGGACAGAATGGGCACCAGTAATAGGATACGCTGGAGAGTATTTGAGTTTGCTTTCAGTTTTGAATCATTATTCTTTTCAGAAAGTTTGGAAGCAAAGATGTGCAACCTAAAGCTGTCAGTTTTCTTCATTGCACTTTCTGTCACTTTGAGCTGTTTGGAAGCTACACCTATTGAGAAGTGAGTAGTAAATAATCATATTTCTTTCTTTTTAGGGGAAAACATGTTAAGATTATTGCATGAATTGCTTTTGCTTTCTTGTCTCAGATAATATGATCAAAAATAGAGCTATTCAATTTCACAAGATATTTTATTGTTGTTTAAAGATTACTGTCTGTGACTGATGATCTATCTGATGGTACTTCCAAGAGACAAGGATGGATATTGCCAGTAATGTCAAAGAATACACTCTCAGGACTTAGTGAGGAAATGCCAGAACAACCAGCAGCAAAGACAAAAAGGTATTGATTTTCCTTCTTTCTTCTAGTCATATCAGTTAGGATGAAAGTATGAAGTAAACTTTATGTCAGTGATATTCTCTTACTTGAGAGTCTTTATGTCTGTTGTTTATTCTCAAAAGAGTTTAAAATACCCTTCTTCTTGTAAATAGAGCCATTCTGTAAGCATAAATATCAAAGTATTCAGGGTAGAAAGTGAAAACCAGAGACAAAAGTTGCAGATCATTTACAATTATAATGCTTTCACAAATGAAAAAGTCTACAAATGCTACATTACCTTGAGAAGACAGGTGTATTTTTTAACAGGCTTTCTTATTTTAATTTGTCACATTTTCAATCCTGGATGGAAAAAAAAAAAAAAAGGAAATATACCCTTCTTAATAATACTAATGCTCTCTTTCCTGTAAGTAAGTAAGATTTCATTACACAGATAAATATCAATTTAATTGTGGGAAAAAGGGAATGAAGCAATTGGCTGTGACAGAATTTAACTAGTCTGAAATGCATTTATGTTTATAAATCTATAAATCAAATTTCAGGTAACTTTTTAATGAATAAAACAGCATTTCAAAAAGTATTTGCAATTTGTACTAAAAGATAAACAGCATTGAACTATTCTAACTTCATCAGGCTTTTGAGTAAATTTCTCTCAGTGACAATTCTGTTATGGAAAAATTCAGTAAATACAAGTGTCTATATAATTGCCTATTCCTTTCTCTCCAAATTTATTTTTCAAATGTCATTATTATATGACAATTTGGTTATGTTTCAAAATATTTTGATAATGGAGACCAAGTTCCCACATTTTTACAGCTATTAGGGGTTTTTTTTGTTTGCTTTTTTTTAAATAATAATTGTAATATGCAAACACAAGGCATCACCTTTAGGAGTGTGATATGATTTATCTGCTTTTCTGGGGCCTTGGTTCGCAATCTCTTACTGGGTGAACTGCCTCTTTGAAGCACGTATTCAATTAAAGGCTACAGGTCAGGCAGCTGTCAGGTATAATGGCTTCATTCAGGCTAGACATCAGCTAGAAATCTAGTAGCTTCCTGTAAGGACCGGAATTTTCAGCGTGGAATCTCAGGGCCTGATTTTGCATCTTTAATGAAAAGAGGATTCTGCCTCCACAAATAAATCAGGATTTCCATGAGAACCAGTTGCCGTTTGAACTTCATATGTTAAGGGCTTGATTAAACTCTTTTTAAATCAATAGACATTCCCATGGAAACCTAAGAGAAGCTATATCAAGACTTATACAACCATTTCCTTTAAATACTGTTACATATTTAAAATAATAAATGCTTAGAAATTGCTGTCTATTTGCCAATGAAGAAGCAGTATAACACAGACATTTCTCTCACAATTACTATTGTATTTGGATTCTTAGATTGATACAAATAACTCTAAAAGAATAGATGACATTTTAGATTACAGATTTATTCAATCAATAGGAAAATGTACTTATTGGTAATTGCTTTGAGTTTGAAACTGCCACTCTTGACAGTAATTTTTTGCTGCAAATTGTTGTCTACCTCATGCCCTATCAACATGAAGAAGCACAAGAAAATTAACAATAACTTAATAACCAATCTCGGCAAGAAAGTATTTCTGTCTAAAGGAACAACATAGTGGTCAAAGAAACAAGTTTGAAAAGCCAAGCTCTCTCAAGCTAACTGTTGTATTGTGATTTTAAAAAATTAAATCACATGCTACATAAGTGCTACACAGAATTCTGTAAACGGTCCGTTGGTCCAGACCATAAAATATTATTTTTAGATATGGATTCTTCCATGGACACTCTTTAAAGTCTCATCCAGCAAATTATTATCTCCTACCACAACACCACTTTCAAGCTGCTGATGTTTCAGTGAAGATGTGACTATTTTTCAATAGTGAAGAAACCTCCATTTAGATAGAGCTAAATCTTAACTAAGTGATACTGAGGTCAGCAGAAGTTGACAACACCTGCCACCTCTCATGATATGTGGCATAGTTGGGAGAAAGAGTCTGTGGGCTCAATCCATTTGATGTGGACTGGAAGGCTACTGTTCACTTCAGTGAGAGCAGGATATGACTCTGTGGGAACAAGAGAACTAAATAAACGTTAGTGATTGTCATTATGTTAGTAATCCTCATTATATCAGCAAGAGCTCTAAATAGATTTAAAAGTTCATCTTAAAGATAAACATTTAGTCATTGTTTTCACTTACTGTCTTAACTATACTATCATTACAGGTTTTCTAGATGTCATAAAGTGCTATGCAGGATATCAATAAAAAAGACATATGACTGTTAAGGTCTTTGCATTTAAATAACTCCCATCATTAAAACTGATAATGGCATACAGCACAAGATTTTTTTTCAGGCACAAAGTAGGTGGTAGGAAGATTGTAATGTTCCTGTATTTGTGCACATGTTAAAAGAACTCCCACATTAGCACAGCTCAAAAGCCTATTAGAAGTGCCACACTTGATTGCTCATAATTTCACTTAATCTTGGCTCTTTTTGTTTTACCTTAGTAGTCACCACCTGGAGAAACGGAAATGCAACACCGCCACATGTGTGACACAACGCTTGGCTGACTTTTTAGTTCGTTCCAACAGCCACATTGGAGCAATTTATTCACCTACAAATGTGGGGTCCAATACATATGGAAAGAGGGACACAATCGGGCTTTTAAACCAAGAACTCCAAAACAATGCACAGCTTTAGAGTGTTAAAATGACGACTGACAGAGTTTTCACTAGGAGCTCAGTTTTTAATGTATCAGTAACCTCTTGGTCATCTATTACTTGTACAGTCTTAACAGTGCCTTGTTTTCTGTGTATGCCTGTGTGTGGGTATGTGATTTATGTTCATCATTTCACTATGTATGTACAATTACATGCATAGGCTATTGTTTCAACTCCATTAAGAACTCCAGAAATCTGCTTGTCAAATCTCTTTGTAATATATATCTTACTATAATAAATGGAAAAGTAATTGCAACAGGGTTTATTATTATTATTATTATTATTATTATTATTATTATTAAAAGGATGAAAAAGACAACTATGATGTGTATGTCTTTATAGTCACAGTTTGGTAAGAGAAAGAAAACAGAATTATATAATAGTTTGCATTGGAAGGGACCTTTAAAGGTCATCTAGTCCAACCCCCCTGCAAGGAGCAGGGACATCTCCAACCAGATCAGGTTGTTCAGAGCCTCATCCAACCTGGCCTTGAATGTTTCCAGGGATGGAGCATCCACTACCTCTCTGGCAACCTGTACCAATGTTCTACCACCCTCATTGTAAAAAATTTCTTCCTTATATCAAGTCCGAATTTACCTCCCTCTATTTTAAAGCCATTACCATTTACACCTGAATATGCATTAAGCAAGCAGAAGCAGTCTTGAGGCACAGATTTCCGTACACACTGAGCACAACATTTTAAAAATTTACAATTCTTAGTTTAAGATGGTATCGGTAAAATGTAAGAATAATGAGCATAAATGCTTTTAAATATGAATAAAGGAAACTCAGCTAACAAGCTAGCAGAAACACCTTTCCTTGGGTATTCCTTTCCTTGAACTAGAGTAGCAAAGGGAAGAGAAAAAAAACAATGAGAAGTTCGGGCATCAAAATATATCATAGAAACAGGGTAAATTTGCCCACTGGCATACTTAAATTGCTACCAAAATCTGAGAAAACTAGTTTAGAGATCAGCCGACCTTCGTGAAAATTTGACAGTATTATTTCTCCTACCTCAGCCCAGTATCAGTGCAGGCTTAATAAACATACTTGTTCCTTTAAATTGTTAAGTAAACTTTCATAGAGATGACATCCTATATCATAGCAATGGTTGTTTTATCCATCATCTTCTCAGTGAAGACTTCACTATCATCTGAAAAAATATGTTTTGTCTTTGCTATAAAGTATGCCTGAAAACATAAACATTTTTGCTAAGTTTAATGTTAAATGGCATATTCCCTCCATTTCACAAATAATACATGGGAATGAAAATTACTGCATAGAATTTCTTCTGTAAAAGTGTTACTGTTTACTCTCTTTGTGGAGAAAAGTTTGAACCTTCATCAATATTCTCATGGATATTTATTCTGAATTTAACTGAGAAAACCATTCAGATGGTATTAAAATTGTCTAGTATTTCTACCAGCTTGAAATGCTTTCCATTCAAGTTACTTTAGAATTATATTATACACCCATTGTAGGCTTAATTTGTTTTTCAGACAGAATATTTGCTTTTCAGAAAAGAAATAAGAAAGTGACAGGATAGCTATGAAGTGTCACTGTGACGTTATTTGTGCAGAGGAGTAACCGAGTGGAGTCTTCACCATGGGTGGACGCTGATCCCAACCTGAAATACATAAAATGCTTTACACATCAGCTTTTGCTTTTTAAGCCACAATTTGATAAACCAAAACAAAGCAGAAACTGTCTATGCACAGGTTCAGTGGACCTGTATACATTATTTTCTGCTTTATGTACTCCTGAACATGAAGGATTTGATACTAACATCTATTTAACATCTTTGCCCTGTTTGGCAAATACTGAAAAATGTTACTCATCTCCCAAATCAGTGAAACAACAGAGAGATAAGAGATGTATCAATACTTCAAAGGGACACCATCTCAGCTATCTTTAGTTGCTTTTTGTCTAACTAGTTCTCAGTGCTCTCCTGCTATTTGGTGGAGAAAGACAGCTACTTCCAATTCATCCCAGCTTAGACATCTATTTTAGGATGGAATGAATCACACTCTTGAAGTGCCTCTATTTCTTCATTGGTGATAAACAGCCTCTAGACAATTAGCTAAAAATGGGCACTTAACTTTAAGATAGCTAGAGTTAGGTGACATGAATCCCACCTGCAGTTGGTATGAACTGTTCAACCTAAAAAACCCAAAACAAAACAAACAAACAAAAAAAAACCCCACCAACCAAAAACCAAAAACAAAACAAAAAAGAAAGTTTGGCACAACAGAAAAGAAAAAAAAAAAAGAAACCAACCTGAGGCTCTGAGGCTCCAAATCATCAGAGTGATCAACTCTTATATTCTGAACTACGTTAGTTAATTCATCAGTCGCAGCATCTTGAGAAACTGCCTACACTAAGACTTGCTTCCCCATAGATTCCCTTGAGAACACAACTTTGCTACTTTTCCTCCTGCTGTGTAGTTACCACAGACTGCACTAAAACCTCTTAGAAAAGGGTCTAGTCTTGATAGGCTTGGATATAAGCACAACCCAGGAAAAGAATGGATTTAGAAAGGAAAAAAAAAAAGGAATTAAAAAAAAAAGGAGCATTTAAACATGAATCCATCAGAATCCCAAACAGCATAACTCGAGACATTTCAGAATATGAAAACTGCTATGTGAAGCCTAGTTAAATAAAAATTACATGCCTCTATGCATCTTTAAAAATCCCAATATGTATTTATCTGCATCTTTAGGGATGTAAATTTTTTTTCAGGATCAAGTCTTACTTAGCTTTGGTTCTTTTTAAATTCATTTGCATGCCCTACATCTTTCAGAGAATATGCAAGAAAACAAAAAATACAAAAGAGGAAAATCAAGCGTGTAGACAATATGGCTATATTCCCTTTAAAAGTAAAAATGCTAAATCTCTACTTTTTAGTGTCTTCTGTTATGTTGTCTTTAAAAGGAAAAGAATAGGGACATAATATTGAATTTCACTAAATGAGAGGGAGAAGAATAAAAGTCATCAAACAAGCAAAAAGGAATGTAAAAAAAAAAAAGATGATATGAACACGAAGATTGTTTTAAATGGAGTAGTGGGCCCTAGGGTCTAATATTTCTCAGGAACTATGACAGCTTCATGAAAGACAGAATTTATGTTTTTTCCTGATGAATAGAGTTGAGGTAAGAAATGTATTTCACTTTTAAAAGCTCAAGCTAAAACTAAGAAAGCACACAATATTCATGCAGCATAAAATACACTTTTATTGAATAGTAAATTTTGAATTAATAGTTTCAATTTCTATTAAGAAAATATACATATTTTTCAGACAAATAAGATTCTTCACGAGAGTTTTAAACCCTAGGTTGTCAACGCTTCTATTGACTTTCAACAGTATAATGTTATTAGCAAGTCTAGATTTTACTGAATGGCTTTCTAAAACTATTTGAACATTAATACATTGATACTATGAATAAAATCAATTTTGTATAATCCATTATGGAATATACTCCATAGTCGCCATCTTCAGTTTCTAGAATTATGTTGGGTTTGAGTCAATTAGCTTATTTACAAATATAGTTTGACAGTTATGGTAGATACTTTTTGGTCAGAGTTATAGGGTTAAGCAATTTTGTTGTCTAACTTCATTATCATATAGAAAAGGGACTGCTCTACATTGCTTTTGCAAGCCAACTAGCAAAAAGCTGTGGTTAGGTATGACACATCTTGCTGTATAGAGAGTATAAAAATAATGGTTGAAGTAACACGAAATAGAACCTTTCTATGGGATGTGGCAACTTCTGTTTCAATCATCTTACTGTTACCTCTATTTTTCCACTCTCAGAAAAAAATCCTATACTGAAAAATAAAATATTTTTGTGGGTCTGTGTAAGGTTCAATAACCAGACTCAAACTCAAACCTGAAACCCACTATTTAAACTAAGCTTCAATTTAGGAACAAAGGCCCCCAAAATCTGGATTCTCTGCTGATCATTTTTTCTGAAAACTTTAGACGAATCGGTTTCTATCTTCAACTGCTATGAAAATTATATATCCTTAATTAGGTACAGTTAAGAAGTGTTTCTTTAACTAAAATATATCTTCATATCAAAATGTTAAAAGAATTCTCAAGTTAGGAATCATATATGCCATCAAAAGTTGAAAGTCATGACATCAGAAGCTCACTAAAGAATGAGACAATGATGGTAAGACAATAGTTAAAACTGCTGTTCATTATGCAACAAATTTTCTCCTTGAATGCTAAAACATCTGAACAAAAAGAACATATTCATATGCATTTTAACCCTAACAATAGGGCTGATTTGAGTAACAATCATGCCACAAAGTCATTATTTCCTAGAAATGCTTTTATAAATACAAAAGACGTTTAATTAGTCAAATTAAGAATCTTAGACCTGCCCCTACTTTAATAACATTTTTCCTCTACCGTAAAAAAATCTTTTTGATCAAGTATTAGAGACAGTGAAAATGTTCCTTCTAAGCTGTTTTACAATATCCTTAATATAAATGATTACTGCATTGATAGCCTGAGATCTGCTCTGGAACAACTGGTGACACCAAGGGTGATAGAAACTGATTGAATGGAATTTCTTTAGTCCCAAGTTTTGATTACTGCATCATCTATGTGGTAGGTTGGGGTTTTTTTTGTTCTGTTTTTCAAAAGGAATTAAAATACTGAGATGTAATACAATAATTGGAGTTGTATTAAATAAATCATTAGGTATGTGAATTGAAATAGCTGGAATCATTTTGGAATGAAATGCTACTCAATGTGATTAAAATATTATAAAAACGAGAAGCTGTGCACTATTTACACTGTCAATAGAGGCACAGCACTTCATTCAAACAGAACCAGTCCTTAATCATTAAGCAGTCCCTTCAGAAGGGGTCAAAGTGGGACTTGCCTCCACAAAGGCAATTGTGTGAAAATTGAATCAGCCTATGATTGTCAGTCCAGCACCGAAGAAATTGAGCTACTTAACTCTCCGAATACGGGTCATTCTTGGATGATCTCATTACTTGTGTTGTGTATGGAATCAGCAGTGTTACTATACAGGAAGGAGAGAGAAAAACTAAGATCCTAAGACAGTATATTCTTTCTTTCAGAGAAAATACAGATTTGAAGCAGACTGAGAGACTGAGAGATGTTCAAGTGGATTGTAGAAAGACAGCCTCACTGCTCCAAATGCCTCTTCAGATTTCAGGATGAGCACATAGTGGTATCAGAAAGATCAGAAGTTGCTACCTACACTATAACAAAGATTTTCACGTCCAGAGCAAGTAAGCAGCACCAGCACTTTCTGGTTCTGTTCTGGATGCAGTGCCTTGAAAGATGCTGTTGGAGCAAGTGGCCATCTCCTCTAGTTCTTGGGAGCTGCTGACTTAACCCATCTCAAAAAGCAAGCTGGTTCTCCCGCACTTGGTGCTTCAAGCATCTCCACACAGCACTTCCCCTCCGTCTGTTTTTGTCAAATTGTCTTCAGACATTCTGCAAACTTCCAGGAGGCGGCATCGGTGCTGCTTGCAACTGCAGGAGGAGGTGTTAAGTGTGCATAACAGGGCTAGCAGAGCCTGTAGTCACTGGAACATGACATCTGTATTTTTCCTAGCTTCTCCTTTGTTTTTTTTTGAGGTTATCCCTGCATATCCTTCCTTTTTGAGGAAGACTTATTCAGACTTTCTAAAAACATTAGTACTGAATCCATAGTTACTTGTCAACTCACTTTTTTTTTTAAGAAAACCCTTTCTCAAATCAAAAAGCCAATGTTGCCACTAAGTTTTCCTACAGTTTTCTTCCTAGTACATTACACTAGGACTTTCCCAAGTCCATTTGGACACACTTCACCTGCTAACACGGACCTTACACACTGAGAACAAAGCCAAACCAGATATAAGCGTGTTTGAAAAAGACCTAATAAATGTGTCATTAGACGAACCCAGAGAATGGAAATAGTAAAGAAACTTAGCATGGTGCTACAATTTATTTCTGCAAAAGAAAAAGTTTGTGTTTTTCTCATTACTCATTCACTGGTTTCCCAGCTCAAATCCAGGCAATGAAGCACTGATGGCATCAATACCAGTTCTGCAAGTGTGAACACGTGAATGGGCCTGATGTAGCATAAAGCTACCAGACCATGATATCTGGAATTGGACAACTGCAGAAGTCTGCTTAATCCTAATATTCTTCCTCTGCATTCCACAGCTTAGCAATATAACTTCTGTGAATCACTACTCACAGCAGTGAACAAAAGTAATTAAAAAATGAACTCTGTCCACATTTTTGATGTTAAACAATTGGCATTTGAGATGAATGACTCTGTAAAGTTATTTCCATCACCATCACCCTCAGTGTTGCTTTCAGCTGGATCAGCCTTAATGTCTGAAAGGAAGCCACCCACACAGCCTTTGCCCTGTTAAGAGGAATCTGGAGGATAGTGGTTTTCCAGAACAGCATGCTGCAAAACTGATTCCATAAAATCAAGAGAGAAATCACTCTGTCCCTAGAAGGGTGCATGTGTTCAGGTTTCATTCCAGCAAACACAATAATTTTACTGCATTTTTCCTGTCCCTTATGGGATGCCGAACTAAACGTGGGGGCCAAGCTGTCATCTTCTTGCATTTCCCTAATTGCAACACTTTTTTTGTGCCGCAGAGTCCTCAGCAAAGACACTGCCTCACAGATCATCATAACTAGGGTTTGTGCTACAGAACTTCCCAACATTTTTTTCCAGCAAGATTACTCGCATAGAAAGGGATATTCCCCCCATCACTCCAGAGCACAACACGGGAGAACCTGGGCAGCAAATGTCTTCCTCTGCCCCATTGGAGATGACAGGCTGAGACTCTACAAACTGCTGCTTGGACTGGTGGTCCTATTACAGGCAAACCTCCTCCTTATTTAGGCACTACTACTTTCCAGCCTGGATTTTGTTCCCCTTTTTTTTTTTCTTTTCCCCTTTTCTTCTTGTCTTGGGAAAGTTTGAAGAGAGGAAGGAAGGAAGGAAAAAAAAAAACAAAAACAACTAACCATTGCTTTGAAAACAGTACAGCATAGTCAACATAACCAGTGAGAGGAAAAGATATCTGAATGTTTTCCAAGGTTGTAGACAGACACAGCTTCACACAAACAAGAGACTCGGTCACAAGGGGAGGCTGACTTGAATATCCGACCCAAGCAGCTATGCAGAAACAATGTGGATTCATCTAGCGGCCACACAAGGCAACATGGGACAGAAGAATTTTCCAACACCAAGGTGAAAAACAAAACCTTGAAACAAGACCTTGAAACAAAACAGTGGATATATTTTTGCCGCTTAAAAAAAAAAAAACCTCTTCCCCAAAAGTCGCTGAGACTTTCAGACCTGTATGAAAGTCTTCAGCCTTAACAATTCTGTACTCTCCTTCAAAAACTTTCCACCATTCAAAACTTACTTCAAAAACTTACCATTCAGGTACCTATTTCATAATACAGATAGCAAACTAGAGGGCATATCTCATTTCTGATTTGATTTTTTCAGAAAAGTAACATTTATATTAAGATCACTATGAAGTTTGGCACTACAAAACCTGGCTAGAATAAGAAACACTAATAAACTAGGAAATAATTTCTGAGTCAACTTCAAAACCCTAAAACAGTGGGGTTTCAGACCTCTTACAGTACTAGTAAGAGTAAAACTGAAACTTTGTGAAAGTTCCGCAGCAAGGCAGCAGCAACGAGCTTTGGCGTACAGACCATTTCATTGACACTCTGTCCATGTCTGTGTGCGGGTACATGTGCAAACACAGCAGAGGGCAAAATTCTGCAGCTTTAGGTAACCAGGAACTTCCTCTTTGGCTTTCATTTGTGGGATAACACACTGAAGTTCCCACTTTCTGTTGAGCTTCAACTGGTTAATCCAATTGTTTATTATTTATAATAGTATTTCTAGAACTAGTATCAATATATTCATGTTTATCTTTTTCACAAATTCTTTTTGTCATAATGCCAAAAAGATATGAACATCAAAAGAGTTTGAAATCAGCACGTGTTACTACATGGTCCAGGAAATGAGGAAGAATGAGTTAAGAAGCACAATTTATTGATACTGTGTTTGTTGGCCTTTCATAAAAATTAAGGATAGCATGATAAAACTCAGGAGGCACCTAATCAGCAGCCTGGAAAAAAATCTCAGAGACATAAGTGAAAATAGAGAATAGTTAAGGTGATTGGGACACTACAGGTGGTAGAGCTAACTTCTGCATCTTTTGAGAACAAAATGCATCCCAAGGATTCACACCAGCACAAGAACTTAATACTCTTGTCTGACTCTCAGGACTCAAAGATCATAAACTTTGGACAGGTCTTCTACACAGGAGTCAGTTTCATCCTAGAGGCAAAAATCTCAGTTTCTTCATTTAATCATCACATTAAGCAACAAGTTTGACTGAGTAAAGACTGCAGGATTTAGCGCACTGCTACTGCATGTCTGTAGAAAGAATCAAGATTGTCCATGTTTTTAAAAATTCTTTTCTGTACCCTCTATTCAGAAACATAAGGAAGAGACTCCAGTGAGATCAATGGTCATAAATCTTACTGCTCACGTATTACACTATATTTATTTATATATCCTGAAAGGGACTGGAGATTGGGTATGTGACTAATGCTAAGGTTACAAATTGTTCAGAGAAGAAATCTAAACATAACTGTGAACTGCCAACTCATCCAAACACATCCATCACATTCTAATAATTTGAAGTGCAGTTCTAATCAAAATTGTTCTGAACTTTTTTTAAATCCAGATATCTGCATCCAATGCATATTCATTGACAAAAATAAGATTTTTTAGTTTGTTAGGTTGCATTACTAGACAATTAAAGAACTAGAGAACTAGCACAAATCACTGTGACACTGGCTTTTCTTGTGTGTTCCATATCCTATAGAACCTTTTTTTTCCCCCTCAAAGTTTGCATAATATCTTATAATTAAAGTGAAAATATCCAGCAAATTAGCTGGCACAGACTGTGAACTTTTAATTTTACGTGCTGGGTGCCACTCTGTGCCTCAGAATCTTTCTCTGAAATATCGCTTTGAAAAATGCCTGGTTTTTCAAACTGACAAATATAAGCTGGAAACAAGACCCAAAGAAATTGTGTACCTGCCCCATTGTTTTCCATTATGTTTCACTCTCAAACCTAATAAACACTGAATATAAATGAACACTGTTCACTATTTCACTGTGGCTGGAATTATGCAAGAACACAGACATAAAAATTACAATGGTGATCTGCCAATCTGTTGATAAAGCCATTTATATTTGGCAACATGTTTTGCTGTCACTAGCAGCTTGGATTGCCAGAGTACTGTGGAATTCTCCTTTGCAAAACAGTAAGTTTGATACTCAAATCCATGTGAGTCCTCAGAAATGCCAGTTGGCCAAATCAATTTTTCAAAGCAAAATTGATTAACAAAGTCATATATGTCACATACCAGGTGAAGTTTAAATACAAAGCAAGTCCCAATAAAGCCCAAGTGCACAAGCATAAAATAAAGTATGAATATTTTTCTAAGGATATATCACTCAAAACCACACAGTACCTTTTTCTGTTTAACCTTGTGTTGTACCTGCTTGCATCAGTCACTCTTTAAGCCCGTGTACTTTTTCCCCACTTTCTATGTAATACTTTTACTTTTCAATGCATTAAAGGGTATTGTTGCAACCATAGAACACTCCTATTGCACTTATATTTCCTTAATATGCAACAAATAGTATTTAGACACATAGCAAACTCTTCTAGAAATGTCAGCTTTCCACACACAACTCTTCCCCTTAACATCGCTTTCCACAAGATTTATCTCCACATCCTGAATTTGCTGCAATCTGTCTTCTTCTGCTCAACTGCTTTTATCCAGTGCTCTCCTTTCTCTTCTTAGAAAAGACAGCCTAGGAAGAGGTTAGTCTCAGCAACGTCCTGCACATAGAGAGGAGATCTTTTACGATATAGTTGTGAATGTAACTTGACACATCTCAGTACCACAGGAATTAAAAGGAAGAGAAAGAGAAGGACTTCTATGAGGGTAGAAGGAATAAGAGCAAGCACTGTTGTTCTGAACAGAAACATACAAGAGAAAGTTGAGAACAAGAAAGTACACCTTGTAGGTAGGACACTGGACACTTGAGATCAGACACTTGGGAAGGTCACAGCAGCAGCTCTGTGTGTGTCTAGGCACCACAGACACATACTCCCTCTGAGGTCCCATTTTTTCCCCCCAAGTGTTACAGAGTAGAGGAAGGTAGTTCTCTATGAAGAGTAAGGCCAGTCAGGCTCCACTGCACATACTGTCTGAAGACCTGAGTGCAAGCAAAAAAGACATGGCTGTAAGCTGTAAGGCAATGAAGGGGGCAGAAGCCAAAATGAGCAGCACAAATCCTAGTGCAGTGGAGCTTTCCTGTCAAGAGGACACCAGCCAGTGGCGTCAGTTTGATCACTCACAGCACAGAAGAGGAACTCAGTGAGGGAGAGGAAGAGGCAGTGGCAAATGAAATCCAGCCTGGTCACAGGTCCTTTTCTTCAGGTGCAAGGTTCCTCCTTCAGTTCTACTACAAAGATCTCTTCCCCATGCACTTAGTCCCCCTTACCTCCTGCCTCTTATCATGGCCATTACTCAGCCTGTCCAGACCTATACAGTACCCAATCCTTCCAAATCTTTGGTTCCCCAGCACTGGCATGGCCCCTACTCTCCTGTCCTTCATAGCCTTTTGGCGCCCATGCCGTTCTAGAGGCTGATGACAGCTATCCTGGTACGCTGTATCTCGGCAAAAATACAGTACATGAAGAATATAAATCAGTGCCACCTGGAACAGGATTCTGCTGTTGCTATTGCCCAAGGAATCAAAAGAAAACAGAAGTGGTCAAACTGGCTGGACACTTGAACACCAGTACGTAGCTGAAGCCATACACAAATAAAACTTTTCTACCTCAAAGGAAAAAAAAAAAAATTACCAGTTTTCTCGTAAAGCACAGAACAGCATCAATTTCCACAAATAAGACTTAGTCATAATCGGACTGGGAATGATTGCTCTGAGTCTATGCTATGACAAGAGCAGGAAAGTCACTTCTGATGGCAAGACAGAAGTGATCTGGTGTCCTCATCACATCCCCAGTGCCAGAACTGATCCCTTCCTCCCTTCTACCATCATCAGCACACAGCCAGTTCCTCATTGGCGAGCCATGGGGTATTAATTACCATCCACACTCACCTTTGCTCCTGGCTGCACCTGACAGATGAGCTAGAGCTGACAGTTGAAGAGCTGCAGCCCCACACTAATTTCTGACAGCCCCAGCACTGCCCAGAGAGTACTTTGCTCCTCCCCCCACCCAAGTTTACTCTCTCCAGCAGAGCAGCAATGTCCAAGTTCAGTGTTCAAGCTGCTCTTCTCTCTTTCAAAGAAAACTTAAATACAGCTGTGAGCCAGGCAGATAGCCAAGTTTGTTTGCCCTTGAAAGGAGGTGGTCACACACGCTGAAAGACAAAATGAGCAGAGAACAACTCCTAAGGAAATGTATTCACCCAAGTATATTCTCTAAACACTAGCCAAAAACTCAACAAGTTGGGCAGCAGCATACCACTTTCACAGTCTCTACGTAAAAGATCCTTAGGGCAGCAAGGAGGGTGCACAGCAATCTCTCTACCTTGCACTTCAGGAGAGCAGACCTTGGCCTCTTCAGGGATCTACTGGGAAAAGTACCATGGGGTAAAGCCCTGGAGGGAAGAGGGGTCCAAGAAAGCTGGTTAATATTCAGGAAGCACTTTCTCCAAGCTCAGGAGCATCCCAACAAAGAGGAAGTCAGGCAAAAACACCAGGAGGCCTGCACGGATGAACAAGGAGCTCCTGGACTAACTGAAAAACAAACAGGAAGACTACAGAAGGTGGAAGCAAGGACAGGTAGCCTGGAAAGAATACAGAGAGATTGTCTGAGCAGACAGGGATCAGGTTAGGAAGGCTAAAGCCCTGGTTGAAGTAAATCTGTCCAGAGATTCAAGGGCAACAAGAAAAGCTTCTATAGATTCATCAGAGATAAAAGGAAGACTAGGGAGAATGTGGACCCTCTCTGGAAGGAAATGGGAGACCTGCTTACCTGTGACATGAAGAAGGATGAGATATGATATGATTTTTTTGCCTCAGTCTTCACCAGTGAGCTCTCTAGCCACATCCCCCAGGTTGCAGAAGGCAAAAGCAGGGATTGGGAAAATGAAGAGCTCCCCACTGTAGGAGAAGAGCAGGTTCGGGACCATCTAAGGTGCACAAATCCATTGGACCTGATGAGATCCATCCGCGGGTCCTCAGGGAACTGGTGGATGAAGATGCCAAGTAGCTGGCCATCATATTTGAGAAGTCGTGGCCGTCCTGCTGATTGGAAAATGGGTAACATAATCCCCATTTTTAAAAAGGGAAACAAGGAAGATCCAGGGAACTACGGGACGGTGAATCTCACTTGTGTGCTTGACAAGGTCATGGAGTTGATTCTCCTCAAAAATGTGCAAAGGTACATGGAAAATAAGGAGGTCATTAGTGACAGCTAACATGGCTTCACTAAGGACAAATAGTGCCTGACAAATTTGGTGGCCTTCTATGATGGTGTTACAGCATTGGTGGATAAGGGAAGAGCAACTGATGTCATCTGCTTCGACTTGTGCAAATCATTTGACACTGTCTCACACGACATCCTTCTCTCTAAACTGGAGAGACATGGATTTGACAGATAGACCACTCAAAGGATAATGAATTGGTTGGATGGCTGCACTCAGAGTTGTGGTCAATGGCTCAATGTTGGTGATGAGTGGCATTTCTTAGGAGTTGATATTGGGACCAGCCCTGTTCAACATCTATGTTGGCGACAGGGACAGTGGGATTGAGTGCACCCTCAGCAAGTTTGCCGATGACACCAAGCTGTGTGGTGCAGTTGACATTCTGGAAGGGAGGGATGCCATCCAGAGGGACCTTGACAGGCTGGAGAGGTGGGCCTGTGCCAACCTCATGAAGTTCAACCAGGCCAAGTGCAAGGTCCTGCACCTGGGTCGTGGCAATCCCAGGCATAAATACAGGCTGGCCAGAGAATGGATCGAGACCAGCCCTGAGGAGAGGGACTTGGGTGTACCGGTGAACAAGAAGCTCAACATGAGCCGGCAATGTGCCCTTGCGGCCCAGAAGGCCAACTGCATCCTGGGCTGCATCAAGAGGAGTATGGCCAGCAGGTCGAGGGAGGTGATTCTACCCCTCTGCTCTGCCCTGGTGAGACCCCACCTGGAGTACTGTGTCCAGTTCTGGAGCCCCTAATATAAGAAGGACATGGACCAGTTGGAGAGGGTCCAGAGCAGGGCCACGAAGATGATCAGAGGGCTGGAGCACCTCTCCTATGAGGACAGGCTGAGAGAGTTGGGGCTGTTCAGCCTGGAGAAGAGGAGGCTTCGGGGAGACCTCATAGAGGTCTTCCAGTACCTCAAGGGGGCTTATAAGAAAGAGGAGGAGAAACTCTTTAGTAGGGCCTCTTGTGATAGGACGAGGGGTAATGGTTTTAAAATAGAGAGATGTAGATTTCGTCTTGATATAAGGAAGAAATTTTTTACATTGAGGGTGGTAGAACACTGGCACAGGATACCCAGAGAGGTGGTGGATGCCCCGTCCCTGGAAACATTCAAGGCCAGGTTGGACAGGACTCTGAGCAACCTGATCTAGTTGGAGATGTCCCTGCTCCTTGCAGGACTTGGACTTGGACTAAATGACCTTTAGAGGTCCTATCCAGCCCAAACTATTCTGATTCTATGATTCTAAAATCTTTGTGGTTTTCCAACACAAATAAAGGAAACCCTAACATAAGGGCATACACATTGCCAAGGAGGAAACATCTTATTGATGAGTTGAGGTTCCCTCTCACTAACACAATGTGTAAAAGAGGCAAGTAGTTCCTTTACTTAGTATCAGGAATGCCCTCAGAAAACATATAGTGGCAACTTCTATAAGCACCAGGGTCAGCAATGAAGGCTTAAATCTGTGCTTAAAATAAGTAAGTTGCAGAGAGAAATCCTGAGATCATGAATGAGTTAATACAGATGTACACATATGCATACATTTGGCCCAATTGCAATAACACCCACAGGTTACTCTTGCAAGTCAGCAGAAGGGCATTTCCACAGAATGAAACCTTTGGAAAATGGTGAAGGCAAGAGCAAAATACTTGGAGAGCAGGAAAAATGTTTTCTCCCTGAGGTCACCCCTAAAGTGGGGAAAACTGAGTCAGAGAAGTCTAGTTACCCACGACATTCACTTGAAAATTTCAGTTGACAGCATTACTATAGGCTATAAAGGGAGTGAAAGGCAGGGACACCTTTTATACTGTGAACCCTCTGAAAGCAAAAAACTTCCAGGTAGATAAGAAAGCAGAGGGTAAAGCAGGCTTTAATGCACAGCATGCATGCAGTTCATCTGCCTGGGTACAAGGATCCCCACTCTCAGTTGCCTCCTTCCTTCTGCGAGGAGAGCAGTCTGGAACTGTCCTCACTGCTTCCACAGACACAGGCCATGGGTGTTGGCAACAGGACTGAGGTTCACCCTCTCACTCCATACAGAGTCACCAGTTTCAGCACATGGTCATCACATGTCTTGCTCAGCACCTTTGTAATGAAAAAGGGAAAGACAACCTCAAGGCATCCTGGACCAATACTCTGGCTGCCAGCACATCCTGAAATCTGTATCTTCACTACTACTGCAATCGAGGCCAACAAGATTAAACAAATACAGACATATGGAAGGCATTTAGTGAACTCATAAATACACAGGAGTCTATTCCTTTTTTTGTATTAGTCCCTGATCATGCCCTGAACTTCTCTTTTCTCCATTATCCACTATCTTGACAACCTTTATTTGACAATTCTTTATTACCACTGTGGCTCTGTTCTTCAAAGAGATGCTCTTACAAGCCTTCCTTTTTTGTTAAATTGAACTGAATCATTGAGTAAGGTTTTCTCACTGAACAAAGAATAGAGTTAATAACAGATTTGCTACAGATTAACAAAATGGCTCCCTAGATGAAATACCATCAACAAGAATCAACATAACTGATTAATAAGAGACAAGCGGTATAAAATACACGGCAAACAATAACTCTACAGATGTTCATATCTGATGGCTACAAGCTTCAGAAGAATGTGAACCAGCACAATTAGTGGAAAGACTGAGCCGGGGAAGAGCAGGTAGGAAACAATATTGCTTCCGCTATACAGTGGCTTTAGTAATCTAATCACTGCAGTGACACTCATTTGTTTTTTAAAATATGTTAAAAAGTAGCAAAACACTACCAAAACAAAAACAAAAGCCTAAGTGAATGGAAAAGAACAGTGGAAAGTGCTGAAGAGTCCTGTAACTCAATACTGTGGTGTGCATCATTTATGGGGGATGTGAAGAATGAAAATAACCGTTCAGATTATTTACGTTCGTAGCTTACTTAGACATAGGAAAAAAAAAGGCAAAGGAGAAAAGAACACTATGCAATCAAATGTTAATAGAAGATAGATATATATAGCCCTTAAAAAAAAAAGAACAATCATATGAAAGTAGGTGAGGTAGACAAAGGAGAAATTAACGTAGGAAAAAAAAAAAAGAAAATAGGAAAACAAGTTGAAATTGAGAATTGTAATATAATTCCTCAGCTCACAGCCTGGAGAACAGAAAGATACCCCAGAGACTGTTTTTACCCTGAATACCCAGGGGAAAGGTAAGAAAAGCTAGACTGGAAGAGACATTCAGAGAATATAGAAAGTGCTAAACAGAAACCTCACAAGCAATTAACTAAGACGAAGAAATGCACTCATGTAGTCCATGCTAAGCTCTGGAAACCAGAAAAAAATGGGACAAGTAGCACACCAGCCAGCCAGGGTTCTTGTGTACCTGTAATTAATGCCATGAATTTTCATTAAAAGGCTATGGTTACCATGTACTTGGGAATGAATCTACTTAAAAATAGAATATTAATAGTAAAATTAAAGAATATAGGAGAGTAAGCTGCTGCCATTACATCTTTGTAGCATGGATATGACTTCCGCAATAATGCTGTGCTTTTAGGATGCAGATGGAAGGAACAAGTGGCCATTTTAATCACCAAAAAAAAAAATCGTAAAAGTTAATATATAGTGATATTCAGACCTTGTAATACATTGTAATTACTTCACTCTGAACAACTGGTATTTATTGATATTACTACAACTAGCTCTTTCAAAAAGCAAAGGCCTCTTTGAAAATAGAACTACTTGCACTGGGTGCGTAATTTGTGAATTAACTTTTGAGATAATTTAAACCATGGCGGAGTAATAAACTTTGTTAAAACTGATTATTTCAATGCTTAATGCATCTTAGGGTTTCCACTTGCATATGAACTTCACACATTCATAGTACATGTTGAACTTCTGTTCTATTCTAAATGGAAAATGTTCTAACTCTTGCCAAAAAACACAATAACGTACCATGGTCACTGTGACTCATAATTTAAAATGAAATTTCCCTGCCCCAAAATATAGATGCTAAGATCATACTGTTAATTACTTGGCAGTAATATTAACTACCCACATTTGAAGTGTCAGTGCTCAAAACAGCTTTATTGGGACACTCAGTGAAAAAGTGAGCAACGACAAAGCCTAATTGGCTTTGCTTCCTGCTAGGAGGACAAACTGAGCTGAAAAGTTCTGCATACCACTGAAGTCAGAACTGAAATTCACAGGAGCTGTGGATGCTTAGCGCCTCTCAAAAATGAGTCATTTGTTAAAGCTCACATATCACATTAGAAATAATTAATCCACTTAGTTTAAAACAGGACCAAGGACGCAAGAACTAGTTTACCTTTAAAACACTCCCAAAAAAAACTTTTAAAAAATCAGTGAATTCAAAGCAGTCATAGAGAGCTCTGCTGAACAGAATGCAATTACCTAAATAGCCAAATCAACATGTGCTTACATACTTTGCTGATGAGAAGTCTGTATTTCTCACTCTCATTCATTCTGCATTCAGTTCTGTCTCAGCTACAACCCTAGTCTCACCAACGGTCCTCATCCCTCCTCATCCTTTATGTCCCACACTCATTGAACTCTGCATATGATTCCATCTTTTCCTTTTTAGTCAGGCAAGAGATAAGGTGTAGAGAACAACTGCTAGTTTTTATATTCCACACTTTTTCTAGACAGAAACCTTTTTTAAGGGGAGGGAGGAATAATGGCACAATCCTTCAGCATCACATTGAAATCCTCTAGGGTCCTCTCTACTCCAGAAGAGAATAGAGTGGGGAAGTTTACAAATACTGAAGGGTTTCCTTTAGACCAGCCTAGAACTTATTAGTAGGCAAGAATTTCCTTCCTGCTCACAGGTTGGCTCCAACCTTGAACAAACTTTTGTGTCACCTGGAGAAAAAGAGAAGGCAAGAACTACTCATCCATCAAGAATCTCATGAAGTGCTATTGAGACCAAAGATTGTCATGGAACACTTGAAACACCTGTATGTCTGGTGAGATACATGATAGCTGGCAGTGTAATTTTGACTTTTTCTTCTTTTTTAAAACCACAAAATATCTTTCATTCAAGCAACATATGTTTGACAACGTTTGCTGACTCATCTGACTATGAATACACTTTCTCCATGCTCACATGTGCATACAGACACATAGACATGCAAAGAGAGAGAATACTTCTACAGTTATTTCTATAACTCATTAACTGACTGAAAAGACAAGAAAATATTAGTCAGAACAAAATCCTGGAACTGAACAGCCATGCAGTGAATGTTAATACAACCTCCAAATAAATCTGGCGAAAATACCATCCGCATTAGCTAGCCCTAAAAACATCAACCAGCAAAAACTGAGTCCCAATTGACTGAAGGGAAAGGCTCATTCCTCTCTGTTTTTACTTAAAATAGTTCAGGGGGTAAGCTGTTTCTCTGAACTTTCTTCCTATCTGTGTGAGTGTTGGTCTTTTTGTGGGTGATAGTCTCTTTTCCCAAGTAACAAGCAAGAGGATAAAAGGAAATGGCCTCAAGTTGAGCCAGGGGAGGTTTAGATTGGATATTAAGAAAAATTTCTTCACCGAAAGGGTTATCAAGCATTGGAACAAGCTGCCCAGGGAAGTGGTGGAGTTACCATCCTTGGAGGTATCTGAAAAATGTGTAGATGTGGCTCTTAGGGACATGGTTTAGTGGTGAACTTGGAAGTGGTACCTTAACGGTTGGACTCAATGAGGTGTTTTCCAACCTAAATGATTCTAAGATTCTGTGATTCCTGGGGAATTCTTTCAATAGTCAGGTTTATCCTCACATTTCTCCAGTTTTCTCTAATTATAAGTTGAGTGATCAACATGTGTAACATTCACATAAACGCATACCCGCCCTCATATTAACCATATTTAAATACCAGCAGATACAGCTGAACTTTGCCCCTTCAATGGATTTCTCTATGTGATTGTTATCAGCATGAACTTTACAGAGTTCCTTTAAAAATTAGGGCTGAGGCCTTTTTTGGTCTACAAGAACAGAACATGAAGAAAAGTCAAAAGCAACAAAAATTATTTACATTTTGCTTCAAGTCTTCCTGCCAATCACAGTAAATTCTCCTTTAGAAGGTGTTCCTTCTAAACGTCAGCATCTGCACCCCTGCAAACTGTCATTCTGACAGTCTAGTGTCACTTTTAGCCAGAAATACTCTTTCCTGACTGAGATTTTGAGCAGGAATCATGTGGTCAAACCGGCTGCACTGAATTTATTGTACTGTTTGTTTGATCATCAGTTATCTTTGAGTAGCCTCTCTTCACCAGAGATACACTTAGAATTGTAACACTTAAGTCCATACAGGCAGCAATAAACAGTCATTGGATTTATATGATTTTTCCGATCCTCTTCAGATGTTCAGAACTAATCAATATCTTTGATTTGTTCTTTTATCAGCAGTATTATCTGGCTATATGGCTTATTTTATAAGCCAAGCTATTTTTAAAATATTTCTATTAATGTATGCTGTGGTAAATTACATTTCTAAATTAACCTAGATTTAACATATTTGTATAACGCGGTGTAACTTTTACAAAATGTGATTAATTCCTCCTCAGAAAAAAAAATGCAAGGGCCTTAGGCTGCCCAACAAAGTCAACAAGAGTCTTTCTTTTGATGTAAAGCATGGACAGGGCTCTGAGCAACCTGATCTGGTTGAAGATGTCCCTGCTCCTTGCAGGGTGTTTGGACTAGATGGCCTTTGAAGGTCCCTTCCAACCCAAACCATTCTGTGATTCTATAATTCTATGATTCTATGTAATTCTCTTATCCTTCTCTACACTAAAGAGGACACTTCTTGCTGTGACAACATAGCAAACGTACAACAGGAAATACCTTTAAGCAGAAAGGTTTGTTTATGGATGAAAAGGGAAAAGACCAAGGAAGGGTTTCCAGTTTCTCACTGCTTTCTTTGTAGTAACTTGAAAGGGTACTTTACCTAAGTAAGGTAAACACTGTCAGAATTAGGCTCCAAAAGTTGTGTTATTGAGTGTCCTTGCGTTTTTTTTAATGATATATTTTTTAAAAAAATGTATTGAACAAGAAATCTGCTCCTTAACTTTGTAAACTAAGATAGCTTGCAGCCAAAAGAACTGCGCTGATTTACACTCCTGGCTCAATCCTTATTTTTGTCATCAGTAAACTCACAGGGATTCTGTATTTACTTAAGGATATTTTCCAAAACTGTTAAAAACAAATGCAAAAAATGGCTGTAACTTGAAACATGTTTTCCAAAGGTGGATTTTCAAAGGCAATGTCCTTATTATTCATACTTACATAAGGCCACATTTTCTGATCCCAATAAGGTGATTGTTAAGGTCATAATTATTCTGTCAAACAAGGTTTTGATTTTAAACCTTAACCAACATATTTATAATGTTACAAATTCTGCTCAGAAGATAGGGCCATGCTGACCTTTTCATAGAAATTATATGACAAAGGAGAAATCAATTCTGATAGCTTCCTGCTATTAGAAAAAAAAATCATGTTCAAAAAACTTGTGATCAAGTTGAGCCTCTGAGGCACCAGCAGAGTTAAATGACAGCATCTGTGTTAAAATGAATCACCAAAAGAAACTAATGAAAAAAACATTGCAGAAGAGTTTCTCCCTCTACAAATGATTCATAAATCTAATCTTAGGAAAGAAAAAAAAAAGAATAAAGGCAGAAAGTTGTGCAGTTGGAAAGTTAAAGGCCAGAAGACAAGTATGTTTTTCTTTAAATATCACTGTTAGCTTTTTGATGTGTAGTTCTATACTGCCTATACCTGCTCAGAAAATGAAATACTGCTTACTATGGTGATTATTGTAGAGCTTTATGATAAATTCATTTAACATGCACCAATTTTTCCTCCACTTCAATACTATGCACAGATCAGTCTAAGCAGAACTCATCTAAGATGCCAGACCTCTAAAACAGTCCTTCTACAAACAAACACAAAAGAAACACCTGCCATTTTCCTTTATATCAGGCTGGCCAGAGACTTAAGACAGGCAATGTTCAGTCCTCATCATGTCAGAATTACAATCACCATTCTTCTGCCATTATTCATAACAGAATTAATAAGGCACTCCTACAATAACACAATAACTAGAACAAGGGAAGCAGAATCTGATCATTAAGGTCTAACTTTGACTGAATCTCACAGTTTAAAGCAGAACTTGCATCCTAGAAAGAGGCCATATTTGACTTGCTGAGTGAAATACACACTAGTCTCAGACAACTCTAAGGTACAAAATTCTAAAACTGCCTCATTTTAGTAAACAGATGAAAAGTTATTTCTGAAGATTTTTATGAAGTTGCAAAGTGTCGTTTTCCTTTCGGTCTCAGTCTTGTGCTGTTGGAATTATGATTTGTCAGACTTACTAAGACATTTTTTTAAATAATAGCCTTAAAATGTTGTGGGGTTTTGTTGTTCGTTTTTTCACTTTGCGTGTGAGAGTATACAGTTTGTCTGTCGGGATCTCTATGCTAAAGACAAAGATGCTACAAGCAATTTACAGTCCATCCAAAACCATATAAGTAAAGCCACCAGGTATTTTTTATAATTGATAGATAAACCGCCAAATTTTCTAAGCCCACTGTTCTGAAGAAGTAATGGCTGTACCAGAATTTATCTCTAGCTACAAAGCTCTCTTGATCAGCATGTCTATTGAGTAATCAATCTCTTGGTCTGCATGTGTAAAAAAAAACCCCAGTAATTAAACACCTTATTCAATTTATTTCCATGAGGGCTTATGTCTGGGGTTATTCTGTTCTCCTGTAAGAATCAGATTTTAGCTGCACATGACACTTGCAGAAGTCTCATGTTAAATATTTCTCCATTGCTCAGTATTTATACTCTCCTTGCTGTAGGAAATCATGATCAGAGGAGAAAGCCTTCAGGTAGGAAGAACAAATGTCATTAAACTTTTGGATATGAAAATCTAATCCTATGTATCTACTCAGGAATATAACACCACTTTCCTCTTCCTAGCAACATAATTCAGTCTGGTTTGAATTCCACATAAGCCAGTGATGCTTTTTCAGGTGCAAGCTTTGTATTTATCCAGAAATACAGGGTGGCAAACAGATAAGTTTGACAAAGACATGCAATGCTCTCAGACCATGCAAAACTGGATAACATTCCAGTAATAATTTTGTTCTGTGGTGTTCAAGAGGTGACCCCATAAAGTAAAGAAGAATGTGGCTTATAATGATCCCGTGGGAAAACCACAGTCACTACAGGATATTTCTATCTTCTCTGCAAAAAGACAGAAGCATGTGGTATCAGTTTCATGAAGTCCTCAGTTACAGTATCTTGAGATAGGCTTACCAGTTCCATACAGGTTAAAAGAGAGTCACACACAAAAATAACATTATATTGTCTTTGTTCCATTCTTTAGTCTGAATGATCAAGGAGGTTCAAGCTCCATTTCCAGAACTACAAATCATAGCATGACTTCTTGGCATTGCTTGCCTACTTGTGAAACATGTAAAGCATTTTGAGACCCTGAGATGAAAGTGGCCTCAACACACCATAGATATAACTGACACAGAACACTGTAAAAACCAGAAGAATAAATGGGTTAAGTAAATTCATTTAAGGTAAATCTATTTTATAGTCATGATGCTATTAAATACCTTGGTTTAGACTGCAGCTTCTCACTCTGGAAGTTTATCAACCTAAGACGGTGAGAGTCTGCAAGAATAATTCACTTCATGTCCTTTCTCTAAATTGATAAGAAACTAGATGATAGTCTGGAAGAGCCTTTGATCCAACCCTTTATGACTGTTCTTATGCACACATGGAAGAAGTGTCCTGTATTTCATTTATGTTGCACTGTACTTACAGAAAAAACTACAGTCAGTTTTATAAGTATCCATATATAGAACTACCTGTATATATCCCACTTTGCCATACACTACAGATACCATCAAAGAGTATGGTATTTTATGTTGTGGTAAGAAGCCACGTAATACAACAAACTTAAGATTTTAAAGTTTTAAAATACTACTTAGAAATCATGCACTGAATGAAATTCTTAATGGCAAGGCATCTATAACAGCAAAGCAGGAAATAAATCTAATGTATAATATGCACTACAGTTGTTCATCACAAGCACCTGGGGAAATGACAGAAATATAAAGCAGTTCACAAAAGAAGTTTCTCTCTCAGTTCCGATGGTTTCATTTATCAACAAACAAGTTTAGCTCCATGACAAGACTACATTAAGAGAACTATTAAGCTAAATGTGACCAAATGTCATTTGTTTTACCTATCAAAACTTATTACTATCAGAACCACTGCCAACATCACAGGCTTGGAAAGAGAGACTCAAAAGCTGGTTATTTAAAACTAATCTTTTAAAAACACAGTTAACATACAGCATGGATAGAAGGTTTTTTTCCTTACCTTCTGTTACCATGACAAGCCAGGAAATAGAACAAAATCTCAAAAAAAATTAAAGGTTAAATCTTTATCATAGATGAAAACTACCCTGGGGAGAATGTACATCACTAAATCACCAGTGAACACCTCTTCTCTATCTGTGGATTTGCTGAGCTGCCTGGCCACATCAACATAGGGCCATTGCAAGTGCAAGCTGGGGAGATATTGCTAGGACAGATAGCTAGGATAGCTAAAACTGATCTGCAGACATAAGATGTTTGAAACACCTGTTTTAGTATTATCCACAAAATTAACTTGGATGTTACTTATCATTTATTCCAGACTGCAGAGGGTAAAACCCTTGGCCCACAAGCAGAGGGACAAGGACCATCTCTGACTGCATCTAAACTACCAGTTGCCTCCTGGGTTGATGCTAGTAGACTTTGCAGGGACAAGGAAGCAATACCATTTGGAGGGTGGCTTGTAACATCTTTTGGCAGCATTCTCTGCAGCAACCTACCCCCAGCACTGCACCTGTGCTTGATCTCAGAGGTAACTTCTTGCCTAACTCCAGAAGGCAGCCCAGAAGCAAACTAACACACGGTGAGGATGACCAGGGGACTGCGAGATGGATAAGAGGTGCAAAGATCTGGAAATGAACAAAAATTTGCAGATAGAAACATTTCTGTCAGATACTAATAGGCCTTAATTCAGCTGATTGGCCTTACCTGGAACTTCCCATGCTTTCTGCCTGGGAGTCCTACTGAAGCTCTGACTGGGCTTTGGTGCACATGTACCCGGTCCCTGGATGGCCCGCTTTTGAAGTTGTGTCTCCTGGTGGGATTCTCTAGATAGACCTGCCTCCTCACATGCCACACTCAGGGTTGCTGATAAGCCCCCAGCCAGGACCTGCCCTTCACACTCAACCCCGTGAGACTGTGCCGGTGGGTGAGGGGCACAGCTGGCGTGTGGGTCACCCCCACTCCAGGCTTATCCCCCATCTGGAGGCAGCTCCTCTGCTGCATCTCCTTCAGGAGTCACTCCAGCTGGTGGAGCTGAGTGCCTGGCCCTCAGGCTGTGCGGGTCTCACCCCAGAACCCAAGGGCCCATAGGCCCAGCTCCCAGGGTCCCCAGGCTCCTTGTTCAGCTTTCCTATCCCACGTACCCCTCTGGGGCTCCTCAGAGGAGGCTCAGTTCCCTCCTCATGCCTGGCTGCAGGGATCTTGGCCTGGCTCCATGGCTTTCACCAGGCACATCCTGAGGGCTGAGGAGGTTGTGGACGGTGCCAGGAGGCCTTAATAGCTCATGGGTCCTGATGCCCCATTCCACCTCAGGCTGGGGCCTCCAGCCTTGCCCTTGCAGTGCTGTAGGTGTGCCTGTGCCCAGCCTAATCTCTGTCCTGTCTCCTGGACACACTGGAGACCTGGGCCATCATCCTGCCTCCTGCTGCTCCCCAACAGCCTCCCTGGATGGGTCCATCCCCTGCTCAGGGATGCTCCATGGGGCCTGCCGAGCTGCTGGGGTCTGTGCTGGGGCAGCTCTGTGCCCGCCATGCCCCAGACGGCCAGGCTCTCCCTGTCCCCTGGCTATGGCTGTAGGGGTAAGGCATCCCACTTAGGCCTATGGCTCAGGATCCCAATTAGGAGGAAATGGGAGTTGAAATATCAAAGCTTCTTGCAGGACAAACTGGTTTTGACTCATCTGGCCCTTAAGGACTGTTGAAATGTGAGCTCAGCCCAAACCCTGGGTCAGACACAAGGGCAGGTTTACTTGGGAAAAGATGAGCTGTGTCTATTTCTGCAGCTAGTTCTGTGGAAAGCGGCACTGATTTCCACAAAGTTCAATAAAACACCTCTTAAAGAGCATCTATAAATTTTTAAATGTTTGGAGGACAAAAAATCCCTCTGTTGGTAATTTAGCTCGAGTATCTTAGCTCGAGCAGGGGCTGCCACAGGGCCGAGTCCTGCCAAGCACTCTGCATCCTCCACTGCCCCACAAGCGAGACTGCTCTCCTCACAAGGTCTCACTCAATGCTTCACTCCTGCTCTGCCAACAAAGTATTTCTATCAGCTGCGAAAGGACTAGATATTTTTTTAACAGTTTAGAGAAAGTATTGTTCTGGGAACATCATTTCTAAGTGTTCAGGACACCAGGAAACTGTAATAAGACTGAAAAAATGAATTATGCTTGGGCCTATAGTAAATTGCCATTAAGAGAACTTCTTCTCTATAAAAGAAAGACATTTCTGATTGGTTGAATAGTCTTCTCAAAAAGAAAAAACACCCTTTCCAGTAAGATCTTAATAGCACAAAAAAAAAAAAAGGTAATCTCATTGTTGAGAGAATTAAACAAATAGAAATGGATATCTAAAAGAGTTGAGACTTCCAGAATGAGATAAACCTTAAGTCTCAAAAGAGGGAAAATGTTGTAGGTAGGAACAATATAAAGGTTACAAAGGCCAGGTATCCTTGGAGATGGAAACTCCCCCTACCAACAAGGATATGTATCCTGGTTGAAGACAACAGTATGTTCATAAGCCTGTGGAGTATATATTGTGTGTAAGTGATCTATGATTTGTTACATAAGCCGTGTTATATACACGGGTCCCTAACCAAAATTTTTGTCCCGAACTACCCTTAGGTGATTTTAATGCTAAAAATTACACCTCCTTATGAATAATAAGTATGCTAATGAAAAGGACCTCCCTAAATGTTTAAAACATGAACATATGTAATCACGGGCGGTGGGAAAATTACATGCAACCAAGCAGTTATTTTATTAGAATTTCTTCCTTGATATTATTTTGTGTAAAAGACCCCTTGTGTTTCTAAGAGGTGTGCTAGCTTTGTGGAATACCACCTAGCATCCATCTTTGTGCAAACATGAAACAAAGCAATACCTTTACTCAGTGTGTTAATTTGTTTCTGCACACCAGGTAAACGGACCCAGATTTGGTACAACAAAACAACCAGACAAAGTGGCACTTTATGTCTAGATGATGCTAGAGAGCAGGGGAGGGAGGGACAAGCACATATATAAAAAAAAAGTGATGGGGAAAAACACATTTTCTATCCTGAAAGCAAATCACTTCTCAAAGCTGAATTGTGAGCTAGACAATTTGCTGAGGTGGCTCTGTGCTTGACCTAGCCAGAGCCAAGCTTCTCATTGACCGTGCTCTGTCCAGGGACAGTGCAGGTGACAAAGGGAAACAGGTGGCTGGCAAGCGAGCAGTGTCACGGCCCCCAGTACTGTAGATTTCCCTGGCAGAACTAATCCAGGCTGGCATAGGCAAGCACAATTAATGGGAAGTGACACAACCATGATCTGATAATGAGGTAACAGAATAGACCTGTCAGAGTGCTTCCTGAGGCAATGATAAATGATGTCATCTCTATTTCGGGATGTTTCAGGTGGAAAGCAAGCTTTAACCACACAAATTACAGAAGGAGAATGAAAAAGTATTGTACCCAAGAACAGCAAAAAAAAAAAAATTGCGTTACCGTTATATTGCATACATTTGGGCTTGCACTCTTCCTATGTATCACCTCATCGCACATACTGAAAATCTCTAGGCTCTTTTCCCTGGGTGGATCCTGGAAGAGCCCACAGGCCTTGCTTAGTATCTAGGTACATATCCATCCCAAATATTATTTTGTTCTCCACATGGTTGATTCACAATGGGTGGGTTACAGGGTGGCTAGGAGTTATGAGACTCAGGTAGTCCTGAAATGTTATTCATGGGATTCCCCTTTTCCAGGGTTTTTAAGTCTCTAGCATATACCTTCCTGTCTGCTCTCTATTCCCGCAGCAAGGATGGCAATTTATATACCCGTTTCATAGCTTAACAGATCAATCCAGACTGCCAGCAAAGCCTCTAGCCCTCCAGTTTTTCCCCGTTCTGCCAAGCGAAGAATGTTTCTATTGTGCAGCTGGCTGGGCAGCCAAATGCTTGAATTACTGGTGATAACTGAAAGCTATGTTTTAGGCCCCACAATTGAAAGGTAAATTCCAGATCTAGCAAGGCTTGTGTCCTGTTAAAGAGTTACTATTGTTCCCTGGGGAGAGGGTCCAAGCCAGTGTAGACTAGACCAATCACTGGTGAGGGTACGATACCTACATACAGGCAGGCGCAGGTTCATATACCTCTTACAACTCTTCTTGATCCTTATTAAGCAGTAATAGAAATTTGTGAATTCCAGCTTCCATTGTCAGAATTCACACACTGTCACACACTAATTCCCTTGAATCGGACAACCCAGAAACTCTGGGGGACAAACATTTAACCATTGTGCCATACCACAAGTACCAGAAAAGGCAGTAAGGGGTAAAGATGACAAATAATACAGCAGAAAGCCTAATATATATTCATTAGACATGTTGCAAATTTCCAGAACATTTGACAGACTGTAAGAAAGTATATTAGCTTCCTTTAGCAGTCAGTAGGTCCAATTCTACTGTTCATAAGTTTTTCCTCATATGTTTATAAATTCTGATCTTAGGTATTTGCTGTTGTCCAGTCAATCCTAAAGAGATAGGAAACTGCCAAGAGCTCATTTTTAAAAGCTAGCACTTACACAAGCCAATGAAATAACAACCTGGTCACACAGAAGGTGCTACATCAATATTTTATTTGGCAAATACATCAATCGCAGAACAAATCATACTACTAATGAGGTAAATATTCCCCATGCAGATGAGCAGCTCCTTCACATCAGGAGGTTAAAAATAAGTACATTGTCCCTTTGAAAGAAAAAGCATTGCAAAAAGGTACAACAACTTGCATGGTATTTCTCCAAATTAGCTACTCACATGCAAGTGTCTTACAAATTAGCAATGCATTAAAATGACTTCATGCATAGGAGTATACAGGGCATTGCTAATTTCCCCTCTCTCTGAATCCCAGGGTGTTAGGGTTAATTGAAGCATTTTCTGACTCTGAATTAACTAAAGGAGACCATCAGAATCACAGGTCCTCTCAGCCGTGACTCAGGGAAAGGGAGAGACTTAGGCCTCCGCTCTCCCATCTCGCACCCCTCGCTGCAGCCTCAACACTTTGCCGTTACTGTAATCCCCACTGTCTTGTTTGACCCACAAGCACTTGTGAGCGTAGCACAACTGATCAACGCACCCCAAACTCACCAGCTAGGCTTGGTTCTGCTCTGAGTCAAGCAGAGTCAAGGAAACAGTGCTGTAGCCAGAGCTCCTCGCATAATAGACAAGTTAAGGCAGAGCAGTGCCTTTGCCATGTGAGTTAACCAGCAGCTATGCATTTACCCCTTGACTGGCATCTGGCCCCAGCCTGCAGCTGAGGGAAGAATCCCACCCACCGGGTTTGCCTTCACCCCTGCACACACTGCGCAGAGCACAGCGAGCTGTAATCAAACGTGTGCCATGTGCGGTGCCACCTGTGCACGTCTCCCCACCACGCTGCAACCGCTGCCAGTGAGATTGGGCCTACGCCTGGAACGACACAGTAGCCTGTACGGGACTATTCACAAATGAAGAGCTCTTTAGAGGCCCACATCTTTTCTGCTTTCATCTAACAAAGGAAAACATAAAGATTAATGTTCCAGTAACAGCCATACCAAAGTAAACCTCTCAGGGATCCTTGGTAATAATATTTACTGATACTCACAGAAACAAAAGCAGAACCGAGTCAACATGTTTTCACTGGCAAGTTCCTGAATGTTTTTGCTAACTGCTGTACTTTCAACTAACAAAAATATTATGACAATACAAAGCATTCATTTATCTGGCATTTAGTTATCCATTAATTTATTTTCAAGTCCAATTGTTGTCCCAGAAGTTGGGTCCGTCACCTGGTATGCAAAGAGACAATCCACATGCAGAGTGGAGGCATTTCCTTTTATTACACACGTTCGCAGGTAGGGGTGTCTGTCCCAAGACAGCACACACCAAGTCTTCAAATTTAGAGTTATATATACACGAAACATTAACATATTCAACTTTCTAACACATATGCATTGTTATTTTATTAAATGATCGGTCAGTGTCTCTTCGCCTAGCATGTAAATTAATATGCATGCTCAGTCCTGTTACTTCGCCTACTTCTTTTGAGTGAGTGACACGGTTTGGGTAGAGGGTCCGTCAGCCGCTGGTCGTGGTAACTCCTGTTGGAATTACCTTTCCCCTAGTTTCTTCAGTAGTTTGGCAAACCTAAGCAGTTCTTCATAGGCTGTTGATGGAGCTAGCATTTTATGCTTCTTGCATGTAGAGAGGTCAGGCAAAGGCACACTGTTTAAATGATGAATCTAACTTACATTATTCTGGCTTGAAACCGTTAAGGACAGGGCTGTAGAAAGGGTATCTATAGCAACAGTTAACTTGGCTATTAATCTAAATTTCACATTTTTAATTTTACCGCAACACAACATGTCAAAATTATAATGCTTGGCACACAGACGTTTCTTGAGAGAAAATCCTAGCAGCAATCATCTGGGAAACGAGGAAAACACACAAATCTCCGGATATCTTGTACAGAACACATCAAAACCAGCTAAAACCCAGACTGTGTTTGAGTGCGCCGAAATGCCAACAGAATGCACGTATTGCAAAGGCATTTCGAGCAGCCCAGTGATGCTGGCCTGAAGACCACTGTGCGTGGAGCAGCTGGCCACCCACAGAGCAGTGTTCCCCCCCTCTTACCTCCCCCCCCCCACCGCAGGTCCACGCCTGTGCCCGTCGCAGCTGCGGCCCGGCCTTGGCGCCGTGCGGCGCCGCACGCATCCCACGGCCGCAGGAGGAACCCGGCCGGGGGGTCGTAACGGGGAGCCCGCCGTCAGCTCCCACTCGGTTCCCGGGCGGCTACACCACCTGCGTGGCCTTGCTTTTATCTACACGGGCAGCGAGGCGTTCTCGTGTGAACGTCCTTTTTGTTTGACAGCAGCAATGATGGATAGAAATGTTTTCTTGTGGGAAAAGCCTATAAGAGCTCAAAAGACGGCAGCGCCGAGTTAGCTTTTCCACCGACAGGACCGGCACAGCACGCTGCGCCCCGACGGGAGACCCGTCCGATGCCGCACAGCCCGGGCTTCCCACCCTCCGGAGGGACGTAAGGCCAGCCGCGCTTATCCTCTTCTGCCTCCCAGCCCGAGCTCTCTGATAATGCCCTTTTACGCGGCCCTTCACCTGCTCCCCGTACCCCGCTTCCCGGGACCGTAACGAAGCGGCACCCCCGGCGCATGGCGGGATCCCCCCCCGCAAAACGCCGCTCTGCAGCGGGCACGGGGCACCGGGCCGGGGTTTCGGTGCAGGGGCTGGGGCTGGGCGCGGGGCAGGGCCGGTCTCTCTCTCCCCGTGGGGACGGATTCGGGCGCCCTGGGGCCGGGGCGGTGAGGCGGCACGGTGGCAGAGCGCGGCCGAGGCCGGCCGGGATTGCGGGGAACTCGCCCGGCTGCGGGACGGCATCGTCCGGCCTTCGTCGGTCCCGGCCGGGAGCCGCGTCCCCCGCCACCCCCACCGCCGGCCTGCGAACCCGCTTTTCAGCGGGCGTCCCCGCTGCTCCCGGCGGAGCCGCGGGTCCCTCGATGGGGGCTGCGCGGGGAGGAGCGGTGCGGGACGCTGCCGTCGCCCTGGGGAGCGGAGGGGAGGCCGCGGCCGCAGTCGCGGCCCGCGGCGGGCGG
>WHYT01017907.1:53319-68118 GCA_009806455.1 Tetrax tetrax | reverse complement strand
TGTTGCATCAGTCAAAGCTTTTGTCACCCTGTGTCGTAGCTTAGCCCTGATTGGGATCAGACTACACAGTCTCTCTCTCCCTCCCCCCACCCTCCACTGAGACAGAAGGAAGAATTGGTAAACAAAAGGCATCGAAAACGTGTGGGCTGAGATGAAACAAACAAAAAAAAATTAAGAGCAATAACAGAAGAAAACAAAATAGTGATGAAAAACAAATACAGTACAATAGCTTACAACAAATGTCAACACCCAGTTTCTTCCCACATAGCAGGAGACTCTCCTCACCACCCTCCTCACTTATATACTGAGCATGATGTCACATGGGATGGAAGAGCCCTTTGGCTAATTTGGGTAAACTTACCCCAGCTATTAGCTAATTAGTAAAGTATCCCAGCTGGGTGCCCCAGCCATAGGGGCCACCAGCTCTGGTTCTCCTCCTCTATCCTAGCCAGAACCAGAACACCCTGTTATATACACACAAATTAAATTTCCCAGAATGGTTATACCTATTCACTCTATTTCATAGAATCATAGAATGGTTAGAGTTGGAAGGGACATTTAAAGGTCATCTAGTCCTGCAAGGAGCAGGGACATCCCTGACTAGATCAGGTTGCTCAGAGCCTCATCCAGCCTGGCCTTGAATGTTTCCAGGGATGGGGCATCCACCACCTCTCTGGGCAACCTGTGCCGGTGTTCTACAACTCGCATTGTGAAAAATTTTTTCCTAATATCCAATGTAAATCTACTTCCCTCTATTTCAAAACCATTACCCCTCGTCCTATCACAAGAGGCCCTGCTAAAGAGTTTCTCCTCCTCTTTCTTATAAGCCCCCTTTAGGTACTGGAAGACGGTTATCAGGTTGTCACGTTCCAGTTTCGGACAGGAGAAAGGCCCCCTTGCGTTCTAGCCAACCTCAGACGAGTCTGGGAGGCTAGGGGCGGCTGGACCAAACTCACACACCGGAGCGTGGTTTTGTTTGTATTCTCGGGAACAGAATTAAGACTCAAAACGGAGTCAAGTGCCAGGTAACTTTATTAACCCGACAAGAAGTTTGTAAATGGAAGAGAAAGGAGAGAAAGAAAGGAAAGAGGGAAAAGAGTTTCGGTTGTAATAACTACCACCACGGAGCTGCGGCATCCCGACAGTTCAGTTTGCTCGATGGGGGAACGATCTGTCCAGTGTTGGTCATTTCGATGTCGGTTCTGTGGATGTTGATTCCGTGGATGTGTATTCCGTTGAATGAGAGAAGAAGCGTGGTCCGTTGAGTGAATGAAGTGAAGTGCAGTCCAGTCTAGTGAAGTGAAGTCATGTAGTGAAGAAAGTGCCTTCCGTTAAAAAATGTTCCCCTTTTATGTTGGTTGTTTTCATTGTATTTCAAGAGCTTGTTTTCCTAGCCACACCCCTCACCTGGCAGTGACTTGCATGCCCATTACCGGGTGATCCATCACTGGGCGATATGCATACCCATTACCGGGTGATATGCACCTCTGGGCGCATGCGGGAACTAGGGCTACATTTCTTGGAACCAGTTCTGCATTCAGGTTCGCAAGACAACAGGAGTTGGCTTGCGAGATAATGGGAAGCCATTGTTCGGGTGGTGGTTTGATGTTTCGACAATGTTGAGACAAATATTCGACACAGTCTCTCACAGTACCTCAGCCTTTTCTATGTCCCGGGTAACCAGGACACCGGTTTCCTTTAGGAGGGGGCCTACATTTTCCTTGGACTTTCTTTTGTCCCCTACATACCTGTGAAAGCTTTTCTTGTTGCTTTTTATATCCCTGGCCAGATTCAATTCCATCAGAGCTTTTAGCCTTCCTCACCCGATCCCTGGCCTCTCACACAGCTTCTTTGTAGTCCTCCCAGGCTACCTGTCCCCGCTTCCACCCTCTATAGGCTTTCCTCTTCACTTTCAGTTGGTCCAGGAGTTCCCTGTTCCTCCATGGAGGCCTCCTGGCCTTTTTGCCCAACTTGTTCTTCATCGGGATGCACCTCTGCAGAGCTTGGAGGAGGTGCTCCTTGAATGTGGACCAACTTTCCTGGGCCCCTCTTCCCTCCAGGGCCACCTCCCATGGCACTTTGCCCATCAGGTCCCTGAAGAGGCCGAAGTCCGCCTTCTTGAGGTCTAGGGCTCAGAGCTTGCCGTGTAGTTTCCTTGCTGCCCCGTGGATCTTGAACTCCACTGCGTCATGGTCGCTGCAGCCAAGGCTGTCCATCAGTTTCACATCCCCCACCAACCCCTCCCTGTTGGTGAGCACAAGGTTGAGCATGGCACCCCTCCTTGTCAGCTCCTCTATCGCCTGCAGGAGGAAGTTATCGTCCACGCATTCCAGGAACCTCCTGGACTGCGTGTGCCCTTCTGTGTTGTCTCTCCAACAGATGTCAGGGTGGTTGAAGTCCCCCATGAAGACCAGGGCTTGTGACCGTGAGGCTGCTCCTATCTGCCTATAGAGGGCCTCATCCGCTCTGTCCTCCTGGCCTGGCAGCCTGTAACAGACCCCCACCATAAAGTTCCCTGTCCGTCCCTGTCCACTGATCTTGACCCATAAGCTCTCTGTCAGCTCCTCCTCCATCCCCAGGAGGAGCTCCATGCACTCCAGCCGGTTGCTGACGTAGAGAGCGACACCCCCTCCTCATCTCCCCTCCCTGTCCTTTCTAAAAAGCCTGTACCCCTCCATGTTGACGCTCCAGTCATATGAGTTGTTCCACCACGTCTCCGTGATGCCAACAAGGTCGTAGCCCTGCTCGTGTGCACGCATCTCCAGTTCTTCCTGTTTGTTCCCCATGCTGCGTGCATTGGTATAGAGACACTTCAGCTGGGCCCCCGACAAAGCCGACCTGCTGGCTGGAGTGACAGGTGTTCTTTTGTATAGCAGTTTAGGTTCATTTGCACATACCTGCGATCCTTCTCCGACTTCCGGGCCCTTGGTGCTGGCAATGGTGCCATGCTGACAGCAGTGGGCTGGACTGTGCACCCCTCCCCCAGCAACACCAGTTTAAAGCCCTCCGGACGAGTCTGGCAAGTCTTTGTCCAAACACACTCTTCCCCTTCTCGGTTAGGTGCACGCCATCCGCCCCCAGCAGCCCGGGCTTCTCAAAGCACGCCCCGTGGTCGAGATACCCAAAGCCCTGGCTGTAACACCACTCCCTGAGCCACGAGTTGACCTGCCAGATACGTCTGGCCCTGTCAGGCCCCTGCCCTTCGACCGGAGGATTGAGGAGAACACCACTTGTGCCCCAGAGTCTTTGACTGTTGTACCCAGGGCCCTGAAATCCCTTTTGATGTTTCTCAGGCTGCTGCTGGCTGTGTCGCTGGCCCCCACATGAAACACCAGTAGCGGATAATAGTCTGTGGGCCATATGAGGCCAGGTATTCTCTTGGCGACATCCCTGACACGAGCCCCCGGGAGACAGCATACTTCCCGAGAGAGCGGATCAGGTCGGCAGATGGGTGCCTCCGTACCTCTCAGGAGGGAGTCACCCACTACTACCACTCGCCTTTTTTTCTTGGTAACACTGGTTATCACGCGAGCTGGTCGGGCTACCTTGCATGGGTCCAGTGCCTCCCCCAAGGTGCTGGGTCTTACTTCTTCAGTCTGCAGAGTGGCAAAGCAGTTCTGCAGGGGCACCTCGGGGTTCTGGGGAAGCTTCTTCCTCCTGCTGCGCCTTGCCCTTGCAGCTTTCCATTCATTGGCATCTTCTGCCTGCTTGCTTATGTTGTGTGTAGGTGGAGGGGGTTTTGATTGGTTCACTGGATGCTGCAGTTCCGGTGCAGACTGTGCCTGGAACCAAGTATCCAGCTCCCTCTCAGCCTCCCTGATGTCCTGCAGCCTCCTGACCGCCTCTTGCAGCTCAGCCACCTGCCGCAGGACCTTCTCCAGCTGGGCACTCCTTCTGCAAGCAGGGCTGCCGCCTGTCCCTGCCCCGGGAGTAGGGTCCAGGCACTGCCCGCAGCCTGAGCTCTGCACCACAGCCTCTCCCCTCGGCTGCTCCGTCTGCACGGAGGCATCGACCACTGCAGGGGTAGCCGGTGCAGACCTCCTGGCTGGAGCTACAGCCTTTGCTCTCAGGCGGGTGTTGGCCATGTTGCCATGTTGCCCTGAGAGTTGGGAACAGCAAATTGCCTGGAACTAATTATCAATTTCATAGAATTCATAGAATCACATGGTTGGATGGGACCTATAAGATCATCTAGTCCAACTGTCTTCCCACTACCATTGCTGCCAGAGCTACTAAACCGTATCTTGTAGCTCCTCATCAAGCCGCCTCTTGAACACTGCCAGGGACAGCGACTCCACCACCTCCCTGGGCAGGCCATTCCAGTGCCTGACCACTCTTTGGGAGAAAAAGTTTTCCTCACATCCAACCTAAACCTCCTCTGGTACAACTTGTGGCCATTTCCTTGGGTCCTGCTTGTTGCCTGGGAGAAGAGGCCAAACCCCTGCTCATCACAATCTGCCTTCAGGAAGCTATAGAGTGCAATGAGATCTCCCCTGAGCCTCCTCTTCTCCAGACTAAACAATCCCAACTCTCTCAGCCGCTCCTCATAAGACTTGTGCTCCAGACCCCTCACCAGCTTTGTTGGCCTTCTCTAGACACATTCTGGGGCTTCAATGTCTTTCTTGTAGTGAGGGGCCCAAAACTGAACACAATACTCGAGGTGCGGCCTCACCAGCGCCGATTACAGGGGGATGATTACCTCCCTGCTCCTGCTGGCCACACTATTTCTAATGCAAGCCAGGATGCCGTTGGCCCTCTTGGCCACCTGGGCACACTGTCGGCTCATGTTCAGCTGAGCATCAACCAACACCCCCAGGTCCCTTTCCTCTTCACAGTCCTCCAGCCACCTAGCTCCAAGCCTGTGAGCGGCGGAGGAACGTACGACAACAACCCAATATGAGTTATAAGTGTAGTCCAATTCATTGCTCCAGGGTACACATATTTATAATGGTAAAGATAATTATGCCTACTTGGCGTTACACGATTGGCTCAAGCTCTAAAGATTACATTTGCATGGTCCTCCTACTTGCGGTTAGCTAACTTGGAAAGTCCCGTACTTATCGTGTTCTCACTTTCCCAAAAGTTGTTTACAATCTTCTTCAAGATCACCGTGACCTTGCTATTTCTGCTGACACGTCTTAACACTGTTTTGCCTTGACTTATGTCAAGGCTAGGCCTTCAGACATGGCTCTGCTGGAGCAATTGCTCCGTGGACTCCGTCCCATGGCCCTGAGCCATTCTTCAACACGAGCCTATAGCGCTGCATGGGGTTATTGTGGCCGAAGTGCAGGACCTGACACTTGGCCTTGTTGAACCTCATCCCATTCAGCTCAGCCCAGTGATCCAGCCTATCCAGATCCCTCTGAAGGGCCTCCCTACCCTCAGGCAGATCAACACCACCACCCCACTTGGTGTCATCTGCAAACTTACTGAGGGTACACTCAATCCCCTTGTCTAGGTCATCAATAAAGATACTGAACAAGATGGGCCCAAGTACCGACCCCTGGGGGACACCACTTGTAACAGCTGGACTTGACTCCATTAACTACTACCCGCTGGGCACGGCTCCCTAGCCAGTTCTTTATCCAAAGAAAGGTATACCTACCCAGTCCACGGGCAGCCAGTTTCCCTAGGAGAATACTGTGAGAGACTGTGTCAAAGGCTTTGCTGAAGTCCAGGTAGACCACATCAACAGCCTTTCCCTCATTCACCAGTCGGTCACCCAGTCGTAAAAGGAAATGAGGTTGGTCAAGCACTACCTGCCTTTCGTGAACCCGTGCTGGCTGGGCCTGATCCCCTGGATGCCAGGCATATGCCGAGTGATCTCACCCAAGATGATTTGCTCCATAACTTTCCCGGGTACTGAGGTCAGCCTGACAGGCCTGTAGTTCCCCGCATCCTCCTTACGGCCCTTCTTGTAAATGGGAGTCACATCGGCAAGCCTCCAATCCTCCGGGACCTCCCCAGATAACCAGGAGAGCTGGTAGATGGCCGAGAGCGGCTCGGCAATCACGCCCATCAACTCCCTTAGCACCCTAGGATGGAGCCCGTCCGGTCCCATGGACTTGTGGCAGTCCAGATGGAGGAGGAGCTCTCTAACTGCCTCCACCTGTACCACAGGGGATGTATTCGGCCTGGCATCGCAGACTTCCAGATTAGGGCATAAAGTGCCCTGAGGATAACTGATCTGCCTATTAAAGGCAGAAGTAAAGAAGGCGTTGAGGACCTCAGCCTTCTCCTTATCCTCAGTGGTCATATTCCCCGCTGCATCAACTAAAGGGTGTAAATTCTCCTTGTTTCTTCTCTTATCACTGATATATTTGTAAAAGGATTTCTTGCTCTCTTTTACTGCAGTGGCCAATCTGAGTTCATGCTGAGCTTTTGCCTTCCTAACTTCCTCCCTGCATACCAAAAACTTCTTTGTAATCTCCCCAAGTGGCCCGTCCCTTCTTCCAGAGGACATAGACTCTCTTTTTCTTCCGAAGCCTCAACAATAGTTCCCGGTTCATCCACACCAGTCTTTTTCCCCTATGGCTTGCCTTACGGCATTCAGGAACAGCCTGTTCTTGTGCCTTTAAGATCTCCATCTTGAGGAGCGTCCAGGCTTCCTGGACTCCTTTACCCTTAAGGAGCAACTCCCAAGGGACCCTCGCAACAAGCGTCCTGAACAAGTCAAAGTCCGCCCTCTTGAAGTTCAGGACAGCCGTTCTGCTAGTCATCCTTCTGACATCTCCAAGAATAGAGAATTCTACAATTTCATGGTCGCTCTGCCCAAGACAGTGCCCAACCTTCACTTCTCCCACCAGTCCTTCTCTGTTAGTAAAGAGTAGGTCAATCAGGGCACCACCCCTGGTAGGCTCTCGTACCAGCTGCATAAGGAAACTATCTTCCACACCCTCTAGGAACCTTTTGGACTGTTTCCTCTGCGCTGTATGATATTCCCAGCATATATCAGGGAAGTTGAAGTCTTCCACGAGAACGAGTGCTGGCGATCGCACGACTTGCTCAAGCTGCTCATAGAACGCCTCGTCCTTCTCTTCATCCTGATTAGGCGGTCTATAACAGACCCCCACCACGATGTCACCCCTACAGGCCTTTCCTCTGATCCTTATCCATAGACACTCAACTGTATCATTCCCAACTCCAAGCTCTTCAACGTCAAAATAGTCTTTAATATAAAGGGCCACACCACCACCCTTCCTTCCTCGTCTCTACGGATCATCCATGGGTTAACCCTGGCTCAGGCCTATTGCCCAACTGTCAGCTATCCCCCGACTCACTTATTGAGGATGGCACAGGGAGTTTCCCGACTTGGGATTATTCAAACCAATTAGTTCAGTCTCTAGTGGAGCAGACGGGGCCGTCGTCCCATGTTCCTGGGATCAGAGGGAAAGATCTCCAGGTTCTGTGGGAGATGGGATTCCCCTTATTTTGTCCCAGCCTTTGACCAAACTTTTCAAGTTGGAAGTGGGTAACCCATCCATCACCTCCCAGGGGATCCCTTTTGAGATGTCCTCTAACTATAATGTATATCTTCTATTATCAGGAGGTCGTGTTGGCCTTGCCAGAGGGGTTTGCGGATTGCGCAGAGGTATAGTTCTTATTTCCCCATTTCCTTCCACCCTCCTGAAGTATGCTTTGGACTTAGTCTCTCCTTGACACATAAATCCATTTCTCCTTCCATAGTTAATGAATTCCTGTGCCACCTCCCCCTGTGTCATTTCTGGGGGACCTCCCCTTCTCTGGGGTCAAGGTATTCTCAATCCATCCTGTAATTGTGCCGCATATAATTTCAGGGCATCGAGTAGTCCCCTTATAAGAGGATGAAAACTTTTTGGGTCCACTACATATTGTACAGGGGAAGAGTGTTGCGGAATCAGTAACCAGTCATGCATTAACTGGAGACACACAGTTTTCTGTACACTCCCTAAGATGTGACCCACTGTAGGTGTTTTAATCAAGAAAGGGTCTCCCGTTTCCATAGGATCTAGGCCACCTGCCCAATATGCTACTCTTTGGGTCAAGGACCAGAGCGCTCTACCATCATTTGTGGTTATGAAAACTCCCAGTCCCCAATACCCTCTTGCCTCAACCTCACTTAGCAAAATACGGTCACCTTCAGTGAGAGACACCCTCCATACATATTCAGTTTCCTTCTCCCTGGGTCCCCAGGAATATTTTTCCTGAAGTTTAGCCAAATCAGTAGGGGAATAGGGAACGGTATGAATAATGACTTGTTGAGCTTCTCTATGACCATCATCAACAGTTTCTGTTTTAATTAGAGGTCACATTTTAACTTCCTCCATTCCAGGGGAAGGTATTTCTTTTGTGTGTATAAGAATTCTAATTCCTTTCCCTGATCAGAAATTATATCCTTGTTTCCCACACCAATTTGGGAATGGGCTTCATCCAATTGCTCCCTTAGTATCTTCTCCCGCTCTAAAGCCTCTGCCAAAGCGGTGTGTAGTCTCTGTTTAGTTGCCTGCTCAGCGGCAAGCTGCTCAGAGAGATCTTTTGTCTTATTCTCTAGTTGTTCTTGTAAAGTTTTTACTAAGACTTGAAGGGATTTTATTGCCTCCCTCTCTGCTTGTTGGGTCAGATACTGAAGCCCCACCAGGGGAGTTCCTAAACCCTGCAAATCAATGCCTTTCCCTTTCTAAGTTTTAATTTTTGTTCCTTTGCCAGAGTGGAGATTTGGTCTGCTGCAGCTTGTGGATCATGCCAATTATTTTGGGCCCAAGTCATAGCAGGAGGAGAAGGTCAGGCATTATAGCCCTCAATTTCTCCAGAAGAAGGTTACAGTCTACAATCAGACCTCCCTGGGAGGCCATAGTGAGCCTACAATTACAGTGAACAGATCCCTTGTTAGTCCTACAATTACAGATCCCTTGACAGTCCTCATTGGACTGTCCCCTTTGTGTATGACACCCCTCAGAGGGTGACCGTGGTAAAGACCTGGGCCTAGCGATCACGTTAGTACCAATGAGGGAATCCTATCCATGATGTAAGTTTTTTTTGTTACCATAGCAGGTTCATGACTCCCTCAGACTAATTAAGGTGAAACGACCCCAAACTATCAATTTAACACTTTATTTAACATTAAGGAGGAACAACTTAACTTTGAAAACTTGGAAAGCATAAAGGGGTTGATAGCTGGGGCTTTCTTCAGAACATTTGTAAGAAGGAAAAAGAGAAAACAGAAAAGAGAGAGAGAGAGAGAGAGAACAAGAGACAGAATGAGATATCACCACCTTTGGATCCAGCAATGACGATGATGGGCAGCCATGACGATCGCCCAGTGGCAGGTACGCACATGAGGCAGTGTCTTTTATAGTCTAATCGCTGCCTCCCGTTATGCCCCTTGAAGACTTGTATGGTCTGGTTCCAGAGAGTTCTGAGTCTTCTGCACAGGTGCTAAATGTGAGGGGTGGTCATAAGCCCCTTCCTCAGATGGCTGCTGTGCGATCCCTTGCCACATATGGCAACTCGTTATGTCACAGGGACCTGTGGAGCTATGCATCCCCCATGGGCCTCCACCTCCCATGTTACCTGATGGTCAGATACCTGACCGACCCTACGTAAACTGCCCCCTGCCCCACAACAATGTTTGAGACATCAACACACATTAACTCTTTCAGTCCCTCACAGAAGGCTGCTAGGTGATAAAACCATAAAGCTAGCACACCTTGGCTAAAACAGGGTAAGCATTTATACATTCCGAGCAACTTTTTACGGTTCATAATCACCCTCATTCCCATTGGTTCTTGTGATGCCTCATCTTCACCTAAAATTACATCATCCTTCATCCTACCATGTTTTAGTCTAAAACCATTACCCCTTGTCCTGTCACTCTAGGCCCTATTAAAACGTCTGTCTTCATATTTTATAAGCCCCCTTTAAGTATTGAAAGGCCACAATAAGGTCTCCCTGGAGCCCTCTCTTCTCCAAACTGAATGACTCCAACTCTCTCAGCCTTTCCTTATAGGAGATGTGCTCCATCTTGTTGTCCCTTAATCCAGAAGTAAGTTTGTGTCCCATGCACCAAAGCCAATGAGCATATGGAGTCGAGATCCACTTTCTAACCTTTAATGCGGTTCTGCACAGAAAGGGGTACTAGGTGGTAATGCACAAATCTAGCACACCTCTTTGGAGAGGTCATAGGCTTTTATACAGATTACACCAAATGAGAAGTTGCACAACAGTTGCTCATTTGTCAGCTTTTAGTTACATAACTGGTGCACTTCCGTGCAAGACCTGATTAGTGACTACTTTATTATACACAGGTGGTCTGACATTAACATGTAAGGTCTCCTCCTAGGGGTGTGATTTTAACATGCTAATTAGCTTTAGGTTAACTTTTTTCCTAATATCCAATCTAAACCTCCCCGCCACAACTTGAGGCCATTTCCTCTCATGCTATCACTAGTTACCTGGGAGAAGAGACCAACACCCGCCTCCCTACAACCTTCTTTCAGGTTGCTGTAGAGGTCTTCCCTCAGCCTCCTCATCTCCAGACTAAACAATCGCAGTTCCCTCAGCTGCTCCTCATAAGACTTATGCTCCAGACCCTTCACCAGCTTCATTGCCCTTCTCTGGACGCACTCCAACAACTCAATGTCCTTCTTGTACTGAGTGGCCCAAAACTGCACACAGTATTTGAGGTGCCGCCTCACCAGTGCTGAGTACAGGGCAACTTCCCTACTCCTGCTGGCCACACTGTTCCTGATGCAAGCCAGAATGCTGTTGGCCTTCTTGGCCACCTGGGCACACTGCTGGCTCACGTTCAGCCAGCTGTCTACCAGCACCCCCAGGTCCCTTTGTGCCGGGCAGCTCCACTTTGGAGCCCTCACAGTTCACAGTGAGGATCCTGATGCCCAGCTTGCTCCCAAGTAGCAAAAGAAACCCAACCCTTGGTGTTGTTCCCCACTTTATATACTGAGCATGACATCACATGGTATAGAATATCCCTTTGGGTAATTTGGGTAAGCTATCCCAGCTATGTCTCCCTGCCACAGGCACCACCAGCTCTAGCTCCTCTCCCAGCTGTGGTGAAAACTAACTCTGTCCTAGCCAGAACCAGGACCAGAAACCACATACTTAATCCTAAAGGAGCAAGCAGACCTCACTCATTGCATGTCTAAACTTATGCTGTATGTAAAAAATAGTATTTGTTTTATCTCATGCAGAAATGCTACGTGGAGCCTGACAGTATTGATTTTTGATCTCTGCATGCTGTATATCAGTGAACAAGGAGCACCGAGCATCTCTGCCCTCCAGCAGCACCAAAGCTCCTATTTGTCTACTACATGGTGTAACTGGACTGTTTGGTGAACATTGCACCACCGTATCTTAAGAGTACATGGGACTAGGAGTGGAACCTGATGGCAGGACATCTCTGGTGATTCTAGCTCCAAGGCAACTACTATCCTACACTTATTCTCACAATCAATATTTGTTTTGTTTCTCTTCTATTATTGATTTTAGCAATTGGTTTTTGTAAAATAATCTTTCCAGTAGCCAAAAAACTTCCCTGGTATAATCTGCAACTTATGGTATCTGTAGGAAAGGTCAACTGTATGTGGATCAAGGGGTGGAAGTTAGCCATCTTGACCGGAAGATCATTGTACATCGAGGAGTTAGTGATCCACAAAACAGCTGACCTGGGTTGGCCCAAGCCTGTGCTGTGCGATTATACCACCTGTGTGGCTTTGCCTTTATCTAAACGGGCAGCAGCATGTTCTCATCTGAACATCCGTTTTGTTTGACAGTAGAAATGATGAATAGAAATGTTTTGTTGTAAGAAAATCCCATAAGGGCTCAAAAGACCACCGTGCTGGGTAACCTTTCAACCGATGTCATCCGTATGGTGTACCTCGTTGGAGATCCATCCAATGCTGCACAACTCAGGACTCCCAGCATCTGGAGGGATGTGAGATTATCTATACTGTCCTATTTTTTGTTATAGCCAAAACCCATAATTTTAAGTGATACTCCAATAAACATAATTTTAAGTGATACTTTACAGAGTCTGAGTGCTTTTCTTACTGGAATCATAATGAACCAGAACCTCCTGGTGCAAAAACATTAAGGTGTTTTTCCAGAAGCAAGTCTGAAGTTTTAAAAACAATTCAGATTAACCCCAATGATAGTATTACATCTTCTGCCTTTATGTGAACCAAGTACTAACTGACAAAAAAATGTTCTTGGAATCTTTAATGTCACTTAGCCTGTAAAATGTTTTGGGTTCTTTTAAGGCTTTATCACTTTTCTGATCCCCTTCCAAAGGCCAATCAAAGAGTATGTAATTTTCAGTTCATCTTTATTATTCAATCAGTGGATTATGCACTTCTTGCCTCCCTCTGCTCTCACTGTCTGAACAATTTTTCCATCTGCTTGAGGAATGGAAGACAGTGAAATAAAAAGCATTCCTTTCAGTATGTATCACTATAAAGGCTTTATTGTCTTATTCTGTATGTTAATTCATTATTCATGAGTGATACATTACTCATATTCCCAGACAAAACCTACCATCTTGGCCCAAATCAGCAAAGGTCTACACACATCTGAGGTGCCCAAACACACTTGCAGAAAAGGGAGGATGATAGAAATGCAAAGTGCATCACCTCAGGCAAGCGGCACAGTCCACTTTTCACAACAGGCCCTGAATCTAGCAGGCCTTGCCCTGTGCCAAAGCAAAGCGGCCAGTTAGCAGAGGACGCAGGGTGGCAGGGACCCAGTGAACCTGTAACTGTACATGTCATTTTTTTTTTTTTTCCTCCATAGAAAAATGATTGTGCTTTACAGACACGTGGATTTTTTCCAGAATTTCTACAACGACTCCCCCAGGTCAATACCCACTCCATCTATGGACTGCAGCAAGGATTTGGCTACTGGAGTTTGGGGTGGTTATGACAATCACATTTATATTTAGATTTTGAGTGTCAAAGTCATGCACTGAAGGTTATGGAAACACACACTGATATAAGTGACATGGGCACCATCATGGGTGCGCAGTGATTTTCAGAGTTCCGCAGGGAATGTTAAATGTTCTCATTTCATAAATAATGAAACCTACTTAATGACTGCCATCTACTTTCATGGTCTCACATCCTCTGCTACTCCTTTCCAATGCACATGCCCTAAGCTTTGTAAGAAGGGTCAGGAATTAATTTGGAATGAGTTACTGATACTAAAGCCAAGTTCATTACATCCGTCTAACAAATTAAACATTATTGATCTGAAAAAAACTTTTACAGATTTGCACTTATTGTCTCCTGCCATCAAATAGCATACCTAAAAAGGTATGCTGTAATTGTTAGCAGCTATTTTCACAGTCTTAATTTGCCCTATTGTGTCCAAAATGGCTTTTTACAAATTTTTTTTTTGTGAATGGAAGCAGTGACAACTTTTCTGACTTTGCACAAGAAAATGCTCTAAGTAAAATGAGAATTTGTCCCATCATTTATCATATACTGCAAAATAAAATCCTTGGAAGGTATTCTTGTACTTGATGACGCAAGTCTATCCAATTTCTTGTACCGTTTAGGTCAGGTCATTTACTTAGGTAATTTACAGTGGAATAGGATGTGTTCAGGGAACAGAATTTAGTTTATGACCAGAATGGCCAGCAATTGTCTGGACTGTGAAATTACCTTCAATGTTAGGAAAAAAAATGTTACTTTAAAAAAAAAAAAAAAAGACAAAATCAAAGTATTTATACCTCACTGCCATCAGGAAGTGGCTGTTTTGAAAACTGTGATTGATGTCCTGATAGCTACAGGAGTGCCTGAACAGGCAGTGACCATAAAATAGTGTTATTTTCTGTGGTGCACACAATTAATAGTTTTATCTCTTATAGCTTATCCCTTCCTCCAAGAGGGAAAAAAGCATTGAAGGTCAGTTTTAGAATGAAAATCATACTTACTGATATGCAGAAAACTCTAAGGCAAACTAGACTGCAAAAGCTTCAAATCATTTTAAGCAACTCATATCAAACAATAGGGATCACTGGGCAGTTTATCACATGTCAATTTATTTCTTTACTTTGACACACTTCTCATGTTACAGTACCACACTTCTTATCCAAGTCTCAAAACCAAAAAAAATATACAATCATATTTAGTTTAGGTTGGAAGGGACAGTCAAAGGTCATCTAGTCCAACCCCCCTGCAAGGAGTAAGAGACATCTCCAACCAGATCAGGTTGCTCAGAGCCCCATCCAATCCGGCGTTGAATGTTTCCAGAGATGGGGAATTCACCACCTCTCTGGGCAGCCTGTCCCAATGCTTCATCACCCTCATTGTAAAAAATGTCTTGCTGTGATGACTGAGGAGAAAACTGAGGATCCACTGCCACCACCAAACTCTTGTACGGCACTATTGGCCCTGCCCTTGCCGAACGCCAATGGGCACCCTGTGGATAAGCTCCAGGTGCCTCTGTACAGTTGTACCATGTGACAGAAGTGTTACAGAGAGGGAGAGGAGCATCTCAGAAACATCAGCTCCATGTCCATCTTCATACCAGGCTCTACATTGTACTGTCAGTATTGTGTCCAAAACTGATGCCAGGTGGAGGAGGCATGGGGAAAATGCAGCCCCTCACATTTCCGTGTTTATTTTTCCTGAGTTCCAGTTAAGGAATGAAGAAAGGCCTGAATGTATTTTTTTTTTCCTTTAATTTTTATTATAACTGTTTACTATATGTTCTCTTTGATCCCTCGACAAACTCCATCAAAACCCTCCAGCAAGTCCTCTCCTCTGCAAGGCAAGAAAGTGAACCCTAAACCAACCAACCAAACAA
>WHYT01017907.1:14225-38246 GCA_009806455.1 Tetrax tetrax | reverse complement strand
TTTAGCACAGGATATATGGGTTGTTGTTTTTTTTTTTTTTTCCAGTTTAGTAATGTCAATTTAGGTGAAGGTATACTTGCTATTGAAAATAGTTATTGCTAATAATTCTGTTTACAATTTTGTCAATCTTTTCTTATAGTTTTCTCATAAAGTGCATATTGAAATACTATGTGAAGTAAAGAAAATACACTTGCAGCAAGAATTTATGCAACTGCAACGGACTTCTTTGACTTTTCCTAAGGAAGAAAAAAATGTAGAACCAGATGAGGGTAGGTGCCAGTGCTGATTAGAAATAATGTGTTCAAGATAAAGCAGTGCTAGAGCCTGTTTCATCTTGTTTGCTATTTTACAGCAAATACAGATTTGGAAAATAAATCATTTATTTTTATAAATTAAATGGATCTCTAGCAATTTATAGTAGTTGAGAATTTGATTTATGGGCTACAATTAAATTGCAAAATGTTATGGGTCAGACCCTTTTTCCACAAAGTCACCTAAATCTTGTATGCAGAATATTGCCTCCTTGTGACAGTCCAATAAAATCATATATTAATAGTGGAGTTAAAACAAAAGCAAAAAAAAACCCTTTTAATATCAAAACTGAAGTAAGCCTTGAAAGAAAGTAGAAGAAAATATCACTTGTTTAATTAATAATTCTAACTTTAAATTTAATGGAATGAAAGTTAATGTTTAAAGTACTATTTTAATAGCCAGCTGCTTTCAGCATCATATTCTAGGAAGTCAAATCTCTGACGTCCTTTTTGCTTTTGAGGCATTTCCTGTAAATTTTTTAAGGCATCTGTAAATTTATATGCAAAAGAATATTTGGCAGTTGTGTACTTCAGAGAACATCCCATGGGTCTGAAGCAGTGGCAGGACACAGAATTTTCCCCTTACAAATGGGGGCTTTAATGTAGGAAAATTGCAGAGAAAGTTAGTAGTAGGACTTGGAGCTAAGCTCTGAAATCTCATTTTTCTTGTTCTAAATGAAAGGTAAGAAATGCTATAGCTAAGACTTTAATTTTTTTATATTTTTATTTTTCTCTACCTAATAAATTAGACATCTCAAAAGATTATTCTTTCTTCTCTTTAAATCGTGTTTTATAATAAGACATAATTAATAAAATAACTTTTGTTGGTTACATTCTCAGGGCAAAATTTTCCCCTTTTTCAGTGCTATGGCCTGTGTACGTGGAATTAACTAACGGAAAAATTTATGGATGTGATTTCATTGTCAGTGCTACTGGAGTTGTGCCAAATGTTAAACCATTTCTTGATGGCAATAATGTGAGTATACTGATTTCTTTTGAAGTTTAGGTTGGATTTTTAAGTAAGGTTAAATTAGCTTTTTCACCTGGTTTATGCTTTTATTCTGACATGAAACACAGATTGCTGAAGTTTTGAATGTTGTACAGTATTTCAAAATAAGGCAGGTATGTTGATATTGCCAATACCCAGCATGATAAAAAATTTAATTTGTGGCCTTGGCTTATTGTGTTGCTCCTCGTATGTACTGATACACAGTACATATGCAATACAAACTGTTAAGGTTAAGCCTATACCAAGAAAGAAAAACATTAGTATAATCAGTTAATGAGGAAAAAAATTAGAATATTTTTTAGGTTATTTCTGCACCATAGTTTTATCTTACATATCTTAAAGTTTTCTCCTGGGAAGGAAGCAGTTATTTCCAGTATTCTTCATCTGGGAAACTGAGCTATAAAGGTGCTCATATTCATCAAGGAAAGTCACACTTTGAATCAGCATCCAAAGATGGATGATGATTTCGGAGTTCATAGCTGCCACCTGAATTTTCAGGCCTTGAAATCGTTCTGTCTCCATGTTAGGTGTCTGGTTTAACCCTGGCTGGCAGCTCAGCTCCACTCAGCAGCTTGCTTACTCCCCACAATGCGATGGGGGAAGAGTCTCAGAGGGGTAAAAGTGAGAAAATTCATGGGTTGAGGTGAAGACAATTTAAGGAAAGCAAAAGCTGTGCAAAGCAAAATAAGGAATTAATTCACTATTTCCTGTTGGCACGCAGATGTTCAGCCATTTCTGGGAAAGCAGAGCTTACAGGTGTAACAGTTACTTGGGAAGACAGGTGCCATAATTATGAATGTCCCCCTCCTTCCTCCTCCTACCCCCCAGCTTTTCTTGCTGAGCACAGCATCGTATGGCTTGGGGTATCCCTTTGGTCAGTGGGGGGTCAGCTGCCCCAGCTGGGTCCCTTCGAATCTTCTTGGGCACCCCCTGCCTGGCAGGGCAGTGTGAGAAGCAGAAAAGGCCTTGACTCTGTGTAAGCACCGCTCAGCAACAACTAAAACATCCCTGTGTTATCCTCACAAATTCAAAACATAGGCACACGTGAGCTGCTTTGAAGAAAATGAACTATCCCAGGCGAAAGCAGTACATTAGAGTATTTGGTGTGTTGTAGTTCATTCTGATTAGGAAGTAAAATGCTATCCTCTGAAGAAAGCAGGAAAAAAAAAATTGTTTGTTCACTGTGTAACGCTGTTCTAAGCTTTTGTTTAACACACAGAGTTTGAGATACTTGAAAGGATGTGTGAAGGTCACTTGTAAAATACAACACTGATCTGTTCTTAAACATGGTGAGAAAAGAATGCAGAGGTTGCTAGGAAATTCTGCTTTTGTAGGCTAATTTTGTCTTTGCTTATTTGAAGGGTTCTAGGTTTGATAAGATTCAGAAAAAATTCAGTGGGGGGCAGGGTTGTGTTATAAAATGTAATATAATAATACTTGATATGTAGACAGTTGTGAAAAATACTTTGTTATGGCACTTTTCATGGGATTTGTTTCCTCCCTTGAAGATGAAGGAGTCTTGAAATGGTGAGGTTTGAACAACATGTTTTTCTTGTGGTTATCAGTCTTTGCTAATTGCGTCAGATTAGATGGGAGAATGAATAGCCAGAAGTTGTTTACGCTGCACAACCTTTTTCTCTGTTGCTACATGGCACTCAGAGAGCCTCTTCTTGGGTTCCCATAGTATTTATTAATACAATTTTAGATCTTCAAACGTTTTGATTAAGCAGAATAGTAAATTTACTGAATTTTTTTTTAGGAGTCTGCCATTAAAAAGTAACAAATGAGATAACTGCTGAGCATGGATAAAGTTAAATTACTTAGTTTGAATGATTATTTTTCTCATTGCTGATCTGTGCAAATACTTTAGTTTGCTGTAGGTGAAGATGGAGGCCTTAAAGTCGATAAACACATGCACACATCCCTGCCAGATATATATGCAGCTGGAGATATCTGCACGGCGTCATGGGAACCTAGTCCAGTGTGGCATCAGGTAAATCAAATTATATGATGGCGCGCTAGGCAGCAGTCTGATCCACAGAGTAAATTGCACACTATTACACAGGTGGCAGAAAAGAATGTTTACTTGAAGCAGAAACCAGTGAACAAGTAGATAATCCTGGGTGTGTTCCTGACAAATAATTTTACCTACGTGGCTGAAAGCCAAGCTGTTCAACCTTTCTGAGTATAACGAAATACGTAGTGTGCATTGATGAGACGGTGAGTGTCGGTCAGTGCACAGTGACAAGTATCTGTGGTGTTAATTTTTTTCTTTTTTTTTTCTTTTTTTTTAGATGAGACTATGGACTCAAGCTAGGCAGATGGGATGGTATGCAGCAAAATGCATGGCAGCAGATATTTTAGGGGAATCTATTGATATGGATTTCAGCTTTGAACTGTTTGCTCATGTCACAAAATTTTTCAATTACAAGGTAAAGTAAATACAGTCTAATAGTCTTAAACCACTAAGTAACACCCATATTGCTTGCTTCTGTTCACTTGCTAACACTGAGCAGATGCTTCAATATTGACAAAAGAGTTTATATAATAATTAATCTTAGTTTAGATTTTCTCTGTTCATACTAACTTTGAATGCTGCAACTGAAGAGGGCAAAGATCTTTACAGATAAATTACAGATTTTAATTGGTGAATGACAACTGATCTCCTTTGCATCTCTGTATATATTCCATTTCATTAAGGTTCTGATCATGGATAAATTCAACACAGGTCAGCATGGTAACTGGTTCATTATTGGCTTTTGTGTTTCATAGTTCAAGGTGAGGATTTTTAGTTCTGTTGTGGGTTTGAAAGCCCATGAAGGGGAGAGGGTCTCTAGGGACAAATCTTTCCCTGTTTATATCAGTCTTTTGAAGCTTAGAATTGTTATTAGCAGAAATACTAAAAGCCACTGCAATGTTTTTACGAGTGCTTTTTCTTTTTCCTTCTGTTAGGTGGTGGTTTTGGGAAAATACAATGCTCAAGGCTTGGGTTTAGACCATGACCTGATGCTGAGATGTACCAAGGGACACGAGTATGTTAAAGTGGTGATGCAGCATGGCCGGATGATGGGAGCTGTGCTGATTGGTGAAACGGACTTGGAAGAAACCTTTGAAAACTTAATTTTAAATCAAATGGATCTTTCAGCCTATGGTGAAGATCTCCTGAATCCAGATATTGATATAGAAGATTATTTTGATTGACCAAAACCCCATCTCCATTTTGTATAAAGTTTTGACTCCACATAATACATCTTATAAAACTGTTTCCTCAAGATTACCAGAAATGAGGGATAAGTGCAATTCCTTACTAAGATCTTGTGTTGATCTTATCAAAATATTGACTGGCAAATTAACTTAATCTGTGTAGAAAAGCAGCAACAAAAGCAAGTGGATTAGTGTTGGCAAAGAGTTTTCATCCAGACTAGACAAGCATATGAGAACAGGGCTGTAACAGTCTTAAAAAGTGGCCTTCCCTGTGCTGCATTCACTTGAATGTGAGGTAGCCTTCACTTTTTAAAAGTAAATAAAACATTCTAAAGCCCCTGCCTGCCTCATAGCTCCCTTCTTCCCCAAACCATGCATAATTCACTTGCCATGGTTTGCAGAGCCCAGTTTCCCCATGGCTTACTGCCGTGCATGTTCCCCGTCTCAACCAGTAATCTTGTGAGCCTAAAGCCACCTCCGGACTTGGGCGGTGTGAGTACTGGCTGGGGTGGGAAAGCCACTGCTTCCTGAAACCACTCGCCTGGGGACCATTTAGAAGGCAGTCAGGCAGTGTGTTACCATCCCACTAGCACCCCTCCGCTGCTCAGACCCGCAACTACTTGCCACAGGTATCAAGACTGCTGTTCCAGCTATTGGTACCTCTGTCGAGCTGGCTCACACTAACAGGGGACGTCTTTAGGGCACGGGGCGCTCAGAGCTCTCTCTACCTGGAATGTGGTCTGCAAATACATAGCAAGATGGATGCTTTATCTCCTCCCCACTCCCCCTTTTTTTTTCCCATAAGTTTATCTCTGCAAAAAAAATGTATTTTCTACTCAGCTAAGTACAGAACACACAAATTTTGAACGATGAATGCCAGGATGAGATGTCAGTGAGCAGCTTTTTTACTGCTTGCACTTCAGCTGTTCAGGTAGTGTGGTAGAGCTGCACTGGTGCCTCCTGTCTGATCCCCAGCAGGATCAGCGTGCAGCGCGCTCCAGGAAAAGGCCAACACAATGGCCGTGGTGGATGGCGCCTGCAGCCGTCTTCCCTGGCAAGAGCCTGTGGAGCAGGCTGCTGTATCCAGCTTACGTGGCAGAGGGTATGGGGTGCTGTTTTGTGAGTCTCATATCCTGATGAAATTCTTAACAGATAACTGTTACAGTCACTTAATGAAAATGTTAATGGGGCCCATGTCTTGGCCACTTTCTGCCCTCTCCTTATGATTCCAGGAAGGAATTTTTGCAGGTACTAAATTCCAATTTGGCTTGTGATAACTAGTGACAAAATGTCTACTATTAAGTTGCAACTCGGGATGGAAGCTGTTTGCTTTCACTCGTAACGGGATCCCTGGCTGTGTGTTTAGTTATGCAAGATGCACTGTAGTGACAGTGGTGTGTGCATACAGGCTTGTTTCAATCAAATGCCTTTGTTTTTAGTTGCTAGGCATAATTAAGTGCCTAGGTGATAAAGCCCAATAATTTAAGCTACCCCTTAATGTCCTCTCCGTGTTCCATAGCGCCATCCATGGACATAGGTTGTTTCATACTGGCTTTTTGTTTTGCTGTACAATTGCTACTTGGGTGTTGCTGTTTATTTAGGGTTAACATGGGAACACTTTGTTGTACTCCACTAATTGGAAAGTTGGGACTTCTGGAAAATAACTATTTTTTTAAGAAAATATTTAATTAAATTAATCTACTTTTGGCAAAGGTTTCAGTTAAATGATGGGTGGAAGATTAATATTTAGTCACTGACAAGATTCTACCAGAAAAATAAAGATGAAGAGTGTGTTCTTAATCATCTCTGGGTTATGTTTAAGTTGTCTGTGTTGAGGGCATCCAAAATGAAACATATCATAAATTATGTTTATAATGAGTTTGAACTTCCTTTACTGGTCATTGGCTGCTAAGAGCTTTAAAAAAAAAAAAAAAATCTAACATTCAGCCTCATCTGTGCTGAAGCAATGGCTGAAGTCAGCAGTAGCTGTTAGGTCTTTTCCACTTTGGCAGCAGTTAGTTGTTTCTGGAAACACTGATGTTCAGAGGAAGTCAATGGGCATCTATTTCTGCTTCACATACAGTTAATTTTCTCCCTGATGAAATGAGAGGCAGAAAAATGCTTCCTGGAGGTAACAAGCTGACCATGGATCAGCAGTGTGCCCCTGCAGCAGCCAACTGCATAGCAGACTACATTACCAAGAACATAATCAGCAATTTAGGGGAAAGCTGCTTTCTGGGTACTCAGCACTCGTGACATTACAGGTAGCGTGCTGGGTTAAGTTCTGCACTTCCCAGTACAAGTACACTAGATTGAGTCAGCAGAGGGCTAGCACGCTGCCTAGGTGCTCAGAAAGGAGAAACAGGGGCTTAGAGAGGAGAAACAGACCTGGATTTCTTCCAGATTAAAGAAGAATGTCAGAGAGGAGAGGGGGGGAATGGTGTGATCTTGCTGTTGTCTTCAGCCACCTAATGGAAGAGCACAGCTGCAGTGGGGCCAGACTCAGAAGAGCACAGTGGTAGGACGAGACGCAACAGAGAAGTCGCAACACAGGAAATAACAATTAGCTCTAAGAAATGTTCTTTTTTTTTGGTCATGAAGGGGGTCAAACACTGGAACAGGTGCTGAGAGGGATTGTGGAATCTCCATCCTTGGGGACAGTCAAAACAGGCTGAGCACCCTGTTCCAAGTGGACCTGCTTGGAGCAGGAGGCTGGACGAGGTGGTCTCAGGAAGTCCCTTCCAGCCTGCGTGATTCTGCAATAGTATTACTGCCCATTGCACTTCCAAAAGAGTTAAAAAAGCAACACACTAATTACTTACTTTTTTTTAAAGTCATTGCTGTATCTTAAGATACACACCAGTCATTTTGATACACAGCCTTTTTCCCTTGACTACTAGACTTTTTAGATTTGAAGGCATTAAAGATACTCATGTCCCTGTTGTTGGGTTTTTTTTTAATTTAAAAAATGAAAAAAAAATACCATTACTAAAACAGAAACTGAACATACACACTGCATTGTCCATGGAGAAGCAAACATGATTCGATCCTAAATGTAGTCTGTGAAACTCAGTCAAGAACTACTGGCTGGTCATCTCCATCTGCCTGAAGCTTTATCTTCTTTGCTTTTAAGTTAGGAGCACAGTTAGGCCGTTTATGTTCCTGTGACTTCTTCACCACTGAATCTTGGACAGTCTTTGAAATAGTGTGAGTGTTTTCTCTGCTTCCTTTTGAACTTGAAGCCTGAGATGGCTTGTCCTGCAAGTCATAAACAATTCTGTTAAAATTCTAACATTGTTTTCCTTCTTTTTGACTGATCCAACACAAGAGAGGATATAACGGGGTCTATTTTAAATCCCCTTGATTGCATTACTTTGAAAAATATACTGAGCAGATACCAAATTATTAAAATAAACTATAAAGGAAAAAAGGAAGTCAGTGCAGATATAAATACCTTGTAAACACATTTCTTGGTTGTTATCCCTTGTATAGTGATGATGTGCGCCTCATTTTTCAGCAGACCTGCTTTCGGTCCAATCTTCAGGTAGGATATTGTAGCAAATGCCGTGAAGCTGAAGTCTTCCCTGCATAAATTAAATCAGTGTTGCAAGAGAAGGCTGGAGACAAAGACAGGCTAGACTACGCGGCGGAAAAATGGGACACGTTAACCCTTCTGGTGGATATTCCAAACGGCAGCTTGATTTTACTTTATCTATTCAGGTGCACAGCTACTTGATTTACAGTGAGTCTGGGCAACACTTAACATGGTTCAGCTCGTGCAACTTTACACAGACACACGTGTCCATCTGTTGCAAAATGAGGAAAAAAATGTAATAAGTCATCTGCTCACCCTCTTAAGAGTATAAAAAGTCAGCTGAACAAACAGATGCCAAAAAATTAAGACAAAAATAAAAGGATTAAAATATTTGATTTTTACATATTTTTGGGACGTCTAAAACTATATGAAAAGACAAAACACATACCACACAAACAGTTACAAGAAAAGCACAGTTGTTATTTTCACTATGCTTTCTTAAAATTTCTAAGTACCATTTTCCACGTTAGCCAGCCTGTCCTGACTTAGACTTACCTGGGCAACCCCCTTTGCTTTGTGAACTGTGGAATGTAAATGGACTTTGTATAAACAGCACATTTCTCCAAAATGAAGCCTGCTGCAGATTTAAAAGGTTCAACCCGAACACAGAAGACACCAGCTTTTCAAAATTGCAAGAGATGCAGCATTTCAAGTGTTCCTCCAACTTCTGTTTTAACATTTTGAAGTAGAAATATAGTAATCCTTTAAGGTTTTTTTAAAATACATGAAATGCTTCTGAAATAAAGGCTAAAAATGAGACTACAGAACATATCCATTAATACTATACAGAAGTAACATGAGAGTAAAGAAAAATGACTACTAAATGTTAAAAAAAAAGAAGCCATCATATTACATACCTAAGATACTGCTGCAGCAGTAAATGGGCAATAATTCTCTCCAGTTCCTCTCGAGGGTGCTTTGGTGGAGTAACTTCAGCCACTCTCAATTTTGATACACCTTTCCCTGACCATGCATCAATTAATTTCAGAGGAGTGAGTTTCTCACTCATGTTTTCTGCTTGCTCAAGTATCTTGATTAGATCCCTGCAGTATCCTGTTATATCCATTTTCTCACATGCTGCAAATAAAAGTGGAGTCACATTAAATAGCAAGTTATTCATATTAAGATGGTATCCCTGTACACATTAGGTGTATACACATATATGCACTTTTACATAGATATATATTTAAAGATACATATCTATAAATATGTGCTGTATAATAGGAATGCTTCTTGTTTGTTCTTAAACTGTAACTTAACAAATAAAGCTGTAACTTTCCCTCTGTCAAATTAGGATATATTTGTACTCAAACTTACATTTGTCTTTCTACTTCATTATTAAAACTCCAATCCTGCAAACATTTTTACATTTATTTAATGTTACAAACCACACAAATTATTTTAAAGAAGCATTTACAAAGCATAAAATTTGTAAGGTAGCTACTCTGTTACTCCTTTTCCTCACCCACAATATTTATTATGGAAAGATCAGAAAGAAAAGAGGAATTTAAGAATATAAGTGAGAAATTTCTCCTCTCAAGACATTTATGGACAAAATGAGACAGGAAAAAAAAGTATTAATTTCTTTATACAATCAGCTTCATCATGAATAATTATTCTGAGCACTAACACATCCATGCAGTACATAATGATCATGCTTCTACTGCATGATCAGATCACGGCATAGAGTTACCCCAACTGCCTCCTGCAATACTAAGTACTGAAAAACTGGTACTACTGCTAGGTTTCCTCAGACCTTGCTTATATATCAAAAAGCCCTGCGGGTAAACCAGCAGTAAACAGGATATATTTCAACTATACTTCATCACGTGGCTCCTATAAGTCTTGGGTACAAGCCAGCTCCATACTCTTCTCAGCCTCTGATCCCAGTATAAATTTCAACTAAGCCCCATTTCCAATTAGAAGATAACAAGACATTGTTACTTGCATGATTTTGCAAAATGGTTTTATTGTATAGATATAACTAACTGTATAAAGAAAAAAAAAAAGTTAAATATCTTTGTCTACCCCCCAAAAAATGTGCAGGGAAATAAAGTCTAATTATGAGCACAGTTTTGAATACAGAGTTGTTCCTACGTTTTTCAAGTGCTGATCATTACATTATCCAAATGTTTTCCAACAGACACGAGGTATGAGGAGATGGTATTTTCCACATATTACAATAATTCACCTGGTCCTCAAAGAAATTTAAGGTGGTTTTGTGTGTCCAGTTAGAGATGCCCAAGACCAACTTTTCACAGCACTCTTTTCAGACCTTTCTAGCTTAAAATGGGATTTTCTATGTCTAAACCACAGCTCTCAGTTGCTACGTGCAGCAACAGATACTTTGTGCATCTTCAGAGACTTGGGCTTTCTGGATGAGTACCAAAACTAACAGTTAAAGCAGCCAATGATCACGCATGAAAGCATAGTTCAAGCTAGCTCCCCAACCCTGCCCAGGATGTTTGGGGGCAAAGCAGCAAAACAACTTACATGCCAGAACCGTGTTCTACTGAAACCACCCTCCTTTACCATGCAGCAGGTCTTGTTTCAGCCCATCTCCCAAGCTCCCTCTACCCCTGGCCCACATGACTTCCCTCTCACAATCCCAACTTTCTTCCAGAGGAAGAGCACGCACTAGACCGACATTGTATAGGGCTAACACACAGCAAAATCCTGAATTAGTGTGCTCCACTGCTCTGCACAGCTGTCACACACAGTCCTAACACAGGCAGGTCTCTGAGCATGCAGCACTGAAATCCTCAGAGATTTTACCAGGCAAGTTGTAAGAGGACATGTGCAAACCATGCCTTCTCAAATCCTAAGTGTGAACAGTTTGGCATGCAGAGAGCAAGAGGCTCCTTCTCAAAAATAAAGCTTTCACACCCAAGAAAATCCTCAAACAAAACCCAACACATATCAGAATCTTTAAACCGGTAAGCTAATCTCTCCAGCCTTGCCCCAGCCTCACTTTTGGGAACAGATGAACTACTGAGCCTGAAAGATACCAAAGTGTTTGGCCTCAGGCAAAAAGACAAATCAGAAAGTGTCCTGCTAAACACTCCGAATTTGGCAACACTAAGCCACCAAAAACTGATGTTCACTACAAAATTTGCATCTTGGAAATAAGGTGTTAAAAGTGTACTTTGCACAAATTACTCTCACTTTGTCTAAACTAGGTATTTTTTTTAAGCCAACTTTCTCAGTGTTCTGTGTCCTTGGTTATAAAAACAATTTACTTACAGTTCTCTCTACAGCAGTTATCACACATTCTGTTGCAGTTTGCAGAATCCCATACTTCATCAAAATGTTGGGCTATGAGGACTCGGCGACACCTGAAAGAACAGAAACCCAAGTCTATACATCTGTGTCATAAATCATGAAAGGTTCCTTGTGTCAGCTCATATCTCAAAACAAGCATAAAGAATTAACTCAGGAAAAAGTCAGAAAACAAATACTGCAACACAGTATTCCCTGTCAGTTATGCTAATAGGAGTAATCAGTAGCTTTCAGTAATAGTAACCACCACTGTAGGAACAGTTTGGTTAAAGCAGAAAAGTAAGTAAGTAAAGTTACTTCAATAGAATGAAAAATCATAAGAATATGAACTAATTCTTAGACTGATGCCAACAAAGGCTATACTGAATGCACAAGTTGTCCGGAATATAGATACAAATGTTTTCCAGGAAGCATTCCGCGTAGCTCAGTGCAGCAGACGAAGCATTAAACACACGCAGATTCCTGTGCAGCCGTGAAACACTGGTACCTTAGAGCAAAACCCAAAGCATTCCAGTTTTCACTTTGAATGGGATTTGAGATCCAAACTGTGTTTATCGACAGATATTTCACCTCAACATAACTGTTTCCAGAACTTTATCCTGAAGCTGGCAAGCAACACACCAACATCCAGCTATGTGCAAGAGTCACACGCTAGGCAGCCATTCCACAAACTCCAGCCTCAAGACTCTGTTACAACAGGAGTGTTTCTATAGTGTGGTGAGGTTTTTGTTTTGTTTTGTTGTTGTTTTTGTGGGTGGTTTGGTGCTTTTTTTTTTTCTCCAAATGCCCTCTAAAAAAAAAAAAAATCCAACTAAATTAGCCTATTTAAAAACTAAGCAACTAAGTCACCCCAGTAACTTACTTGTTCATATTCTGGCAGTAGGACACCATATCATACAGCTTCTCTTGCCCTACATTTTCCATCACTACCATTGAGCTGATTCTGAATATATCTCCAAAACCATAATACAAAATGCAGTCAGCTTTTTGGTCATCTCTACCTGCAATGCATTAACAAAAAAACAAAAAAAAGTTTAGAAGAGGTTTACTTTAAGCATTTTCTGGTACAAATTCCACGCTTATCTGCATGGGTTTCTGCAGCCCCTATATAGACAGTGCAGAACTGTAACAGAATAGCAAGCATAAAATACTAGCCAACAAAACATAGCATGATACAGACGAGAAATAAAATAGATTTAGAAAATCTTCTACAACTACAGAATCAAGCAAACTGAAAATAGTACACAATGAAAATTTTGACTCTTTAACAACTTAAACCAAAATTTTAGTGTCATACAGAAAGTAAGTGAAATTACTGCCTTCTTACCCTAACACCTCTTCGAAAATCCTAGCCAAATACATCTTGAAGCCTAATTCTTATTTGATTTAAAGACATTGTGAGTTTCAAATGCCTTATTAGGTATTAATGGTAATAAAGAGAAGATTAGGTATGACTTTACAAAACATTCCATTTAAAACCAACTGTGCCTTTTATAGCTGAGCTTAGATCATCTCTTCCTTCCCGTTGCCCAGCCCTCCCAATGATTTGCTGATGGGTGCGCCCTCCTGCTGTTTACAAGATCCAGAAAGCAGAAAAGGCCTAAAACACCTGAACTTTTAAAGAGTTTAACATGTAACAGAAAGGAATTACTTTGCTAGAATGGGCAGTCAAGGAGAAAAAGGAAGGTTTCATAAGCTAAGTAGTATGTTCTGGCAAATGAGTAGCAGGTGCTTAATTAATCAAGAATCTCATTTAAATCAAATTATGAAAAAGAAATACAAAAGCTTGTTTTAATCATGCCAAGTTGATAAATACTGTGAAACAACTATTTCCACACCTATACAGCCTTTGTCTGACCATTTCAATATTTATACTTCCTGTTACCTCCAGTATACTATCTAGAAGTAACCAGGTTCTAGTCTAAGCAGATGCAAACTCCCACAAACTTCAATGACTGCTGTATTTCTTATGCCAGCATTAAGGCCAGTTTTTATCATATAAGCACAGTTAAAATCTCAATCAATTGCCCCTAAGGGTCCTTAAAAAGCTTTCCTCCACATAGATTCAAATCTGTCCTTGAAAAAGTAATAATGCACAAGATAAAAGAAACCAAAAAAACCCACCCACAAACCAAAACACTACAAAACCTTTTTTTAAGACATAGCAACTATTTAGTTCTGCTATACACTGATCAATCCTTAAAATTCCCTGCTCCAGATTCCCTATCCTACTTGTATTTCTGTGGCCACTGAAATTCATACAGTGATTAGACATCACCTAGTGGCAGTCTGAGCAAATCACACATCCCAGTTGCTATGCAAAGAAAAAAAAAAAAAAAATAAAAAAAAAATCATCCCTTCTGTAACATACATCTGATCAGTCAATGTCATGTTCTGAAATTATTTTGGTAAGCCACAGATGTCACAAAAATCAACTAATTAAAAAAAGCTGAGCAAAGAGCTAGGTACCCAGTTATTCTTTGCTACACTGTAGTACAGAGACCTAAGATCATGAATGTGGTTTGTATTTGCTTAAAGCCTCTTTAGGGAGGCACAGTGGCATTACACACTTCAGGATCGGTCTCAAAGACACTTTGCACAAATGGCTGAAATCAAAGTACAATTTTATTGGTTTAACAGATGTAAACGGCTGCTTTGCAAAAGCCATTTCCTACAATACCTGCACGTCCACTCTCTTGATAGTAGTTCTCCATGGATTTGCTCATAGAATGATGAATTACAAACCTCACATCGGGTTTATCAATTCCCATGCCAAAAGCAACAGTCGCCACTACAACCTGAAATAAGATTAAGAAACTGTCAAGGTACCAAAACACAAATTTGTTTAAATGAGACAAGTCTGAAAAGTATCTGCTTTACCTGGATTTGATTTGCTGCCCACCCTTTATGAACTTTGGTCTTATGTTTAGCATCCATGTTTGCATGGTAAGTCCCTGCCTTGATTCCCAGTTTCTGCAAACTCATAGTAACTTGCTCAGAATCTTTCTGAGAAAAACAGTAAACGATTCCTGCACAAAAGTGAAAGATGCCTTATTGTAATGTCTTTAGAAAAACCAAACAATCCCCAATACTTTAAAACAACTTCAAAAGTTTTACTAACTTAAAAACAAATAAATAAGAAACAGTAAATTATCTTTGTGCCCATTTGCTGTGCAGTATTAGTAGCCACGAATGGAATTTCAATTATCAGCTTTGACTTGTAGGCTAAAGAGAAAAATATGGGTGCCAATCCATATAATCATGGAAGTATTCTATTAATGTTCAAGAAGGACAATGCTTATGAATGCTTCCATAAAGGGGTGCTGTATTTCATTATATCTATGACATATCACCTGAGGTTTCAAACAAATCTGCTTTTTGTCAATAGTCAATCTAGGCCAAGTCAAGGATTACACACAACCTACGCAATTTCTGATCGTCTTAGCAGAGTCTGTACTCGGAGAGCTGTTCATCAAAGCCACAGAGTTCCACAGCAGAGACAGGAGCAGATTGCTGCTCCAGAAAATTGGGTTCTGTTGCCTTTGTAATATGGCTTTCCTCTTTATTTGCACTACATAATTTATTGATTATACGAAGTCCAAATTTTACAGTTCTGCATGCATCACAAAAGCACAATTCACCCCATCAGACACCCATTCTGGGCATTGAATAATAAATGAATCTTAGGATCAAATATGAAAAAGTAGTGTTAAACACAGTAAGCATCCTGATATATAGGTACTAAATGGCATATACAAGATTTAAGAATATAGAGATAGCCTTTTTTGAGCCTTGTTTTTATAACCTTAAAAATTGCTATTATTATCTACGTAAGCATTTTTCGATATACATCAACATTGTATTTCAATACTTCAGAAGATATACACAAGCTGTAAAGACATTTAAACAATAATGACTGAAAAAAGTAATTACCCAAGGTATGGATCTTATTAAATTTAATTTCTTTTAATGCTGGATTTTTAGTGTATGGTGAAAGTAGAATTTCTCTCAATTTTTCAGGAGCACTTGAAAACAACTCTGTCATGCATAAGATTATAAACTTTTTTTTTTTAAACACACTTTTTACCTGAGAGTCCTTTGTATCTTCCATTAATCATCTTAACTATGTCCTCAATGAAATCTTCATTATTTGAAGGCTTATGTCGAACCTCAAAAATATAATAAACACATGCCAGAGAGTTCTTCAAGTGGGCAAGCAATCTATCAAACAAACCTATTATTCTACTTCTTCCAGTATAATAAATGCAACATTCTGCCATTTAACCAAAATTACTAGATTCTCTTTGTACAGTCAGATTACATATCAAAAGTCCATGGAAAATTAAGTCCACAAGTATTTCCACGAAGAATAATAAAAACAGCTGTGGTCAAACTGAAAATATAGTACAACACAGTAGTTCACAACTTTTTGCAATCATATGACATATATTCCAACAATTCAGAAGTAGTGTGAGCCTGCTACCTACTTCTCCCCTGAACACCACAGCCTTATCTACTAAGGCTTGCTTACAAAGACAGAGCAGCCTAAGCTCCTCTGCAGATGACAGCAAGTTCAGCAAGATGAAGTCATGAAAGCACACCATGGTTCAGTTGAAAAGCTGTTATTAAAATGTATAACTGAAAATTTATTCTAAAATTCACCAACAGTAACTTACAGAACATAACATGACTGTGATGCAGTCCAACAAACAGGTCATGACATACCTCATAGTAAAGATTGGGTCGGTTAAAAGATGCAGTAAAGGTAATGCACTTCTGAACATGCAAAATTTTCTGAGCATCCTTTAAAACATGATTCGTAGCAGTTGCTGTCAATCCAATCAAGGGAGTATTGGGAAACTGTCTTTTCAAGATACCAAGAGTTTTGTAGTCTAGGCAAGAAAACAAAAAGGAGAAAGAAAAAGATTTCTCATAACACAGAAACAAAGTTTGAAAAGATATTAATACAAGTAGCATTCAAATAGGGTAATACTGCAATAAATGTTATTACTGATCAATTTACCACATAATTAATTTATACATCCAAACGAAGGAATAAAATCATTTCACTTATCAAAACACATGCTTTCTCTTCTAAGTTTATAAAAGCAGCCAAAATTCAGAAAGCAAAACATACTGGAATAGAAGTTCTTAAAAAGTCATTAAAATGTAAGTGGCATTGCATTAATCAACATTCAGGTTATTTTGCAGGTCTATTTTTACAAATAGCTTTTCTGTATACACAGCTTTGCTAATAAGCAATACGGAATTTAGATATATAGACCAGGCTATACTCAGGAAAAGATTTTAAAGACTCAGTGCTGACAATCTCTTGCTGCCTGAGGACAGAAATGCAGCCAGAAATACATACCCAAATTCCATGTTGCCTCTTTAACCAGCTCGGCTCTTTGCTCAGACACCACTTTTTAACAAAACTGCAAATGTTGAATTTTACAGTTACTATTGCTTCAACTGAAGTTTTCTTTCAAAGGCAAAGAAACAGTAACTAGTAAGTAGGAGTCTTCGTCTTCTACAACTGACAAGATAGGAAAGAAACCTAAGCACACTTTCTTTCCCTGCAAGTCTAGGGCATTTGTTTAAACTCACTTTAGAAGTGATTAAAATATATCTCATTAATCTGAAAAATGCTCTACCACTGTCACTCAGAGTGTTAGGGAGCGATGTATAGAATGATACTTTTTCATGTAGTGGCAGATTGAAGGTGACTGTACTGTCCATATTAAAGATAGCAGCCAAAATTTTCATTTTATTAAGCTTCAATTAAAGCAAACTGAATTAGGAGTTTTTCAGAATGCCAACAGCAAAATCTACATTGAAATCCCCACCATTTGCATGAATTTGCTCCTGAACAAGGATATAGTAATTTGTGAATTTGTGAATTAAATTTGAAGTCCTTGAGCTAACACAAGTACTTGCCATACACTAAGTATTTACTTAACACATGAAGAAAGCACCTGGCTTTATTTCAGACCTAACTCATTATTTATTGATGCCCAAATAACACTGAAAACTGGATTTCTAATGAACATACCAGGCCTGAAGTCATGGCCCCACTGACTACAGCAATGGACCTCATCTACAGCAATGCGAGCAAGACACCCTGCTTGATAAGCTTTCTCTAGCTTTGACATGAACATTTTGCTTTTTGCAATCTTCTCCGGGGTCACATAAATGAGCTTCAGCTGAGAATTTCTGTTTAGCATTTCGGTATGAACCCACTTCACATGTTCCTGTTCAAAACAAAAGAAGAAATCAGGGGCTAACAAGCTAGGACAATATACTGAAGTTGCTAAGATCCCTAAGAGGTTATTAACAACTCATAAGGGATAATTAACAGAGACTGATAAACTGCTACATAGTATTTACCACTACTGTAAGTCTTTGCAGAAGATCATGACATATAAAATAGTAATATTGTAAAATCTGCCACAGAATTTTGAAAAAGCAAAATACTGAGTATTTGTCTTCACTTCATCATGTGGGACCAGTATTTTTCCAATAAACTATTATGTACCAAACATGCCTGTGGTACTACAAGTGTAAAATAATTTCTTACACACAATTGTAATCTTTATTACTAAATTTTCAAAGTGCTCTGCCTCAAAGCAGACTCCAGGTTTGGCACATGGCATCAAGCCACTAACCTATCAAATCCAGTGTCACGTGCAAGTTAATGACCAGGGCCTCCTGGTAGTCAGGAAAATACATTTCACTGTAAAAAGCACTTGACTAATAACAGGAAATAAGTTGCTTCTTGGCCTCTGTATCAAAGAGCTTACCATCCTAAAGTAAGACAAATAATTATATGTAAAAGCCTGCACTGCTCAACATGTCACTAGTGGACAAAAATCACGTACTCCAATCTTCTTTTAAGTCTAGAAACTGAGTAAAAATCTACAATATGCATTAGCCAAAGGTACTTCACATCCTCTAAATAGCCCCATGAAATCTATTTTTTCCATGAAAGCTGTTAGTTTACATGTGTTCCTGTCATTAAAACAAGAATGCAAGATACTTATTCAAATTAGCCATATCACAGCAGGTAGCTTGCAAGATACTGTTGAAGGAATGGCATTAGCTGATAAAACTGCTATTCATTCAATATTCAGAAATATCATACACAGAGACAAGACGGTGGCACACACACCACAAACACCACGAAGACCTGGCATTTACACATACCTTACTGCTTGAGGCATTTAGTAAAGTCGCAGAAATACCAAGCTGTTCCAAAACCATGAGCTGATCTTCCATAAGTGATATCAAAGGACATATCACGAGTGTGAAACCTGTAACAATCAATCATTGTGCAAACTGAACAGTTCAGATGTCACAAATACCTCCTCTAATGCTTCTTACTAATGCATCAGCCTTGTTCTGAAGGAACTGCCAAACACGAGCTTAAGCTTCACACACAGTAAAAGATTCCCCTCCTCGATAACTGGCAAGTGACAAGTGAGTGCTGGGTCACTTAAGGATACTTCTTATCAACTGCCTGTGACACACACCTTCTCTTAGAATCTAGACCACAAACAACTGAGCTGCCAGAAACAGAGTATAAGAACTAATATACAAAACAAAGAAAGTTGCATTCACATGTGTCTTGAGGTGCTAATTTACCACAAAATTAAGCGTTGCTAGTAATTGGTAAATTTGGTCTTTGTTAATAAGTACACTTCCATGCAATTTGATGGGTTATTTTTTTTAAAGCTTAAAAACTAAAAATGGATACTTATTTTTAAAAATTAATATGCATAGTCTCTCCCAAATAATCTGAAGCTAAAACTTTAGAGTGAAACAGACAAATAACAGATATCCGTACTTCAATAATTTACAGTCTGTATATTGAATTAAAAGGGAAAGAAAGAAATAAAACAGTGGCAAACTTTTTAAAAGTTCTTTCAGTGTTTAATAATATAGTGTACTGAAAGGAACCTAGATAAATTATTCAAATCTAAATCACATCTAAAAGGCACATTTATTTTAATGCTGCTATTGCAGCTTCAGAAAACATGAAGTAAGAGAGAAAAGCAAGTATTTCTGGTAAATCTTTCTCTTGTATCTTTGGTTTTTTTTTCCCCATACTGTGATATTGGACACCAATATAATGTTCATTCTCCAAATAACCATAAAAGGGAGAAAATATATCCAATTGTTTATATAGGACCTTTTCTTCCCTAACATACCATCAGAACAGACAGCTGGTAACTGATAGCAAAGGCTCTTTCCACCACCTGTAGGCATTACAAGAAATATATCCTTTCCTGCCATTGCAGCATTTACTGTTTCAAGTTGCAAGGACCTAAACTTCTGGAGTTTAAACTTGCTCTGCAGTGCAGTTTTTATCGTCTCATACCATGGAAAATCTGTTAAGGGAAAAAACCACACACATTTCATAACCAAGTTTGTTAAAATGTAAGAAGGACAGCCAATTTACAGATACAATAACTACATCCTGAAGAAATACAATCTTAGATCTGGGAAAGCGTTTAAAGATTCAATAATGGCACAGAAAAAAGGTACACAGAACCCAACTCTGTTGTTTACAAATTGATTTGTAATGTGGACCTTTGAAAACCTTATGAAAGGTAAACACAATCCAACTCGAGACTAAAGGCTCTCATTTGCACACAAATGTGAACTAATGCTAAAAACTCACAAGCAGATGAAGAGCTTCAAAGTGCTAATGATCAAGTTAAAGGATTAGTCCAAAATCAAATGGAAAAGAAAAGCTCACCCTGAAACTAAAAAAAAACCAACCAGACACTGAGCCCTACAACAGTCTCACTACTAAGTTGCCCAGATGGTTCCCTCATACAAATGTGGTGATTATAAATACTATAACAAAGGCAGGGCTACCATTTTTCGATATATTCTAGAAGCATTTATTAGGAAGAAAAAAAAAAAAAAGGAGGGGAGGGAAAGTTTAATCTTCCCCCCCAAAAAATCACTCCAACATGCTTATAATAATTTTTTCTTTTCTTCAATAAAGAGCTAAAGACTGCATCATTTAAAGAGATAATTCTGTAAAAACTTAAATTTCAGATGCATCAGGAAGCATATTAGCCATTTTCATATTATTAAAATTAAAATGCAGAAAACCCATGGGAACTCCAGGCTACACTGTATGCAATGCAAGAATTAACTTTGGTACTTGAGGTAACATTGCTTCCTATTAACAGAGATCACAGCCAAGATCCAAGGCTCTCTGAAACCAAGAAAAGCCCCCCGCTGACTTGTTAGCTTTATACAGGGATCAAATTTAGCTACTGCTCTTCTTCAACATGTAGATAGCATCTGATTGCAAAGATGTTGGTGTTCAAAGCCTAGGAGGAGAGAATTAGGCAGAAAGTCACTCAAAACAAATAGATTTCTTCAATAGCATCAATTTGCAATTATAAAGTATCAGTATTCTTACACACGCATAACACATCTCAAATATGGACAAATATGGATTAGACTGCAAAATTAATTTCGTTTTTTAAAAAGGGAAAAAAAAAGAGAATACATAGAATAGATACAAGCAGAAACGAAAAACACATTTCTTAATTGTAAATGAAGTAAAAGAGGAAGGGGGAAAAAAAAAAAACCTAATAAAAAGATCTGAATGGAATTTGGATAGGCATAACATGGTCAAGGCCCACCAGCTATCCAGGACTTCAGTTAACGTTTAACTTGAAAGGCAGCACTTGCAAAAGAAGAGCAGCCCTCACACCACCATGAGGCACTTGCCACTTGGACTAACTCTGCCATACCAACGTGCTCTGTGTTACTCTCGGCAGTCAGCATTCATCTAATTTGCATAATTTGGTAAGCTGCTGAGGCTACATAACCCATGGCAAACACAACCAATGTCCTATCTACTAAAGCAACAAGAAAGACAAAGACAGCAAGAAGTAACTTTGAGACTGTTATTATCACATCCTGAAAAGATTCAGAGCAATTACTTTTAGAACATAAGTACACAGAGAATATACGTATTGCAATATACCCAGATTTACTCTGGGATTCCAATAGCAAATCAAATCATAACTTTGCAACAAGAAAAGAATAAAAGTAGTTTTAACAGGCCATTCTTGTGATAATTCTGTCCAGAAGAACTCAGATGAGTATTTAGGAATGTCCAGGGAGTTAAGTACAAACATTACCCTGTGTAATTAAGATGGCAGGTCACCCAGCTGAACAAAATGAAACAAGACAATATCATTACTCCAACAGAACTCTGTATGAACACATTTTTCCCCTATTGAATTAGTTTACTTGTGTGTCAGAATATTTGAATTTGACTCTGCAAACCTTTTTTGTTCCATGCCTCGGCTGAGGTTTCAGTGTCTTTACTTCCACCTGCCTCCAAGTCTCCTGAGGACTGCTTTATCAGATTCTTCACTCTCATTTTCTTTTGAATGAGTTCCTGCTGTTTATCCACAAGCTCCTGAATCTGCATCTCCACTGCCTGCAGCTCATTTTCAATGGAAACCAGGACTTCCTCCAGCACTGAAGGGAAAAGCAAGGTGAAGACAGCACAGAGATTACAGTAGCGTGCTAATCCCAGTTTTAAAGGATATTGTATTTCCTTTGTTGATTGAGAACTATCAAAATTAAACACAAACCAAAAGCATCTAGAGAAACAGACAGCCTGACAGGCTGACTGACAAGAGTATAACATCTAATATTGTACATGCCATGTAAAAATACTTAGCAAGGCTTAACAACATATTTCTTATATAAGTAGGTCATATACACACAGGTATACTGTCAACTGTCATCTCCAATATGGTGAATCAAAGATGTGCAACACTATCATTGCCTGCATTGATTAATAGAGAAAACAAATAGATCACAATCTAGTTTCTCAAAAGCAGTAAACACTTGCAATTGTTTTCTTTTCTGCAGACGCACGTTAAACACTGAAAACTATATGGCATCTGCCCTGATGCTAAAGCTGCTGTGTCACAATGAAGACAATGGGTACTCCAGCCGATTCCAAGGTGAGTACAGTATTAGAACACTTTTAACAGAAAGCATTTACATTTGAGAAGCAACATTAATCTCACCAAGTAAAGGTCTTCTCAAGATGGAAACAGGGATGTTAGCAAAAGGCTGTATTTCATACACCCAGAACTCCTTTCTGTGCAGAACCAGAGATCTGTTGAATGTCAAGGTTTGAACACAGGGGACAAAAGCTTTTGCAAACAAAAGCCATTCTTCAGATCTGAAAAAATCTGAAGCAAATACTCCCCAGAAGCTTGGGTTACATAAGTGAATCTTCGGGGGAATTTGCCTTTTGACATCCTTATGCCAACCTGGGCTGCATGAGAAGAAGAGTGGCCAGCAGGTCAAAGGAGGTGATTCTGCCCATCTATTCTGCTTTCACGAGACCCCACCTGCAGTACTGCGTCCAGCTCCGGGGCCCCCAACATAAGAAGGACATGGACTAGTTGGAGCGAGTCCAGAGGAGGGACACAAAGATGATCAGAGGGCTGGAGCACCTCTCCTATGAGGACAGGCTGAGAGCGTTGGGGCTGTTCAGCCTGGAGAAGAGAAGGCTCCGGAGAGATCTTGTTGTGGCTTTCAATATGTAAAGGGGGCTTATAAGAAAGATAGGGAGAAACTTTTTAGTGGAGCCTGTTGTGACTGGACAAGTGGCAATGGCTTTAAACTAGGAGATATATTTAGACTAGATGCAAGAATAAACATTTTACAATGAGGGTAGTGAAGCACTGGCACAGGTTGCCCAGAGAGGTGGTGGATGCCCCATCCCTGGAAACATTCCAGGCCAGGTTGGACGGGGCTTTGAGCAACCTGATCTGGTTGGAGATGTCCCTGCTCCTTGCAGGGGGGTTGGACTAAATGACCTTTAAAAGTCCCTTTCCAACCCAAACCATTCTATGATTCTATGCATCTGTGTGAATTACAGATTGTGCTCTAAAATCCAATCTCCAGGGTTTGAAAGAATAATTAACACATACCGCAGCATGCCAAGTGTGTACCAATTATTTCAGAGCCAGGTCAGAAATGCGTAAGAAGAAATGTCTTCCTTCCCCACTGCCCCGCAAAATAAGAGAGTTTGGCCCAAGCATAGCAGATATGATAATCTTCTTAAGGAAGCAAGTATGATATAGAAAAAGACATCCTCGTGAAAAGTGGCACAAAATGAGGACATATGTCTTCCTAAACACCCACTGTTACTCAGCAGGAACCAGTTGAAAGTTTCTTAAAATATGAAGCATGTTTTCAAAATACTGAAAGCCAAAGTAATTTCCCTGACAAACCTGCTTTTGCTTTTGTTTTTATTTAAGAAACAAAAAGTTATCCAGTTAAAGAACTTCTCCAAATCTGCAGTATAATAACATAGAACTCACAAACTTATTTCTGCATACATTAAATTCATATAAATAACAATCAATAACATCAGGTGATTGAATCTGTTAGCTAAAAGATAGCAAGATGAACATATTGAATACTAATTTTGGATTACCTGCAACAGCTGTCATCTTTGAAGATTAGAGAATGTTATCCTTAGGAGACCTTATTTAACCAAGCAACTGCCACTAAGAATAAAATAAAAAAAAAAAAAAAAAAAAAAAAAAAAAAAAAAAAAA
>WHYT01017906.1:520597-686867 GCA_009806455.1 Tetrax tetrax | reverse complement strand
CCATCCCATCCCATCCCATCCCATCCCATCCCTGCTGCAAACTCCTGCTCGCAGCTCAGGAACAAGCAGCACGTTTCAAGCGGCTGCAGTTCCCTGGCAAGGCTGGAGAAGCAGAGTTCCCCTGAAAGTTTCCATGAGGACGTCAGCAGATGGATCTCTCCTGCCCTGGGCTCCCGCAGCAGGCGGGGAGCCTGCATCAGAGCGGAGCCGTACAGGATGGGGCCCCATCCCCATCCCACTGCTCAGCCAGAGCTCACAGCAAAGTCAGGCTGGAAAAAAGCATCATTCTGGAGCGCAAAGGGTGGGTAACAAAACGAGGAGCGTTCACAGGAACGCCAGCTCAGCAATAACCTGCCCTTGCCCTCGGTTCACCTGCTGCGGCAAAGCAGAAAAAGCGAGGCAGAGCAGCGGCAGGCAGAGACCACCTCTTTTTGTGACTCACCCAAGCTTCTGCAGGGTGGGAACGCTTGGTTCCCTATAGCAACTGTATTTTTTTTTCCCCTAACTTATCCAGATCCATTGAACTTACCCTGAGAACCAGAGCCCCCGTCCCTTACTCTCCTTGCTGTCGCTTCGCAGGATGCATCATCTGAAAGCTGCCGTTCATTCAGGCTTTTCAGTTCTCAGCGGTGGCTGCAGCTTCCTAGCTGGAGTCCAAACGAAACACTGAACTTCAGTCCGGCTCCTTACGGAACGCAGCAGCTAGGTTGTTTGCAAAAGCAGTTTTTTTTTTTTTTCTTGGTTCTTTGCTTGCATCAACTCGTGCTGGGCTCCTGTGTTTTTGTCCTGCTCTGGTTTCCTTAGGACTCGCAGCCAGTCTGTCGGCTTGCACGGTGCCTCGCACGATGATGGAAAGGAAGACCAAAAAAATTTGTGAATAAAAAAAAAATAATGAAAAAATGTAGCAGAAAACCACAGACCCAAAACCACATCCAGTGTTCCAGCCAAGAGAAAAAGTGCTGAGATCACATGGAAATTATTTGTCTTTGGGAGATTTCAGCCTCTTTTCAGGCAGGGGAAAGCAGAAAAAAAAAAGACAAATCCACAATAAAAGCTCAGGCTTTTCTGTGTGAGCTGTAAAGGTGGCAACAGCCTCTCGAGGGGGTGCAGTGATGGAAACTGCCCTTGCAGTGATGCTGGGGAAGGTGTAGATGCATGGCCAGAGTTAGGGAGGAAAAACCAGCACAGCTGGGGTCTGCGTGGGATGGGAGGCGTGGAGACCACCTCCAAAGGAGGCTGAGCAGAGGGCATCTCCTCCTGCAGAGGAACTGATGGTGGTCCTGGCCACGTGCAAGTCCCTCGTGGTGGCCACCATTGGGCCACGAGGCTGCAGAACCGGGCACGTGTGTGCAGCGTGTGGGCAGCACCACCCAGGAGGTAACGCGGGATGCTCTTGCCCAAGGGACTGCCAAGACGAAGTCACTCAGGACCACGAGGAGCAGACGTGGGATTTCTGAGTGCACTGACCACCGCACACCTCCATGGCCCTGGCCGGAGCAGCTGCACGAATTGCCAATTTGGTCATTTCCAGCCCTTGGAACAAAACACATGGATGGCGTTATTTAAAAAGAAGTTTGGGCTCTGAATTTGGGGGTTTTTTTTGGTTGGTTTTTTTTTTTTCCTTTCTTTTTTCTTTTTCTGTTTCCCGGCTGCCTCCCGTTACTTATAAAAGGAGAAGTTAAAAGAGACCAGTACCCTGTGCAGCGCAGACTCCAGCATCGTTCTGCACCAAGACTGGAAAAGAAAAGCAATGCTTTTGATTTTCCTGCGAACACCAGGACGGAAAAGGGATGTTTTGTCCTTTTGCAGTGCCCTCCCCCAGTTCAGGTCACAACTTTAAATATTCCTCCTCCCCACTGTCCTTCTGCTCAGCCTCCTGCCCTGTGCCAGACCCCAGCCCCTCCACACCTCACTGGTCCATGGGGCACGAGCTGGCCAGATCATGCCTCATTTTTTTTTTTTTTTTGGAAACAATCTCTGCCTTATGTAAGGAGGGAGATGTGAGAGCACCTTGGGAACTTCTCTGCTTTTTCAAAACCACTGGGTCCCCTGCAGCTCAGAGCCCCGGATCGGAGGCAGGAGATGTCTCTCATGTTGGAAATGGGGTTTTCATAGAATCACTGAAGGGTTTGGGTGGGAAGGGACCTTCAAAGGCCACCCAGTCCAACCCTCCTGCAAGGAGCGGGGACATCTCCAACCAGATCAGGTTGCTCAGAGCCCCGTCCAAGCTGGCCTTGGCTCCATTAACACAGACCAGTGAGATGAAATGTAGAGGTTTGCTGCTGTCCCGGCGCGAACCCAAGCAGCATCCAGCTCTCCATGAGTCACCCTCTGGTGCTGGCTCCTCCAGCCCAGCCTTCCTGGAGCCTCCCCATCCCATCCCTGTCCCCTTCCCCATCCCCATCCCCTCCCACCGCAGCAGAGGTCCCCATCCCAGCCCCGCATGGATGGGCAGGAGCAGAGCACGCCGGGCAGAGCCCACCGGGAAATGCACAGCGAGATGAGAAATGCAGCTGCAACCATTCCAAAGCTGTCAGGAAAAGAAAAACTTTACTCATGCTCTTGGAGGGACCTCAAACGATCTCTGAGTAAAGAAATGACTTTGCCTCACAAATGCCAGCCAAAAGCCTTCCCTGTCATCTTCTCTGTTCTGGATTAAACATCAAATTTGTGTAATCTTTTCTCATCCACCGTGTTTCCCAGGTACCCTGCTCCATCTCCCTGCTCTCCTCTTGATGTCAGTCGGCACCTTTCATGGAAGGCAGAGGCTCCTCCATGTGTCCTGCACCAGTGTCTCCAAAGCCACCCCGCTGGAGCTGCTGTGTTCGTTTGGTCCCACAAATCACCTGGGCTCCAGAAACAAATATTCTGCATTAATGCATCCACGTCATGGTCAGTAGAACCACCGCATCGCTGCCTTGTCAGGATTTGGGTCTGTCTGCCTCCCGGAGCAGAGCTCTGGTTTCACAGGAGGGGTGCGAGGCCGCCACTCGCACGAATATAAAAATAGTTTATAGATGTAATTCAATAGCAAGAGTGTCTGGGGCTCTGAAAATGATGGTATCTGGTCAAAAGCTGTCCCAGACCAGTCTGTATGAGGGATTTTTGTTTTTACTCTGAAACTTAGCACAGAAAGAAATGTTACGGTGACCAGCGCCTGGCATGGGAGCCGGTGTCTGTGGATTAAACAGATTTTCTGCCTCTTAAAACATCAGCCTCCTTTTTCGAAATAATAATCGCATTCAAGGAAGAAGGATATTTCTGTTTACACAGTTGATTTATAAAGCTTGGCTTTTGTCCGTGCAGGGAGCAAGGGTAAAGAAAAAAAAAAGAAAACATCGGTTCTGCACACTGCTGAAGGCTCGCGGCAAATTAAGAAGAAACTTGGTGTGCGATAGCGCAGCGAGCGCAGGGCGTGCTGAGCCCCTCTGCCTCCCCTCTGCCAGGGAGAGCGGGCCGTTAGCGGAAAGGATGCACCAAAAATTAAACAGTGCACAGCTGGGCAACGGACACACCCGTGGTAAATTTGAGGAACATGAACGGTCAGCTGGCAAAGCAGCCAGCAGCAGCCTTGGAGTGCTAAACCTGGTCTGGTCTGCGGCGAAGGGAATGACTCTTCCTAACCAGTGAAGTGCCTGGGCTTTTAGGAGGGCGTTGCAGGAAGGGGAGCTGCGCGTATTTGGGAGCACACGCTCGAGGATCAGCATCTCTGGCTCCGAACGGAGACCCGGCGACGCAGGCGTACACCAGCTCTTGGTAGCTAACATCACTGACCCTGGCGCTTGCTGCGTGCCGGAATGCTGGATGCGTGCCGGAATGCTGGATGTGCACTGGGATGCTGGAGCTCCTGTGCTCTGTAAAGGCAAGCTCTGCTTGTGTTAAAAGGCATCGATAACATCTCAGCCGGTGTCCACACGCTCATCCTTTCTCCTTCTCTTAAGAGAAGGCATATCTTTTATTTTTTTTTGCTTTCAAATGCACTCGATACAATGGCTGAAGTTATTTGAGTTGTAACCAGCTCTTTAAATGAAAAGGCATGTTTTCCATGGATTTTTCCACTGCGCTGAACGCGGTGAGAGTGATGTGTGTCTGCTCTCCCCTCCCGCTCGAGGCCGGGGCTCTGTGCCATGACGACGTCTGCACCGCGTGGCAGGGACACACACAGACGATTCCTACGGAAACGCTAAATACTAAAGGGAGTTTCCTCCTGGCTTTCTACTGGGGTGTCGCTTCGGATCCCAGCAGCCCCCCCAGCACTCCCACAACACAGCCAGACCTCTGTGGTGTTTAACCGACAGCCCAGATGAGGCACGGGGCGCCGGGAGGGTGCGTGCAGAGATACGGTTAACGCAGCGCTGTGCTAAACTCCCAAAAAAGCAGAAAAAGCAAAGAGCAGCTCTCTGTGTCCTGCCGCGTCAGCCAGGCAGCCCAGCAAGAGTTTTTCAAAGCCTCCAGTATAGTAATCCCCGAGCAATAATACAATTTAATGCAATAACATGTATACATATATGTGGACGAGCGGGTGTGCGGTGCTTTCAAGCGGCCAGTTGCACCAAGCCAAAAATAATTACGAGCTAATTGGGAGTTAAACAGCAGCATGCGAATGATAATTGGGAGCTGCTTAAGAATAATTTGCTAAATAGCGCGAAAGCTGTGATTTCACAGCAGAGTGAGAAAACATTTATGGCCAAAGCCTGGGTCTGAGGGGAACTGAACACTTTCTGGATGAAAAGAAACAGGTCAGGAGGAGAAGCGGGCGGCTTTCTCCGGGCTGCCGCAGCCTTCCGGGACTGCTCTTGCTCAGCAATATTTGCAAAGGGAAAACGAGACGACCTGGATAAATACAGGTTAATCAGCCTCATGGTGAACCTGTCGAGGTAACAGGATTGCTGATGGTCTCTGACGAAGAGTTAATGGAGGGTAACACGGCCAATGCCACTCGGCCAGGACTGGTGGGAAACAGGTCTTGTAGAATGGATTTCTATTACATACTACAAGTTTATTTGATGTGAGTACGCAGACTTCGGCAAAACACTGGTCAAAACCCCGTAATTAAAAAGGAAAGCTGTGCTAATTCAGGCTGGCAGGGAGAGATGGGTGAGCATGTTCACAGAGGCAGATTGGGGAGGGATGATCGCTCCGCTGTCCGGGCTAACGAGGCACAACGCAACCAGAGCTGGTCACCATCAATCAGGTCAGCTTTGCCAGGAACCTGCTGAATAACCAAGCAGTAGTCTGAAAATGGACCATAGCTGCACTAATTTGTCATTAGACCTCATCTGCAAGCTGCCAAGCTTTCCAGCTCTATTCTGATGTCTAAATGTGGAAAACCTGCAAGATTTGAAGCTTGGGTTTGAGTTAAGCCCTTGTTAAGTGGAAATGGGAGTTCACAATGGTCATAAGTAGCATATCCATCTCCGCTCCTATCCGCCTTCCCTTCACATACAAAGCAGCTTTGTTTTGCTCAATAACCTCTTAGGCAGAACTAAGAGCAGAATTCTCTTTAAATCCTGGATTTAGTGTGATGAGCACTGGCTAATCTTACCAGGCTTTAGGTATGTGTTACAATGCCATCCCAGCCCTTTCTGCCCATCACTTTTTGGAGAGGGCTGCAGCCGTTCTCATAGCGTCTGTCCAATGATGGGAAGAGGGTTTGCTCATGGAATTTTCACATCATGTAACATAAAAGGTGGCTTGACTTACTCTGCATTTTTCTCAAAACCCTCTTACTTAGAGCAATATTAGGCAATGAGCCCTTGTCTTGCCTCTGGAGTCTCTTAAAAAATCCAGTCAGGGGACAGACCCACATCAAAATAGCCAAACCCGGGAAGAAATCCTTGGCACAGCCCCCATGCTCAGATAGATTTGTCACACTGACTGTATTTGTACAGAAACCAAAATGAGCTGAGAAGGAAAATATTTTTCTTTGTTGTTTTGTTTCCAGGACAAAAAGGGAGTTTTGATTTTTCACTTTCATTTCCTTTCCAGTTTTTAGATTACTTGTAATTGTATGGTGCCGAGCAAACAGATTGTGCTCTACCTTTTTGTAAATGGCTGGGAAGTTTGCTTTAATCCCTCGTAGGGTTCACCTGGTATGTCATTCAGCACACCGCTGCTCTGCATTCCAGCAACTGGGCTCATTTAATTTGCTAGGCTGAATGAAATAGCTTTACCGTGCCTGCTTATACAGAAGTAATGATGGGTAGAACCCCGTAGCACATAATAATTGCTATTTTCCGAGGAGAGATGCATGCCTGTTCTCAGAATAATCTTTAAAAAGTTAAAACTCATGAGCGTGAGACGGGTGGAGGACAACGGAGTGAAAATGATGGAGGGTGGTTTTCTTCCCAGATTTTTTTTTTTTTGGCTTGAAAATGGTATTTGCTGGTTGAATCGCTGTGACACACCACGCTCCCCACGCTTGGCGAGAGCCATTGCCTGTCCTGTCTCTGCCCTGTGCCAAAATGTCCCCACACCTACAGCCCCAGGAGCTGTTTCAGCATGTTCTAGGTGTGAGCCTCCGACGCGCTCTTCCCTCATAGACATGCCAGTCTGAAACCCACCTTTCACCTCAGACTTTTCTGTTGGAAAAGGAAACTGAAAATAGATTGCAGTCATTTTTCACCGGGGAGATGAGTGCAAGGGACGGGTCTGGACAAGCGCTTCTATCTGAGGACGTGTTGCCTGCCCACCTCAGCTCAACCCCACCGATTCTGGCAGCGCGTTGACATGCGTCCATCACCCCAGCACAATCAATACGCTGACATTTCGGGTCATCCTCGCAGACCTTTCCCCAGCACAGAGGAGCTCAGGCTGCCTTTGCCCACAGGGTTTGGCAGCGCAGCCCACCTCGCCCTCTGCTCCCCGCGCTGAGCCCGGGCGGCTCCGGCAGCGTTTCTGCTCTCGGATGCTCACGGCTCCTCTTCTGCCCTCCCATTAAACTCTCGCCAGCTGTCACTGCTCAGGCGTCACACTGATTTCCCGCGCCGTGGCAGACAGGGCTGCAGCTGTCGGTGACTTTTGATTCCCTCATGGCAGTTCAGAAGCAACGTGGAAGAGTTGGCGGAGATATCAATAATCTAAATCTGTCCCCTCTGTTCCTCTGAGAGCTATTCTTCATTTCTTAAATTGAGGCTATTTTATGAAGTCATAGATTTTTGCTGGTAACATTTAGAGAATACCCAGCCAGAGAGTTTTCCCAGACCGAGGACCTGTGATTTGAAAGTAGGAACAAAAATCACTCATCTACGTGAGGGTATCAGAGATGAGGCAGTTTGATAATTACAAATAAAAATTACAGCCTGTGCCTTATAAACAGATTTAATGACAAACATTTTGCTGCCCTCATATTACTCCTGAGTGGCTGGAAATGCCGAGAAGGTGGTCTTGATTTTTAAGAACTCGTAATTGAGGGGAACAGAGAAAGAAAAACCTTCAGGCAAGCCAGGGGCAGAGCTGGGCACAGAAAGCTCAGACCAGCCCGGGCAGAGCGTCAGACGGCCCCTGCACCAGCCATGCTCAGGTACAGGACCGTGAGATGTAGGTGCTCCTGGCTGACATCAAATGCAGAATGAAGTACGCAGCCTTGAACCTCTCTCCTGCATTTGCTGCAGTGTTTTCAGGCATTCTTACCTCTCAAGGTGTGAGCTGAGCACTCACACGGACAACTCAGGTGGCTCCACGGCATCATTCATTGAGCCATGGCACATCAGATGGGAATCCACGTGCCTGGGGCAGCAGGGAGTGATGATTTCAGCTGGTCTGGTATAATTCTGGAGACTATTTTTTTTCATATTGATTTAGGTCTCATTTTTAACATATGCAACACTGTCGGTAGTGTTGGACGGAAGGGGTCTCTGGCCGTTCTGCTTGAGTGGACCCAGCACCAGGAGCAGATCTGTTTTCCAAGCCAGCTGCCAGACCGAGGATCTCAGCCCTGTACTGCAGCTCGCAGTGGCCAAAAGCATCTTTTTTTCTTCTTGCATCTGGAGAAAAAGAGGAGGAAGGGCAGCACGTAACATTGATCTGCGGGAGCACTTGACATTGACATATGCTAGGAGTATTTTTAGCATCCAAGCGCACTTTTTCTTGGCTGCGTCATGACACCTGAGACCACTCCTACAGCATCAGTATAAGGGTAATCGCTTTACGACAGGAGAGCGAAGGCACGGAAAGGTTAAACGATTTCTCCGTCTGCACACTACGACAGCAGCAGACCTGGGGACAAGCCTTGGGATCGCCCTGCACCTCCTCACCGTGGCCTCGGAGGCTGTCAGCAGAGCAGAGATGCTTCAAGGGCTGCCGCTTCTGCTGCACTTTAGCAGTCTAAGGGGGAACACCTTTGTAAGGATGGCAAGCAACGCATCAGCTCCATGACGCTGGCATTCCCAGCGCCCTTCCCTGTTGGCCGGTGCAGCTCCCATCCATCATCAAACGCACTTCAGCACTGTACTTCCAAGAGAGGCAGTGGTACCATAACTTCCAGGCACAGGAGAGGCATTTTCAGAGCAGAGCTAGGTAAGAAGTGACACAGAGCACCAGGAACACTCCCATAGGGCAGGCAACTGCTGCAGGCTGGTCTAAGCAACTTGCAAAAGTTTTTGGCAGAGAAGGGCACAGAGCTCTTCCATTCCTGCTGGCCTCTGAGAGAGGATACTAACAGCTGGAGAACTGGCAAGAAGCAAAGCAAAGAGTTTTATTCAGACATCTTGAGATGGAGAAATCGGCCTTTGATGGGAACCCAGTCCTGTGAGATGTTTCTGGGAGTGGCAACGATCTCCAGGATCTCTCAGGTTAATGACCTCCAGGCTGGTTCAAATTGGGTCAGTGTGACAACCAGGCGCTGCTTTTATTTTCTCCTGGGCAATAGTACAAGAGCAGAGCTACCGGCAATGCTTACCAATGGTATTGCAGCAGGAGGCCTCCTATGGAGTCCCTGTGCATCTAAAAACCCTGTTCTTGCACAGCCACCATGCATCAGATGAGCAACTGCGGCGCGATGCTTCTGGGCTGAGCCCGCCTCTTCCTTTGTCAAATAAAAACCACTTCTCTCTGCTTTGACATTTCACCGTTGGCCACGGATCAAGCACATAGGATGAAGACAAAGCTGTCCATCTGCGTGGCCAGGAAGCCAGGTCTATGACCAGTGACGCTCGTTATTAGGTTGGGTTCCTGTCTCAGGGCGGCCAGCGCTGATACAGAAGCGCAAAGAGAAGGAAATATCTGCCAGGAGCATAACATGGAGCACCGAACCGGAGCAGATCTGCCCGGCCACGAACAGCAATTGCCAACAGACAGATGTTTGTCTGGTCTTAAATTACATTGCTTCTGAGCCTGGAAAAACTCCTGCCTTATAAATAGCAGTGCTTCAATCCCCTGCGGTGTTGCATATTCAGGTCCCACCGTAAGGCATATGGGTGTTAAACAAAACCGTCTGGAAATGGAGAGAAAGTCTCCAGGGGTGTCTGGCACTGAGGTGCCTGGAGCTTCTTCACGAGAAGATTTTGGTGAAGAGGCGGGGAGCGATTCAGCCTTTCTGTTCTGCGCTGCACAGAAGGAGAAATCCTGGGAAAGCACCATGTTTCTGGCTGGAAAAAGGGGTTTTAAGGTTTTTGGCATTGAAGTGTTTCAGCCAGAGTCCAAATTCTCTGTGGAAAGCAGAGATTTACCATGAATACACAGAAAATCCAGGCTGTAAAGAAGCGTTTTCCCTGCTCCAGCACTGCCTTGGTTTGCTGGGCAGGATCTCAGAGACCTCCAGCTGGGTAACAGCCCTGAAGAGATGCCAAGGATTGATTGGTCATTGTGGATTAAAACCCAAACAGAGCCAGATTCCCAGCCTGGAGTGGGGGATGTCCCCTGGGACAGGGTGTGGATGATCCTCACAGTGCCTTGTCTCCTCAGCATCCGCTCGGTTCCAGGGGCAAGGGTTTGCTTCCACCTTGATGAGATCCACCTCCTCTCAGGGTCAAACCACCCATGGGTGTGGACCCACAACTTCATCTCCTGTTTTTTCAGGAAGCAGACGATGGAGCTGTGCTGATGCAGCCGACTTGCACACATGCTTGGAGAAGCAGTGCTGCTTTTTCCTTCCCCAACCACACTCTCTCCTCAGGGCAGGGCTCCGCTCTCCTCCCACGCTGGCCCCAGCGTCACTGCCACCCAGCTCAGCGCTAATGGGGGCCGTCGACCATGTGCAACGGGCTCGGTACGAGCTGCTCCCCGTTTCAGACCTTGAGGCGTCCTGTCCATGCTGGTTTCTATGAGTGGCCATTTCTGCATATTGTACAGGCAGAAAAACAGACTCCACCTAACATTTGGGGGGAAGGAGCGAGACAGCCAGGGTGACTCACCCATGGACTAACCCGAAACATTCTGCATTACGATTTAATGCGATGGAAAGCTGCAATTAGCTCTAATTAAGGCACCCTCATTGCCTCGCCAAGAGCAGAGCTGCTGTCAGTTCCATTTTCTTACCTTTCCACAAGCCGACAATCTGCAGTTCAGCAGATTAATACTCCCGGCACGCAGCGCTCCCCACGTAACGCTGACGAATGGGCGCTGAGGATTTATTACTAACACTGGGCTGCCTCAGATGGGGGATGTATTTATCCAGGGTGAAAAGTCAGAGCCCAGAGAGTGCAGGTGCAGGATGTGCCTGGGGTGACGTGGTCCCCTGGCAGGACGGGGATAAATCCGCCTTCCTCTGACTTACGGATGGTGATGGATCCATCAGAGCACAGAGCCTGTTGCCTCCAGGCATTGCAAACTGAGTATCGTTCACTGCTGTTCGTCCTGAAGAGACTCAGTGGCATTTCTGAGCTACACCGCAGAAAACCGCTAAAAAAAGGATAAAACCCAGAAGTTATTATAAAGCATATCTCATGAATTTTTGTCTCAGTGAATGAGCATCACTGGGCTTCCTGGGAAGAGATTTAAGACCCCTTTCACGTCCTTTCTTACTCTGATCTCTTTGCAAACCATTTCATGTGCAGACAAGGTGTGTTACCTGCACCTCCACCTCAGGATGAGGGGGCATTTCTCTCCATCGTGCGATAACAGCCGGGGCTGCTCTGCTCTGTGTTCAGTGCAGCCGTGAGCAAAGCGAGTCGTTCTCATCCGCGAGGCGCCGTCTTCAGCAGGCAGAGATGCTCTGTGCTTGCAACTAAACGTCATTTCTCTGTTGCCCGAGGGAATACTGGACCTCACCTCGTTAGTGCTGCTGGTCTCTTCCTGATGCCAGGGCAGGGTTTTGTTGTAGCTGTCTTGCACGGGATATTGCATCGAGACTCGTGCCGTTTTGGGTCATGTTATGAACTGAAAAAAAAATCTCTGTTAGAATGGATGGGTTCACATCAGCAGATATCTTGAATTTTTTCCTGAAGTCAATCCTCTTCATACAGCTCTTGTTATGAGGGGGTCAAAGCCTCTGAGAATTTCGTTGTCTCCTGGCTTGGCCAGGAGCTGGAAATTCTACCTCATTTTGCTTCTTATTTTGAAGCAGAAAGGAATTAAACAGAAAGAAGTGTTGTGGTTCAAATGCAATTCTTTATGTAAATTTTGAACTTCATAGAATCATGGAATGGTTTGTGTGGGAAGGGACCTTTAAAGCCCACCCAGTCCAACCCCCCTGCCAGGAGCAGGGACATCTCCAGCCGGATCAGGTTGCTCAGACCCCAGTCCAACCTGGCCTGGAATGTTTCCAGAGGTAAATATGAGTGCACAAAATTAAACCATTTAATTTCAAAATAATCAGAAATGCATGCATTCCCTCCTGGGAGGGTGAGAAGAGGACATTTGGACATGAGATGGCTTTCTCAGCTCCTCTGCAGAGCAATGCCAGGACTTGGGGAAAGGGTCCCAGGCGCCGGGCAGCACAAGGAGCTCGGCAGCGACCGAGGCGTTCGGCTCCACACGGGTGAAACATCCTCCATCTGCAGGGCGATGTGAACAGCAGAGGGATAACTAGCTGAGACCCAATAACTGCACGTCATCGTGGTTAATGGCTTATTGATGGGATTAGGGCTTCGCTTTCCATCATTAAGATGCAAGATCTGGTTTTAGATTTTTACTCATTTGTTTGTCCGTAACCGTTCGATAGATCTTTTCTGCAAACATCCTTCAATCTCTGGGCTGTTCACAAACATGTTTGCTCAATGTATTCCTGGTGGCTTAATGAATTCCAGCTGTTCATTAGTCTACCTATCATATGACACCACTTCTCTTTCCTGAATGGATGCAATAATAGAGAGACATTAAATAAAAAATAAATTAAAAAAAACTTAAGAGTGTGCTCACACCTCTACTAAAAGCTAAAGCTGCTCAACGGAGCCTATTTCACCCCGTGCTGTCGTCCTCACCCTACAAACCTCCATCACAGTGAATAGTTGTTTCTCAAGCAGAGCAGAACGAAAAGCAGATTTCCCATTTCCCCAAGGAGCTTTTAGGATTTCCAAGTGGTTTTCCATCCTGAACCTGAGAGAGGATGGAAAATCTCTATTTTTTGTGAACTGCAATCAGGGAACTTTCTAATTTTGGCTTAGCTGACAAGTTGCATTGATTTTAAATTTATTTTTATTTCCCTAGAAAATTAGTTCTATTTCACAATGGAAATTAGGAAAAAAAAAAAAAGGTCCAACATGTATCTTTTCCCAGGTGCCGTTCTAGCTGCTTTGACAGGTCAGTCACATTTTCTCCCTTGGGAATTTTTAAAATAGGATATTTGTGGACACAGATTCAGAATCTTATCGTGCAATCTATGTTGGCAAATCAATTTTTGCTTTAAATATATTTTTTTAATAAATCTATTCAAATATCACAGGATACCTGGCAGATGTGGGATTCATCCCACCTCAGTGGAGCCACCCATATCCCAGCCACCCACAGCTCAGTTGGGATAACCGGGACTGCAGACTGGGAAGAATTTCAGCAGGAGGTGTTGCTTTTTGGCACTCTCGTGCGAATGTGATCGGAATGCATTTTCAATTCCTCGGTGCCGCTTGTAATTGAATCAGATAAACACATGGAAGGTACAGCGATATTCGTGATGCTAAGTTGTATGATCACAGCGGATCTTTCAGCTCCTCCAAGCTCGCTGACAGTGACTTATTTCTGTGTTTGTAAGTGCTGCTGTTTATGATGGAGGAGTTCACAGGGCAATAAACAGGATAAAAAGCCAGGCTGAAGAATCTGATTACTGTAAAATCTATTTATTTCAAGTACACAAGTTATTTCTATTATGGGACATTTTAGCAATAATTCTACGCCCTGAAGTAGTTGAAGAAGATTAATTTTCCAAGGAAAAAAGCCTTTCTCAAATCCATTTTATTGGCTTCTCAGACAAAGTGTGAAATTAGGAGCTTATCCTAAAATCGTCAAAGGCAGATCTTTCCCTTGACTTCACTGGGTTATAAATTAACTGGGATGTGAATAGCTGAGTGGTACCCGCGCAATGGAGAGCTGGTGCACGGAGGAGTGAGGGGCTGGAGACGCACAGTCCCAATAAACATATGGGTGTCATCTGAGAAAAGAGAGGGTTTCGCTAGGCTGAGTGGTGGAGGTGCCACCTGAGAGCTTCAGACGTCACTCAAGACTTCACTCCACCCCTGGAAATGTTCAAGGCCAGGTTGGCCGGGGCTCTGAGCAACCTGATCCGGTTGGAGATGTCCCTGCTCCTGGCAGAGGGGTGGGACTGGATGGGTTTTAAAGGTCCCTTCCCACCCAAACCATTCCATGATTCTGTGATTTCTGGATTGAGATTATTTTTCCAGACCTGGTCTCTTATTGTACTTTCTGCCTAGAAACCTTGAAAAAATTGGGGTAAAAGAGGACAAAGTAGATAAAAGCCTTTTTCTTTTTTACTGTGAAAAAGGAAAATATGAGGGCAAACTCCATATTCTGGGAGGTGACAATAGCATTGTCTAACGCCCCACCTGGATCCAGAGGACACCAGTTGTCCTTACCCTTAGAAAAAATTGAGAAATGCATTGTCAGGCTTACGTCCAGTTTCCAGCTAGTTACAGGAGGCTGATGCCATGACCGCTCATGCCTGCTCCTGTGGGCAGGTGTCCCATGGGCTCATGCCAGGGTTTCTGTACAGCCCATAGCTGAGCTACCCATAACATCCAGTCCCAGAGAGGGCTGGAAGATGCTGAATTGATGCACCAGCAAAGAAAAGCTCTTGGGCTTTTCCATCCCTATTTCTGCATCATGATCCCTGTGGAGGACGTCTCAGGGGCTTCCCACAGGACTATGCTCCTGTGTCTGCTCCCAGGGAGTAATATTGGCTGTGTCTGAGGGGTTTGAGCCCAAAATCACTGAGAGCTCAGCCGTAAGACTGATCCGTTGCGATCCTGCTGCTCACAAGGCTTACTGATGTGTCCCAACAAAAATTTTTGCATTTCAGCTACGTCCTTCCCTTCCAAAAGCTCTTGTTAGTTACTGCTGAATTTATGAGGGGTTTTTATCTGAATTTCCAATGTTAGTCCTGAAAAGAGTTGATGTTTTGTCATGTTAAACCAGAAACCCTCATTACCGCACATGGGCTGAAATTCCCCTGGATTTTTGATTCTTTTTGATTCTCTCTTCTCAATTGTTCTTTATATTAGACTGACCCTTTTGCTCGATCTATTCAGTGCACTTGTTTTTCAGCAGCTGCCTGGAAATGTTCACAAAGAAATCACAAAAAACCCCTCAGTGCATCAAAGAACACTTCCATGGACTATTTGAGAAAGAAATTAAAAGTAAAATAATCAAGAAGTGGCAATTAATAAAACATAAAAGTGATCTTCCTACTAAATTGTTCCAAGTTTGTGGCTGCAAAACTGGTGATGCTGAGCAAGGAGAGCCCTGGTCCCCTAACCCTCATCCCAGAGCCGCTCACCCCCATCCCAGAGCTGCTCACCCCCACTGTTGTGCAGGGTTGTCCAGTACATGGCCAGTTTGTCGTTACTTCTCCTGTTTGACTTTTTTATTATGCCAGCTCAAAGCTTCTCTCTCTTGCTGATCAAGTCTAAAATAATTATTGTAATCTGAAACACTGTGTCTGTCTTCCTGCGAATTAAATATTTAAACTCTCAGACAAATGGGCCTTGCTTATTTCTGTTAAAGGTTCGTGCTCTCAGATGTCACAGTAAGTTAAATGTACCTTGAAAAATAATCTTGTTTCTCATTACTTTACTTTTCATTCCATTTTACCTCCATATAAATTACCCACACTAATTCAATCAGGGGGTTTGACACTGCAGCTCCTGAGGCGGACAGCTGGGAAAACAGCTGTCACATCCGATAGGGAACGAATGGAAACGGTTTGGTGAGAAAAGCCAAAGTGGGTGAACTCCTCACTTTGGGTCACCCACCGACTCCGCGATGCTCCTCGGGCTCCCTTGCACCATTGCCACATCATTATGAGCATCTCCTCTGCTGGGGAGTGAGCCTCTCGCCATCAATGGACTTGCAGAAATCATAGAATCATAGAATCACTGAAGGGTTTGGGTTGGAAGGGACCTTCAAAGCCCATCCAGTCCAACCCCCCTGCAAGGAGCAGGGACATCTCCAATCACATCGGGTTGCTCAGAACCTCATCGAACCTGGCCTTGAACCTTTCCAGGGATGGAATGTCAGCATGTTACAGTGTTCTGGAAGCCACAATAGTTAGGGATATGCTCTTTGGTTTTTGCTTTTATAATTGGGAAAACTGAAGGTCACATGTTGCGGTCAGTCAGGCTGTGCCCACCGCAGGAGCTCTGCGGGTTTTCGCGGTTGCAGGATGGGGAGGCAACTGTGAGCTTGGCAACCAACAGCTCGGGGCTGGGAGAAACCTCCCAGCGAGATGGTCACTGCAATCACTGGCACAAGGTGGGACTTCATGGCCCTGAAGGGGCTGAAAAGGTACCGGCACAGCCCAAAAACCTGTGTGGGATTTGGCTTCTCAGTCATTTCACAAACCTCGGTCGGCAAGTCTGTAGTTCAGCGAAAATTGGCACGTGGCTAGGATAGAATAGAGGTAGAATAGAATAGAATAGAATAGAATAGAATAGAATAGAATAGAATAGAATAGAATAGAATATTTTCCCTGGAAGGGACCAATATAGATCATCTAAGCCAACTGCCCAATCACTTCAGCACTGACCAAAAGTTAAAGCCTGGTGTTAAGGGCATTGTCCAACTGCCTCTTAAACACCAACAGGCTTGGGGCATCGACCACCTCTCTGGGAAGCCTGTTCCAGGGTTTGACCACCCTCTCGGTAAAGAAATGCTTCCCAGTGTCCAGTCTAAAATACAGACTCTGTTACCCTGGATACTCTGAATACAGCTGGCTGGAAGCAGAAAGCGTGCTGCTGTGGCCTGCTATGTACGCTCAGTGTGTCTCAGTGCAGAAAGTCTCACTGCCAACAGCATCTGCTGGACCTGGCTGTTTATTCTCCTTACGGGAGGAAGGATGCTGCCATTCAGTGACACGATTTGACCTGTCTCCTGGAAGCTCCCATGGCTGCATTCAGTGAGGCAGGATTTGACCCATCAGTCTCTGGCACTGCTGCCTTCAAGAGGCATCCAGGCTGGTGGCCGTAGCACAGCAGATACTGTGATTGACTTTTCCCCCTGGGAAACGCTTGCGTTGTGCTGCCACACGATGTTCGGGGTCTGCTGATAACAGATGTGTCACTGCTTCGATGCCTTGGCTGGTGATGTGCTCTGTTTCAGCACAAAACGCTGCAAAATGGCAAGAAAATTTCAATTTTTAGTGACAAAGGGAATGATCTTCAACCAAAATCACACAAGAAAAAGGTATAGGAATTCGTAAAAAGAGGGTTTTGCAATCCTCACTCCAGCAGACCTGCCAGCTCTAGAATCCTCCACAAATTTTTTCCTCAGGACTCGACATCTTCAACCTGTCAGTCCTACAGCACGGCAGCAATGGGAAAACGGATCCCTCTTGTTACCCAGAATAGGCACGATGACAAATTACCCATCACCGCATCGCCGGCTGCTGCCGCGGCGGGTGTCGAGCTCCTCGGGAGCACGGAGTGAGGAGCCGCAGCTAATTTTAGTCTCATCCTCCCTGAACTGCCTGGGGAAAGGGCAAAGCAGATAAAAGTTCATTTTTGTGGGATGAGAAATTGGGTTGCAGGCTTGGGGAACCTTGGGGGGTGTTTTAAGCAATGACCGTGGTGGGTCCTGGCACGGGAGCATCTGGGTTTCTCTACCTGGCTCCTGTTCTCCGGCCATGTGGCTCCAGGGATGGATGCCAGAGGTAGGAGTGCTCCTGAGAAAAGTCTTCAGAGAAACCCTACGCTCAGCAGCTGCTAGTATGTGAACAGGAACGACAGAGAAAGAAAACTCAGGAAGGAGTTTGCAGACAAGAAAACCTCATAAGAACCAAAATTTAAGGAAAAAAAATCCATTATTAAAAGAGATTTTGAAAGTGGTGGTGATGCTGCACTATTTCAATCAATTAATTTGACACCCACTTATTTCGAAATAATTTATCACAATTAAGACAGGCATTGTAACACGGCGTTGAAACTCTGGCAAATTACACACCATTATGCCATCCAGTGATGTTTGCAAGCCTATAGTGGGGTTTTTTCAATTTTTTAAAATAAAAGCACCACATTTACATAAATCATTATTTTTGAATGCTCAGAGCCAGATCTCATCTTCTGTCAGGGATGCGGGCTCCAGGGAGGGGGCAAAGCCCTTCGGCTCCTGCCGGTCCTTCCTGGGGCATTAAACTGGGATGTGGGGTCAGCAAGTGGGTGGTGGGGAGTCATCTCCCCGCTCTCATCTCCACCCGTGATCACTTCAGTCATCGATGCCTGAATGCCTCCAAAAGGCCAAGCCTAAGCCCTGGGGGCCCAGTCTGGCACTGGAGGATGTGCCCAAACCAATTCCCATCAAGGTCCAGTGGCTGACATAATTTGATCCATTCCAGGATGCTGCTGGACACAGGAAAGCCAGAGGGAAAACAACTGACGCATCCCCTGACGCTGCTCCTCTTCTAATACGCCCCGCAGCCTTTCTTTGTAACCAGCGATAAGGAAATCCGCTTGTTTCTTGAACGAAAGGCTATTCCGGGGGGCTGAGATGGGGAAGTTTAATAATTTCTGCTAAATTAAACAAAGCCGCAGTTCCGCTGGCAGCCGGAGTTATCTGCGAGTGAGTGATGGCAGAGGAAAATTGAAAGAAGTCAGGGTGTTTCACTCTGGCTTTTTCGAGAGGAAATATTTCCATCTTGAAAATTACCCAGGATTATTTTTTAAGTGGAGAGGGGGTCAAAAAGGGCCAAGATCGGCAAAGAGCCCAGGCCATTTCAGAGCAGGTCACACAAAACATTCTACTTGACTTCTAAAACATCACTCCTCCCTCCCCTAAACTTTCATTTCACTAAGGCAAACATGAAAAAAAAAAAAATTCATATCAGCAGAGGATGACAAATGTGTTTTGATATATATTTTTTTTTCCCCAGCCCATTTTTCCATCTTCCTTCACTTGCTAATTAAAGGCAGAGGTTTCCCGCCCCGTGGCCCCACCTTTCACGCCCTGATGGCTGGAGGCAGCCACAGGAGAGATGGGGCGAATTCTTGTGCAGTGTTTCTCCTCTCCTAGCCATAAAAGCTTGGAAAATCCGGGTTGAAAAACCAAAAGTGTGTGTCCTGGAGTCTTTTTGAGCTGTGAATTCGCTCCTTTCTTTAAGTAGAAGAAGTGCATAAGAGGGAAAACCAGCTGGACTTGCAAGTTGTTGGAGTTTTGGGGTTTATTTGGTTTTTCTTTAGTTTAATTCCTCTCCATAAACCAGGATAAAGTGGTGAGCATGGATAAACCAGGAAAGCAGGATCTCAGTTGCTCCATTTCTCTCAAGCGCTCCTTGGCTCAGTGCTCATTTTGTGATGAGTTGTCAGGGAGAAAAATGTAACTCTTGTTCAGCATCGTAACCAGACAAACAATTTGTAGGAAATAATCTTTTTGACAGATCATATTCCTTTTCCTGCATGAAAACAGCTTGTGGGCTTTTCATTCCCCTTCATTTTTTTTTCCCAAGCACTGTAGATGAGTTGAGTGGATATCAGTGCAGTAATTCAGAGATTAAAGTAGAAAACTGGAGTTATTTCAACACGACACGTTGACAGGCGCTGGTTTCTCTCTTCCCAATGGAGCTGACGATACCCAAAGGTCCCAGAACAGGCCCAGGCAGCCTCAAACCTCAGAAATACGCTCAAAAATCTTCCATCAGAGCCTACAAATACAGAGCAGTGTCCTGTGGTACCTGTGTGCTGAGAGGTGTTTGGCGGGAAGGCGAAGTGACAGGGAAAAGGCCACGTCTCCGCCACTGATGGAGGATGGCGAGGCCAGCGCTGGGTGCCCTTGCCCAGGGCGGGTGCCTCGGGGGGCTGCTGCTCTCCCTGATTTAAGAAAGCATTTTTTTCAGGGAAAAGTAGAGCTGAGCACTCATCACTGTGAAAAATAATAGCTGAATTGATCTTTTGAGTCAGCCTTTAGGCCACACAGTAACGAGCTGGGGTCAAACACTTCGGGAAGCGTTGCGTCCACTTTAGAGTAGTGCTGCTTAAACTTCCCAGAGCCACGGGATTTATTTGGTTCAAACCTAGGGCAAAACTCCAGCTGGATCTTTCTTTGTTTCCCTTGAAGCCATTTGCCAAAGAAAAGCATTATTTATCTAAACCCCACTTCCATTTGCAAGACGATTTTTAGCTTTTTGCACTTACCACATTGGTCTGTGAAAGTGTTAGCAGGCATTTTGATTTAAAGAAATATTTCTTTTTTTTTCCTGCCAAATGGAGGGTTTTGAACCTGGAAGAAGAAGATGGGTGAAAAAAGGCTCAGAAATCTCCTTCCCTATGGCAAAACCCGACAGGCAGTGCATAGAGATGGAGAGAGAGCTGGTAGCTCAGTACGGGTAACTAACGAGGATTTGAAGACAGTCTCCACAAAGATTCTGTTCTGCACAACCCTCAAGCTGGCATTTATTTACACAAAACATATAATTGAAATGTCAGAAGGGAAAAATTAAAAGCATCAACTGACATCAATGTCAATGGAAGCAGCACTGTGACTCTGCTTTCTGTGGAAAGGGAAAGAAGGGTTTGGGCTGGTTTTCCCTTTCCATTCATCTCCTTAATCTCTTTTCAAGGCATTGAACGCCGTGATCTACTAAAACAGTAAAAGGTTTCAGCCTCCAAATCCTCAACAGTTCTTCTTCCAGCAGCGTGGCTTCAGTCTCATACTTGCTGGGCAGTGATGGCTTTTTTAGGGTGTAAATGACATTTTCCCAGGCGTTCGCAAAGGACAGGAGGCATCAGGGTGACGGTCCACAGGATGCCCCATCCTCTGCAGCCCCATGATGGCCAGGGCAGGGTCTTGCACAGTAGTTAATCATTCATTAAAAAACATTTGCCAAGCCTTAATGCCAGAAGTGGGTCCCTCCAGGCAGGATTTCTGCAGCCCGAGGCTGAAGCCAGTACAAGGGCAGCTCCAGCCCGACGTGGGGCTGTGCACCCGGAGAAGGTCCGAGAGCTGGAAGGCAAGTAGAAAGGACTGCAAGCAGGAGCTGCACATTCCCTGCAGGATTTTAACCCGATAGAGGTGTTTTCAGGTTTCCCATTGATTTTTGAGGTTCACCCTCAGTTTATTCCCTCCTCCATAGCTGGAAGATCCCCAGCCAGTCTCACAGCAGCTGGTCAGACAAGGTCGTGTAAAATAATTGCAGCAGTCCCTGCTCTCCAGCCTGCTTCTATGCAGTAGAACATCCTTTGATTGTACCTGACCTTCGGATGCGGCTGTAATTTTACAGCAACGACAGCAATATTCAAGAGATGATCCTTTTGGCACAGCTGGTTGATTTTTCACACATATCAGGAAAAAAAAATGAAGCCATGCTTACAGCCAGCATCACATTTTTCCAAAGAGACACCTAATGAGACCATTAGCACGAGAGGTCCATTTGCTCCATCACATAACTCCGCACCAGAGCCCTCCCACCGTCATTCTGGTTTCCTGTGCAAGAAGATTTGCACCAGGCTGATCGTTAGAGGGCAATAAACGGGGCTGAAAGTGGATGTTTCTCACAAAACCCAGTTCATGGCAGCGTGTGAGGAGAACGTGACGGTAATCAAGGCTGGCAGCAAGCAGTGGAAAATGTATTTGTAAGAGCTTTGATTAAACTGTCAGCTGGAATTTTGGAGCAGATGCAAAGCATTTAAACATAGGCTGTTGAGTGGTGGGAGGCTTAATTCTTTTAATTTAAGTGTTGGTTTGGGGGAAGAGCATACACACATCCCTTGCTGTGACACAAACTGAGAATTAGGAGGCCGTGTGTGTAATCAGAAAGGCGTGATGCTGAAGGATGCTCTCTTGCACGAGTTGAAAAGCTCCCCTTTCCTCTGAGCACAGCGCTGGGGCAGCGGCAGCGTGACAGGAGGAGGTGACATTTGTGACAAATCCAGGCTGCGGACTAGCCTGGTTCAAAGCTGGAGCAAGGTGTGAACTAAGCTCTGGAAAAACTTGCGCCAAGCAATGAGGAAGGTAATTAGGAATCATAAAAGATTTTAGGAGGGTTCAGCCAGGTGTTGTCCCAAGGAAAGGCCAAAATTAGAGATAATGCTTCCAAACGCCGGTGCTTGCAGCTTTCTGCACCCAAAAAAAGAACAGTGGGATGCCAATTTAAAGGATTTATATTACCAGTAATGAACAGTTATGATTACCAACACATTGGCACATAAGGCTGTAAATACGTGTCCTGTTTTGAACACTCCCAAAACAAAAATCCTCCCCTCCCTCTGCCTTCACAGCTGTGCCCAACGCATCCCAGGCTGGGCACATTAGGCCGTTCAGTCTGGCCACTTATTCATCAATAAAAACAGTCCTGGGAAATGTAATCTCCTTGCTAAACGAGGTTGCTTCCAAACTTTCCTGCTTTCTCAGTGTATGTGGGGTTTTGCCCCAGTGGCAGCCATTACAAGAACGATGCTGGACTCATCCCACGCTGCTGCAGTGCTCCCCTGCTCCCCTCCCTGGGCCAAGTGCCTCGGCTGGGACACACCTCCGAGCGTCCCACCAGATGGGATGTGCAAAATTCAGGAAAGCATTTAATTCCCAACGATTTCAGCGGGACAGTGCGTGGTAAGAAGTAAGCCCTTGTTTAAGGACTCTCCAGATAATGCAGTAATTTACTTACATTCGAGGGATCCAGCCCAGAAGGGGATGCTGATGTGGATGGGAGAGGTTTGCTGGGAGCCAGCGCTGGCCCGGGCTGGGGAGGGGGTGGTACGACACCCGCGACAGATCGGGATGGCACTGCCAGAGTCAATTCCAGTTGCATTTGCCGGGTGCCTTCCTGCCCGGTCACAGGCTTCGGCTTGGAAAAGCATCCCATCTGCCTACCTTTACTTCTCTATTTTATTGAAGGAGACAGCTGGGTACAGTTTTGCATCATCAGCTCCAGAGACCTTGTGATCCTTGCCTGCAGAGCAAACTGAGTGTGTAACAACTGCCGTGACCAAACCGCACCGGCACAGCCGGGAGGACGGAGTAACGGAGAGGTTTGATCCTTCCCAGCACGGGTTTCAGGGCAGGGAGCACAGACCCCGGGGAAGTTTCCATTTTAGACCCACCAGTCCCATGGGATGCTGTCCCATGGACAAGGAATGCTCTGCTGAAAGTGTCAAAAAGCTGTTTGCTCTGTTTGTCGGTCATCGAGGCACTGCAGCCAGACCTGCCAGCTCTGATTTTTGGCAACAGGCTTCAGCTGGCTTTTAAGGGTAACCCGCTGCCAGGTTTCCAGACAAGTGACCACTGTGCACGGGCAGAGAAAATCTCCCAGACTTTCACAGAAAGCACAGAGAAGTTTTACAACCAAACTGGCCTTTGTAAAAATAAATTGGAACTTGCAGACTGAGAGAGATGCGCGCAGCCCCGCATTAATCTCTTGCACGCTTGAACCCGTTTGGGTTTTAAAAGCCTCTCCTATGAAGAGCTCATACACTGCAGCAATCATAAAAATGATCTCCTATTTACAAAGCCTGAAGGCAAACCTTAATCATGAGCCCACATCTGAACAAGGCACTCCATCACGATGGGATGAGTGTATGAAATGGAAATAGAGCCAGGGACTTTGCTGGATTTCAATTTGTCCAATGTGAAATCCTGCTCTGCAGTTCTCAGCGCAGGGGATGCTTCCACATCTGCCCACTAAAAGCTGCAAAGAGCAGCTCGATGCCAGGGCGCTGGGCACGCAGGGCAGCGCTGGGACCGCTGCCGAGTGCTCAGCCTCCACCAAATGTGCCCCACCGGGGACCGAGGACACCCACTCACTTGTAGGTGGGGGAAAAACAACTTTGGTGGGCTCACGCTGCAGCAGGTAATTTCCCTGCCTGGCAGGAGAAATGGTCCCAAAATGAACGAATCTCTCCACATTCCTGTATCACGGATGTCTCTGACCAGCCTTCTCCCGGGAAGAACAGCTAAGGATTAAATTTACAGCCTCTCCCTTTTGCTCTGCACGTCCCACCTCCCCTGAGCTGCTGAGGAGCCTTGACTCAGTTCTGGCTAATTTAATTCCCTCCAGTAATGATTCACTCCGTTAATAGATTCTCAGAAGACATCAGTTAAGGAAGGAGCAACTGCAAACATCTCCAAAGACAGAAAAGCTCTTACATTCAATGTCAGTGGTTTTGTCACTTTCTTCTGCCATTCCGTGTCTGGGACAAACCCCGTATTTTCGCTCGATCTCTGAATGCAATTCAAATGAGCTGTGTGATATTTGGGAAAAAAAAAACCAACCCAAAATCCTGTTGTCCCCCTTTCCATTTTCTCTCCTAAACAGACATGAAATGAAAAACTTGGGTGGTAATTTGTGGTCTAGACGTTGTTTTGCCACAACATGCGGCCAGCGCTGAGCTCTGCAAGAGTCCTGCTGGCTGGAAGCTTGATTGTGCTTTTTCCTCTGGTTTTGGAAAATGTCTGAAGAGCTCCAGCTAAGCGCAGCTACAGCTAAGAGCTATTTACAGCCCCAGGATTGTGAGGGGCCATGTCTTGCAGCCCTGCTTTGCCCCACATCATCCCAGAGGCAGATTCCGTGCCTCACGGGTACAGCAGCCATGGAGCGGCTGCAGCTGTCCCACGTGGGAAGGGTGTGGTGCATGAGTCCTGCCCAGAGTCCTCTGGGTGCCAACGGGCACGGCGGTGATTCCCCATCTCCTCACCCCAAAATAAACACAATACTTTGGGCTGCTGTATGCCTGTACCTTCACCCACTCTGCCCAGTAGCAATTGGTGGATGGGGACTTTTCAACATGTGCGTCAATGCCTTTCGGTCCTCTGGTGATGGCCTGGCTTTGGTCCAGAAATCAGGGACCTAAGAGCTTTTTCATGATTGCAGCCTGTGACTGATTCACACGGATGGGAGTTACAAGGCTTTACGATCCCCCTCTTCATTTTACAGATTTGAATTTATGCTTGGGCAAAAGCTGGTGTCGTAAAATGCCAGGAATCTTGGCTCAGGAGAGCCTACATCCTATACCCTCTTGTCCTGCAATTACTGGGCAGATCAATGTTCTCAGCTGGGAACGTCCACGGGAGCTCAACGTGGCTTGATTAAATGCCAGCAGAGCTGACGTAATCGTTCAAATGCTGGGGCTGCTCTAGTAAAATGTGCTCATCTTGCGCACGTCGTATCTATATCATCCCAAACCAAGGAGTGGGAGGGAGAGCTGGGTGAGCGGCAGCTGACCGGCCCATTGACGTTCTCCTGAAGTCTGGTGACCCTTCTCCTGGCTCTCTCACGCATAGGCTGGTGGAAAAAGGGTGAAATACTGAAAAGGGTGAAAGGATTGTTAAAGATTGTAGAGAGGAAAGCTTCCTGGCCTTTGCTATTTTGCAGTTTCCTCTTTCCCTGACCATGGAGCAACAGAAACAGGGGGGTTTCTGGACATATCTCAGATGGTTTGGTGCTGCTTTGGTTTAAAGAAATTAAAAGCCATTGATCTGAGAGACATCTCTGTCCCTTAGCATGGAAGGTCACTGGAAACTTTATGAATTTGTAAAGGGTGAAACAATATTTAAAATAAATAAGTGCAATTTCTCCCTACCTTCAGAGTTATTTCCTTTCTGGAAGGTTTTGTTTTAAATTTCCCAAATTACCCTGTGATGGACATTTTGGTTTTCTTGATTAACTGTGCATGATTATGTGAAAAGGTCATTCAATTTTTATTCCCTGTCATTATGTTTACATAAATCCCTTATGAATCAGCAATAAAATACTGCATCTTCCTATTTCTTTTAAAAACAAATCATTCTTTTACGGTCCTTTCTGTGAAGATTTCATAATTTCCTGGTGCTTTTCTACTTTCAGAGTTTGTTGAAACTGCAGCCCCAGATCTTGGTGCAGCATTTGAGGGGACCATAGATGTTCTTCCATGGAGACTTTTTTCATTCTCCAAATGGATAACAAAAGGCATTTGAAGAGAAAAGATTAAGTCTCCCTCCATATAGGAAGAAGCATCACAAGCAGAGACAGCATGTTCATTATGACTGAATTGCAAGAAAGAATGGAAAAGGAACAAATGGAGGAACCAAAGAGGAATAATTGTCCAGCAAATTGCCACGCTTCTGCATTTCCAAAAAAACCAGGCTACACGTGCCCAGGCTAACTCCTGCAACTGTCTCCAAAGCCAAGTGTCTCCTGGTGTGGTCTGCAGGTCAGGCAAACTGAGGCACACCTGCATAGCCCCACTTTGGAGCTGTTGCCATTTTAAGTGCTTGGGGTAAAAACCATCTCTGCAGGAGAAGCTATTACTGCAGCAGCTGATTTTCCTCACAACGCTACAGATGATATAAAAGTGTATTTTTTTTCTAATTCCTGTCAAAACCCATGGGATTGAAATACTGTCTTAGGAGTCAGGTGTCTAAAAACATTTGTCAACATGGTCTTGCTTCAAACAGGAATTTTATTATTGTCTAGTCCTCCTACTCAACTTGCTTACTCTTCCCACCCTCCTTTACATTTTCTTCTAAGAAAAGAGAAAAGCTGAAGAGAAACCTGTAGGACTACAGTGCCAGGCACTGTAGTCAAGTCACAGCAACAAGAACATCCCCCTATGCACATGATTTTTTGAAATAAGGATGTGGTAGTGAGGTTGTCATAGAAACAACTGCATCCATCACCCACAGAACGGTAAGATCAGACTGTTGTTGTTCATTCGGAGAGGAATGCAGCCAGGATGCTGAGGGACGCTCAGGATCCTGAGGGGCCCCATCATTCCTCCTGAGACAATGGGCAGTAGTGGGAACTAAAGGCACTCAGCATCCCAAAGGATGAGCTCTCATTCCGGTGCATTGTGAGTGTTTTGGTCTGGATGAAGACATTACGAGGCACGATACCCGTTCCTCTGAGCAGACTAAATGCAAGAGTCCCACTGAAGCCTTTCTTTGGGCAAACTTTCTTTGAAGGAACTGGATGCAAAAGCTTTTGATGAAATAAAACAGTTCTCATCCATTTAGTAATGAGCATGTTCCCAGGGAAGGGAGAGCATAAAGCTCCTCCAGCAACAGAGGAGCTTGGAGGGAGCAGATACCCTAAGGTGGAGTGTTGAAGGCAACCTTCCTTGCAGGCTTTCATAACTCCTCCGGTTAATTGTGGGCTTAAGCGCGGTTTAATAGCCTGAACGATAACGGATCAAAGTACAGTTTGCTCACAGTGTGGATTGGTCAAAGTCTGCTTGGGTATCTGGGCACATGAAATATTGTATATCTGTTAGTTTCATGTATATAAACTCTGAACAGAAGGATAAATAACAAATATTGGGTGGCTATTTTCCAAACAAACATTAAGAAACTTTCAAGACTAGTATGTTTATCAAATGCTACTTAGTTACTAAACAATATTGAATGAGGTTATTAATGGCAAGTCCAGCTCAGGGTGGTTGCCCATGGACATATTAGCCACACTGACCTTTCCCTGTTCAGCCAGTTCTCATCCCTCTTCAGCTGGGATTTGTTTCTCAATGCTATGAAGACCACCCTGCCTCTCTGCACATGGAAAAGAGGATCTAAGATACGGAAAAAGCCTTGCAAAAAACCCTGCAGTGGATTGGCTTTACAGGTTCTTCGTTGCTCCTGTTCTCAGCCTGCCACAGACCCAGTGTGTGACCTAGCTACAGACACATCCTAGGAATCAAACAGGCCACTAACGAGCACTGTACACGGCCATAAAGTTGTTCCTGCCACTTTTATTACTGCTAAGACCGATGTTGGGATGCAATTTACTGAGACAGGCCAGCAGAACTAAGAGACTACCCAGAAGTTACTTGGAAAAATTGCTCAGGAAAAGATTTTAAAAACATTTCCACTTCTCTGCAGGTTATTTTGTAATTACGCTGCAAATTACCTCTAACAGACTCTTGAAGAACAACAGAAAAAACTGCCCTTGTTCCCTCTCTTCTTTAAGACACAGCTGGTGTTAGTGGCTGGCCTTGTGGCTATTTATCATGTAAACCGAATTAAAGATCAATTTTTTAACCAGGCATTGTTTGTACCGTGAGTCAGGGGTCCAAAAGCAGAGACTGTCTTCTGAAAAATCTCACCTGGGCATCTTGGTGCTGGTGTCTGCCACTTCAGTACTAAATTTTTTAGTGACCTGTGACACAGTACGAGGCTGAAATTATCAGACAGTTGTTCTAAGCTTCAGTCTTAGAGAAAATAAATTATTCATGACAAAAAATACTACACAAATAATATCTCCCATTTTCTGTAACCTCCTTTGCTGTCCTTGCAGAATGTAATCTGCTCTTAAGTAACAAATAAGTTTTTAATGGGTCTTCAGGTCTGTTTTTTCCTGAAGTCCCTGTACCAGGCATTATAAGGTATCATTTATCACACCAGTAGTTCCTTCTGCTACCTGTAAGCAAATGAGAAAACTCTCAGACCCTCCAGAAATTAAACCTTGTCTTCAAAACCAGAAATTTCTCAGCATAGTAAATAAAAAAAAATCCTAATGAAATCAAAAAAGTCCACACTTTCCATACAGATTAGCAGGTAGAGCTCAGGACAATAGAAAGCTATAGCTCACCTGCGACCCCAGCTCACACGAGAGCCAGCTAAAACAGATTTTAAAATATTTCCTGGTAAATCCTCAGCTTAAAAATGAATTATGAAAAAATAATATTAAAATATATTTACATGCTAGACCAGTGGCTTTAATTTTTTTTTACATCTGTAATTAAAGAAAAAATAATTACTGAAACTTGAAGCTATTCCATCTAATTCTCACTCTTACAACTTGCTTTATTCATCTATTAGCATGTGAATAGGGCAGTGATTGCACTCCTGCCAGTGTATTGGGTTTACCAGAACAGGATTTTCCTTGACTGGCCTGAAGCAAGGGCAGGCTCATTTAGTTCACAAAGGTAAATTAAACCGATAGGCTTTAATTAGGGAAAGCTCCATTTACAACCCAATATGGGGCATAAGGTTATTTGTACTCAGAGAAGATGACAGCACTTTTCTTTTTCTCTCTCTAATGCAAAACTCTTGATCAAAATCATACTTCTGGGTCCTGGACTGCATATTCTCCTCATCCCATCATAACCCAAACTCTACTTTGATTCCAGTTTCTTTTTTCTTTAGTCTAAAGCCCGGTTCACGGTCTTACCTTTCCCTGAGAGGTACGTGCGACCAAACAAGCAGCACTGTCCAGGGGCTGGGGCTAAATGACCACAACTCTTTTAACACCACAGCTCTGACTGCTGGAATACCCTTTGGGAAGTGTTTTCTTATTCTGGTGCAGCTAAAGGCAGTTTTATACACAACTGGGCAGTGACGTAACTGCACACAAGGTGTGTGACCCACTGATTACGCTGTAAGGCTTCATAATGGAGAACAGGCTGGAATATGCTGCCAAGAGGAAAGGTGCTGCGGGTGTTTTAAGAAAGGCAGGATGAATGTTTTCAGTCGACAACATGTTGTCTGTAGTAACTGCTTTAAGTTCTGGATGCATAGGAGAAAAGCATAGGAGAGCCACATGTCTTTTTTAATCTATATGCCATTTCCCTCCAATAAGGATTCAACATCTGGACTATAAAAACATAAACATGATGATGAAGTTATTAAAAAAGCAATGCAAAACTTTTGAACACAAAGCCTGTAAAATAGAGGCTTGGGCCAAAAGTCCTCACGGACACAGGTGGTTTTCAAAGAAAGGGTAGGAGCTTTTAGCAGGAGGGCAATTGCTGAACAGTGCTTTGCACATCCTGAGTTAACGATACAAATAGCTGTCTGTGAGAAAAACAGATCTGCTCACGGCCTCTCCTGCTCCGGGTAACAGGGCAGGGCTATTCAGAAATGTACGCTGGCTAGGGGTTCATTTATGCATTTTGCTTTTTGATTTTTTTTTTCCCCTCTCCTTGATCAGCTGCTTTTTAAAAGTAAAAAACGTAATGTAGAAAACCATAATGGAATTCTGTACCATGTCCTCTTTCCCCCTTTTTTGACACATAACCTATTTAGCCAAGTGGTCTACTCAGCTAATGGATGAATGGCATTTGCTACACTGCTCGACCAGAGCAGACGGATCTGCTGTGTTCTCCAGTACAGGTAATAGTTCAAACACATGCCTTGCTTCCAGGAAACAGTTGGAACAGATCAGTTCAACATCCAAGTGCTTAAGTTGAAAGTCATGATTGCTGTTCACAAGTTTTTTAGGCTTTTTTCCTGAAAAGAAATAAACTTATTGACTTGAAGGATAGAAATCCTTGGACTTATTTTCAGAAGACGTAAGCTGGTGTCATGGACTGGGAATGGTTTTGCCAATAGTCAGATTGTCATCTAGCCTGTGCGAGCTTAAGCTTTTTTTTTTTTTAACTAATAATGTTTGAGCTGCTTAAAAGTCTATCATCTGTTCCCTTGCTGATCATGTGATCTTCTGTCAGGCAGTTTTATTGCTCTCATTTCAGGCTGCCTGAAAACGACAGAAAGCTATAAGTGTTATACCTACATCTGTGTATATTATTATTATTCACAATAAATATTTATTGAACATATTCAGCTATTACGCTGAAAACCTCAAATATGACATACTGTGCAAATTATGCACGCACGATGTAGATAAATTCTAGATGGAATGAATTGCCTTTAAGCTGTTTCAAACTCACTATAAACATCTGTACTCATACAAATCTTTTAAAGGCAAGACTCAAAGCCAACCATACTAATGCATTTTACCCCAAAGAGATGAAAATAACAGTGGATACAGTACTTCCGTGTATAATATTATCCATGTATTTTATATGAAATATTCTAGACATATTTTTCCAGACTTTGCATAGTTAGTACAGAGATTACTACTAGTAACCTGCTAATTTAAAAACAGCAGGGTAGCGTGTGCGATGAGCCATGCACTTTTGCCTATCGATAAAAATGCTGTTTGTTTTCACAGCTATTTCTTTTTCTAAATTCATCCGTATGTCTTCCAGGTTCCTCAGAGACTCTTCAGATTCCAGCAGTTTTTTCTTCAGGGATTCAATGGACTCTGTTAGTTCTTCAGCTTCACAGATCAACCTGAACAAAATTACATTAAGTAATAAAAATAAGAGCAGAAGCCAGTTGGTGTTCAAAAACATGTATGAACTGTAATTGGAATGAAGATCAACAGCTATAGAATCATAATGCTCAACAAGAAGAAAGGTCCAACAGACTCCTCCTCAGAGAGGTCCTACATCCTTGGTCAAAAGCAGAGTTCACTTTCACAGCTGCTGCACAGAAGTCTCACATGATTTATACAGTACCGAGAATATTTCGCCACTAAGCACGGCGTCACTATCCATCCTCACCTTCCCCCACTCTGTAGGACACTTGTACTAGGAATTCTAGTAGGAATTCTAATTGTTAGGTAATCACCTAGTTTGACGGGCTCAGCATTTTGTTAAGCCTGTTCGCTGGTACGAACTCAAGTATTAAAGATAATACTTCAGAAAACAGTCTACTTTAAAAGCATATAAGCTTTTAAAGAAGCAGCAAAACACCATTAAAAAAAAAAGGGCAGCAAATCTTTTTTCAAGCAGCACATAATTTCAACTGAAAGCCAGTGAGGGTTAGGTGCTTTACTGCAATCTGCCTGTGGAGAAGGCACATATTTACTTCCTGGGAAAACAAGATCCTTGCGCGCTATGCAAACGGAGTAACTACAAACAGTGTAAGCCTGGCAATTAAACACATGCCCATTCAGCAGAGGACTCGCAGGCAACCTTAACTCCCATTGAAGGCAAGGTTCATACTGAAAAGCTTGCACATGGATGGTTTGCTGAACCAGAACCTTAAATAAGTGTGCCTGAGATGGTATAAAGCGTTTGGATTAGCTGTAACTTCTTCCTCACTGTATAAAGAGGAGCATATTGGCTTTGAACAGTAGGCACTTTGCTACCAGGATACTGTAAGCCTGCAAAAGCCGATTCCCCTGCTTTTCCTAAGGGTAGGAAAATATGAGGGAGGAGAATCAATTACAAAGCCTATAATGAGATCAAAACTGACAAATGTGACACTCAGACCTTTAATTTGAAAGGATTTGTTGACCTCCAGTTTTAAAACAGATTATTACCGAAAATCAAATGCCACCAGCTTAATGCTTCCTAGCACTGAGGACTTGTCCCAGACTATGGATGTGTGCAGCCCATTTACATCCTCAGCACTCCAAGCAGAATTCATTTGGCATAGATTCCACCTTGTGGTGAATTTTTGCTAAGAGCAAAAGGGTTGCAAGCAATCCACATGCTGTTAGATTTTTTCAGATTATCTAAATGAAAAAGAAACCATACAGTTCCAGGAAGAAAGCATAGATACAAAAGGCAGAGTTGAGCCTATAGATTTTCTCTTTGTCCATACATTAAGTTACAATGATATTTTCCTCACAGTGATTTCAGTCTATTTAATTATTCCTGATTTATATCAGAATCAAACCTAGTAATAAAAGCTAAGGCTATGTGTTGCCAATAAAATGTGCAAAAACTGTCTAACATAGCTTCTGCACAGAACAGAGACCTTGGAGGACTTGTTTGACAGTGTTTACCTGAACTGTGCTTCATCTCTGCAGAGCTCTATGTTGGGTCTAAAAGACCTGTCATACAGCCTTGTTTGAGCAACTTTCATGGGGCCTTCTTTGTCTCTGATGGCTTGTTTGAGAGCCGCAATGCTGGCTTCTTTATCTCCAATCTCCTTAAGGATCTGAAGGGGATACACCCAAAGAAAGAATTGTTAAAAAAGATACACATTGCTCTGCATGCCATACATCTGTTCATGGTCCTAGTGAATCAGTCATAGTTTTGACCTCCTATTTGGCCAGAATATAGAAGAAATAGAAGTACAAAGGAGGTTTTGACCTCTATTTCTACTACTACACTGAGAATCTCATCTTTGGTCCAAAAAGCAGCAGAAAATATTCTGCAGCCTGTTCAAACACTTCCATATCTCCTGACAACACATTCCACCTCCATGAATTGCTTTTAACTATAAATTATCCATGAAAAAATCAAGTTATTTTGAATGAGATTGAGAACTGCTGATCAGCTTGGAAATGCATGGATTTCTGGCATTAGTGAAAAAAATGAAAGAGACAGGAAATTCTGAATCCCTTTCTCCCTCACAACCACTGACACACCCAGCTGTCATTACCCACCAGGTGCTAAGGAATTACTAGTTTTTCCACACTTGCCAACAGCCTAACACAGAAGTAGAAGCTGCTCCACATTGGAGAAGGGCCAGGGGCTGAAAATACCTCGTCACTTGCCAGGAACTGCTGCTGCTGCTACAGCTGCAGCACAGTACGGCTTTCATTCCACGGAAGTGATAATCAGGCTAGCCTGGGAATCCTGGCTGACACAAAATAGTGTTTGATACCTGACATGGGCCAAGATATTTTTTCCTAGAGGATCAATCTACTATGATCGTCTCAAAAAACACGTATGTAGCCAGAGTTCAAAAATTAACACTTACTTTTTTCAAGTGATACTCCAGATTGTATTTTGCATCATTCAGCTCCTTGCAGCGTTTGGCAAAAGCCTCATTGACAATAGCACATTGCCTCCTCAGGTCCCCAGATACATCATGAAGAATGCTGTCAATCAAGGCACGAAGACTGATGGAAGCTTGTTTTTCCTGTTCCGCCTTGTAGACGTTGTCATAACTGAACTTGGCCCATGCCTTGGGTGTTGAGGCACTGGAAGAAGAGGTGAATGGTACACAAATAGGAACCTTGCGCTTTCGTTCAAGTTGCACTTAAGGCAATCTGAAGCTGGTTCTCTCCCAAAGTGTTGTCAACATCTATTTGTTTTTGCTGTTGCGTGCTGTCTAGACTTACCATGAAGGAATGCCCCATGCTGAGATGGTAGCACTGTCTTTACTATCCATGTAGCTATTTTAAAGCTATGACATGTATGTCCAAAGCAGCACCAATCACACCTTTAATCCAGAGCAGCGTTACAGCTGTCAGTGACACAAAGGATGTATTGTATTTTAGCAGGGTTATTTGTGGAGGATAAGGACAGTAACTGCTCACCTCTCTTCAGACTTCACTGAGCTAGGGTGGAACTGGATGTTGGTGCTCTGGTTTCTGTATCTTCCACATTTGTTATCAATGATGTAGGTTTCAACTTTGTCTGACCAGTCCATTTCACAAACCTCTTTGTGATCTCGATTTAATCTGAAAAAAAGTCACCATTATCACACATTGTTAGTGGAAAATAATACAATTAACAAAAAACTATCACGTGTACTTGTGAAGCTGGACTCTGAGCCTTTGTCTTTCAAAGAACTATGAGAACATAAACTTTCATATTTGCCTTGAAAATCTTAACAAAATTATCTCTCCCACAATCACCTGCTGGAAGGATAGGAAGGCTGATGTGGTTAACCACTACCCTAGACCTTCAGTACTGTTCTGTGGCTACTGCAGGCTTAGAGCTCTTATAGCCTGAGACCAAGGAGTTGTTGCACTTCAGATTTTACACAATACTGCCAAAACACAGAGGGTTTGACAATAGTGGCTACAGCTGCAGTTCTTACAGGGTGAATAGGTGGGAGGTTTGCCCAACAGGACATTCTTCCCATGATGAGATATCAGGTAGTGCTAATAGAAGACCCACCCTCCTCTTTCGCTAGTATATTGAGCCTGACTCAAATTTAAGCCCTCCACAAAGTGACCCAGTATCATTTCCTGAGCCCTCCTAGCTAGCTTTCAAAGACTGAAGCATGCAGACAGTGAAATTTGTCCTTTGAAAATACAGGTATAATGATATTCAGAGCTAAAACTGCTGCTTTGTTGTCAATTAAATGAGTTACACATTATCCAATTAATTAGATTACAAAATGACCCACTGCCATATTACAAAAGGCAGTGGATCATTATCAACTATTAACACCAGATGTCACTGTCACCTAAGGAATAAAAAGACTGTGCTGGCCAGTGATAGTATTAAAACAATCTTAAAATGACTACAAAAAACCAAAGCCTAAACTCAGTAGATTACTCTCATAGTCTAATTGGTGTAATGGAAATACTTTAAATTATTTTGCATTTATAGACATTCTTTCTAAAAACAATACTTCATTTTATCTAGTAGAATAGTGCAAATTGGGCCAGATTAAAGAAAAATAAATTAAAAATCAGTGTTTCCAGCAGCTAACTCTTTCATATTGATGCACCTTAGGATTCGAGTAACATCTTTCCACAGAGCTTGCTATAAATTAAAAGTAAATATTCCTTTTGAAATGCAATGAACACCCACACTGACACAGAAGGTAGAATGACATTGCGTATTTTTAGTTCGTACTGACATCTGGTGGTAAAAAACCTCATCTTGAAAAGTTCCTTTGATCAGATAAATTATTTTAAAAGATTCTATAGTACAAATATATCATAAGGTGCAACAAGGTAGAGTGATACCCAGATAATATTTTTATTGCACTTAAGTTCAGTGTTGGAAAATTGGAGAACTGAATACACGTACTGGAAACCAGGGCTGAAAATCTAAAGCATGGCGTTAGGGCATGGCTCTTACCTTACCTTACGCTGCTGGAAAACCCTGAAGTTTCATCACTGAGTACCTCTTTTCAGGTTTAAATGGAATTCATGAGGCTCTTACGTCCGGCATGGCTATGAACTCTATGCACTGGGCATTGTACCCCAGTATGTCAGGAATTATTTGGCTATATGAATTAGCTACTAAGGTATTGTGAAAAATGTCTTACCGCATCTGGTTGGCAGCTTCCACTAAAGCTCTTCTCAAAAGCTCCTGGACGCTTCTGATGAGTTCAACTTCCTAGATGAAAACAGACTTCTGTGATATCCAGTGCAGTATACGCTATCCTGCAGAGCAATTTCATTTCAACGGTTGTGGATAAATACTTAAATCTTCCACTCATTAACCACTCTTAGCTTATTATCACAAGACAAGACAAGACCTTCTAAGGAGTTACCAGATACCTAGGTAACTCAGCTACAAGTCTAAGGCAGCAGCAATACTTGGAATACTTCTAAAGCCTGGGGATCCATTATTTTCATATTGCATGTGTATTCTATCAGACTAAACAGAATATCTGAATTACTTGCCCCGCCTTGAAGTAGGAGAAAAAAGGCAGGAGCACCACGCTCAGCAGGAGACCCAAGTCGCTGCCTTGCACAAACACAAGGTGCCATTCGGAAACCGGGCAGGATGCCGGGTGTCAGAGGCTGCTGCCTTGCACGGGCATGTGACACCGCAGATCAGCTTTTCTGGCAAATCCCTGCCTGCCAGAACCCGTGGAATCCTTGCAGAGACCTTCTGAAACTGCTGCCTTGCTCTGTAGTGAGCGTTGTATCTGTATGCAAGGCAGAAGCGCCCACTGGATCCCTGCAGATCTCCAAAAACACAGTTTGTCTGAAGTGCGGCGATAAGGTGCTATTTAACATAAACGAACGGCAGTATCATAATCTTCTGTTGGCCTGCTTCCTTTAATGCTTTGTAGCAACTAAAAGTAGAAGTTACTCTGATTTAACCATTCATTGCCTGCTTCAGCAGGAATAGGTAAGCTTTCATAAATTACACTTAGCTTTAATTTTGTTTTTACTAGATTTATTTATTCCAGAACTCATTTTGCCTCTGGCGACAGACTTCAGAATTATCTCAAATATCCAATGTTGCCTGGGGGGTTAATTTCCTTTCAGCTACAAGATGTGATGCTCAAAGTCACAAAGCTTTACCTCACCTTGATGATGGATCCCACATCTGAAGCTTCCGCTCAAGTTGGCTTTAGTGGGAATATTCATTTCAACACAGACGTGATCAAACAAAAAAAGACCACACTTCCTAACAATCTCTTGTTGGACAAAAAGTACCTGCTGCTCATTTTTGATTGCAGTAATGCTGCTTCAGGGATTAACTCTCAATGCTCTATGAAGTGACTTTACTGACCTGCTGATTACATATTATTATATAAAAGCCAGTCCAGCAAGCATTTTCCTTTCTGTTATTTAAAGGAATTTAATATTTGAGGCTCAGTTATTAAAAAGAGCTTTTGTATAGGAAAAACTCCCAATTAATTTTGCTGGTTTACATCAACGACAGTCATCCAATGACAGCTAAGGGAGTATGTCCTTACTAATAAACTTTATTCCCAGAGCACTGCTGGCTCTCGCTGATCCCTGTACTGTTTCTGACAAATAAATGAGTGCATACATCCCTGCAATGTCAGTTTCTCCATCACAAGAAACCAACGGGGACCAGGAGAAAGATCGTTTTCCTCTAAACAGAAAAGGACAATTGTGCGTGGGAAGAAAATCTTATTTTTTAAGGCTCTAAAAGAACACAAAATAAATGCATAGCTGAAGGTATCATTTTACAAACTAACAACACTAAAACTCACTTTCTGCAGGGAGGAAGTATTACAACAGCTGGGTTCCCAAAATAAAGTTTCAAAGGGATTTTACAGGGTCAGAAAGATCCAGCACTCAAAATTACATTTATAGTAATTGATATTATTTTGTGTTGGGTAGTCAGTCTCCATGTAAACAAAGATACAATCAATTTCCTATGAGTAATGTCCACAATTTTAAATGAGAAAAGCCTTCCATTAGCAATTACGGTCCCTCACATGGAAAAAGTGAAATAGTGCTCAAACAAAGAATTCCCTTGTAGAATGATCTAAAATAAAATGTAAAAATTGATTCCCTGTTGAGGGGATATGCATTGAAATATGACATTTAAAAATTCTCATAATTAATGGAAGTCTAAGACCAGTTAGAGTGAATGAGCAGGCATAAATGACAATGAATTTCCAACATTTATCTACTGAATGATTTCTCTTAACTTTTAAACCAGTTAAAAATTCAGATTGTATGGCTGGGAGGAGCCGTGGCTCTAGGTTGAAGCTGAAGATCCTTTGATCCTGGCTGTGCTGTGGGACACCACAGTACGATCCAGCCTGCTGCCCACCCACTGCGGTGGCTGGCTGGTGGGATGACGTGGGAGAAGGTCCACACCGTGTGAACGCCAGCTAGGTAGCACTACCCACAGAGGAGCGGGGGCTGAGAATCTCTCACGCCATGGGGAGGACTTAAAAAATGCCACGTCTGCTCCTTCATATGTTCGTTGCGGAGTAAATTCCGTCGACGACCACAACAGAGAGCTGCAGCCGGGAGCAGGGCTCTCCCAGACTTTGTGATTTCAGCCATAAAAATGTGGGTGATTCCACATTAAAATCCTGGGGGCAGATCTCGTGGCAGAACAGATGACCTTTGTTTAGTCTGTGCACAGAATTGCACGGGCAATTCATGTGAAGGCCCAGTCTGCATTACGAGAGTAGAAGCACATGAAAGGGTTCCAGTAGCTAGCAGCATCCCTGGTTCAGAGGACAACAATAACTCAGATTTGCATTTCTTCAGTTCATGATAGGACTTGGATGAAATGACTTCTTTTCCTCTCCTTATTTTCCCCAAATATGTCTTCATGTGCTGTCTATAAAATTAAATACTGTCAAATCTGAAGTGATCTTGGCTTCTCTTCAGCTGTCTTCTCCACGGTTAATGCTAACAGTAAACCTCTGCTATTATAAATGGTTGTCAATTAACAGGGAGAGAACATTTTACAGTTTAGCATGCCTTTTTTTATTACAGTATTTAATGCTTATGATGCAAAAGTTGGATTTTCCTCAAATCTAATGATAAAACCATCGCAGTTCATGACTTTCTAAGTGTCTAATTAATGATGCAAAGAAAATGCTTAAGAGCAGATGTTTGTGCCTTCCATCAATTTACAAATTTAGTTTTTTTGCAGCCTCTCTTTTTACATCAGTGACTTGCAGACATCAGCAATGTCTGGATAGAGCACCCAAGGCCAGAACGGCATGGTGGGCGAGCAGCTAAGGACCCTGGTGGAACCCCATGAGGGACGCTGCATGGTCATCCCTGATCACAAATCCAGCTGCATCCATCCATCAGTAACCACATGACACCAGGTGTCCCACACATCAGCACCGCAAATAAAAGCGAGCTAGCTTTCAGATCTCACCAGATTTAGACCCCCAAACAGCGTGTAAGATGACGACTGGGAGCAAAAGCAGGTAGCAGCTTGCAACATCTCAGCTCTGTGACTGGCCTTTTTCCCACTGGTCTCAGAGTCATTTCAAAATCCAGGCTCTGCAGACGTTGAAAAGAAGCACTGCACTCTTAACTGAGTCGTCTATGGACAGGACTGTCCTGTTGCACACTGGTCCACCCGGTAAAGCTACACATCATGGTGTCTGGAAGTGGTATTCTGCTGTTCTCCTTGCTCATTATTGCACTTAGCAGGAACATATATGCATATATCCTGTCTCCACTTTTTAAAACTTTGATTTTACCCAGTTAACAGATCTTGGCTAATGCATTTGTCTTCAGCATCAGGGAATAGCTGGGGCTGACTTCGTGGTTGAAGCAAACACAGAACAAACCAACGCTCTGAGCCTCGGGTAAAACAATGGCACGGATGGAAGTACATCCACTTACTCCACAGTCACATCTGGCACTCAGGTAATGAGTCTGGACTCTGGACATGTGGAAATAACCTTGAAATGCAGTGTATATGCAGCTGAAACATGATTTATTGACAGTATACCACCACGTGGCAAGTCCTTTGCTAGGGCTTACATTTTCAATATTAAATACGTACACACAAACATACTGAACTGTCATTAAACTGATGTAAAGGGGACTCAGAGGAGATTTCATATGGGTTATGAAAGTCAAAAGCTTCTCACAAAACAGATGCATGTACTGCTTTTTCTGAATTCAGCTATTTCTAATGCAGCAGCACAAAGAAATAAAATTATTCTATTTGAGAGATTTTCTCTTCTTTTTAGTCAAAGATACTTCTTTATAGGAAAAACAATTGTGTCCTTCAGCTTTTTTTTCTTATCCAGAACTGCATGAAGAAAAGCTGAATATGCTGTTAAGTGGAGTCAATGAACTTCTGGGTAACAGCTGATTTTACTATGCATGTGAGGAGCTTTTGCCTAAATACCCTCATCTCTCATCCCAGCAGTGGCTATTGAGTGGTGGTAGGTATCACAACAGGTGATCTAAATATGACTCTGTGCTGCAAAGCAAATAGGACAGATTAGCTGGAATCAGAACTCCCTAAAAGAAATAGATAGTGTGCCAAAAAAATAGGAAAACTCCAAATATTATCTGGATGCATAAAACCTTCATCAGAGATCCTTCTGTTTTCTTTTAGTCACCTGCAGTGATTTCTGCTGAACAGGTAATGAAAGTGCAATTACATGCAAAGATTCAAAGTGCTTTTACATGTGTATCTGATGTTGTCTCTTCAAATGTCATCTGTGCCAGGGGGCTGCTGGAAGGTGGTTATCTCAGCAGGATGCTCTGGGAACTGGGAAACATTCTTCAGTGCTGCAAAAAGCTGAAAGCAGGAACAAAACCTATGTCCTAAGAAGAGCTTTTCCACAAATTTGGAAAAGGCAGTCCCTTATCCAGACACACTTCCACCAGCTGCAGATTCTCCCGTGCTCGTATCTGTGGGAGCTGGTAGGAACGTGGCAAAGATACCAGAGGATGACACCAGCACAAACCTTGGCTGCCAGCAGAAGTGGAAGAATTTCAAAGGAAGGAAAATGCCCTAGAATATCAATTAACTGTAATTAAAATTGCAAGGAAAAGAATGTCTGTTTCCCAACACCACTGACTTTTGGAAACTATTCCTTCTTTTTCTCAGTTTCTGCATGTGAAGATCTCCCTTGCATTACCATTTCTAAGAGAGTTAAGATTAGAAAGTGCCTGGACAAGTAAGCAACATTCAGAAAAAGTATGTCAGTACTTTGGTGATAAAATTTGCATAACTCCTCCAAATAAGCAAATGTTGTAACACAGAGCTACCACTGAACTAGGCCATTAACTGAGAAATCTGTGCAGTGAACAGCCTGAAAAGCAGCTCTAAGCGTCAAGAATTATTAGTCAGTTTTGGAGAGAGTAAGAAATAAAAGACACCATCTTGCAGTGAAAGAGGTATACAGTAGAGCTGCAGCACATTTTAAAATCTATTTGCAGAAGTTCATGCCATAAAATCTATTCCTCTGTGAAAATGGGAAGGATTTCCTCAGATATTATGTACTCCTCTTCCTTTTGCACTGCAAAGGTCATTGGCATGGCAACAAAATCTTCATTTCTCAAGAGTCCATCTGCTGCCGGTATACACGCCTCATCTGAACTCACATCATTCTTTTTTGATGACATCCCGCTTGGCTGTCAACAGTCTGTCCTCACAAGCAGACAATCACAATTTCAGGTGAAAAATTAGCAGCAGCAGCAGATGGACTCTGAGCAAACAAACAAACTATTTTCTGAGATCAGGAGAAAAGAAATACAGGGGAGAAATCCTGACAAAAAAAAATGATTTTTTTTTTTGTGTGTGTAAATCTTACATTTCACAGACCTCTCTAAAACATCAGCAGCTGATGAAAATTATTTTTTTCCCCTGTAATACGGATCTTTTAACAACTCACACACTGAAATACACTAACTCTCACATGTTTATATTTTTGACTGGAACAATTTCTTAAATATTGATTACAAGTCAGCAGTTGTACACAACTCACATTAAAAATATTGCTAAATACTATCATGCCATCAACTGTGTCGGTCTCTTCAATATTTTTTTAATGTCCAACATTAATCACCCAGTTTAATCAGTAACTCATTATGAATCAACTTACACAGTATACTGGAGGCTGCATGCAAATAATCATTAATTTATTTGTGGGACACTAGAATGTGCATCATTCCCAAATGAAAAATTACCCAGAATCTGTTCTCTGTAACGTGTGCAGCCACAATAATTACATCAGGATGGAAAGTACTCTACATGCAGTGTTGGATCTCAGTGCCAGGTAAGAAAAGTGTTAGCTGGAGTAAAGAGTTCTCTGTGGGAGGAAAAGGATCAAGCAAATTTCAGGAGCATTTCAGGCTTGCTGAGGTCACACAAGCAGAAACACCATCTGTCTGTGTCCCTCTGCTTGCCTAGAATTATCATCTCATGCAGGTGTGTCACAGTTTAACCCCACTCAGCAGCTAAAATACCAGGCAGTCACTCGCTACCCCCTCGCCCCTTACCATCCTCCACAGCATGATGGAGAGGAGGAGAATCAGCAAAGAAAGAAGAAAGGCCAAACTCATGGGTTGGGATAAAAGCAGTTTAACAGAACAGCAGAGAAAGAAAAAACAGAGATAGAAAACAAACACAGAAAATACTTAAACATGTAATTCACAGTACAATAACTCACAGAGGATCCTGCTGCCCAGCTCCCTCCCAGGTAGCAAAACCTGTCCCCCACCCCTGTCCCCATTTTTTATACCGAGCAGACAACCAGTCCTGGGGCTAATTTGGGTAAACTATCCCAGCTGTTGGCTAATTGGTAACAATCCCAGCTGTTTCCCCCAGCAACAGGTGCCACCAGCTCCAGCCCCTCTCCCAGTTCAGGTGAAAATTAACTCTGTCCTAGCCAGAATCAGGACAAGCTGTCCCAGGACTACATTGTACAGTTTTGAGAGAGCCGTGCTGCTGTCCTGCAGGATGTTTCAAATGAGTTTGTGTTGAGACACTGTAGTTCAGTGTTGGATCACCACCTCGTCATGAACCTTGTTAAGATTACTGCATCAGACTTAGCAGCCAAAGGCAGAGACTGTCAGATTTGGACAGCCTGAGCACGGAAACACGCAAGCAGCATTTCACTGGTCCTCAACAGGCTGCTCATGGGGTACTGCATTTTTTAAGTGAAACCTGCAGAGATGAGGGGACTTTAATCCAACTGGAGGCTGGAAGAAGTTTAATGCCAGACTAGGATGCCTATCTTGGTTCAGGAAACCTCTTTTGATTTTGTCTGAATCTGGTCTGAGAGAGGGGATCTAGTCTCCTCTAGTTATACTCATGTGATTTAAAAGACTTTTTAAACAATACTTCTTAAACCTATGAGTGACAGATAGGTTCACCATTTTAGAGACTGGGGCAGCACTAAGAGAGAGCAGCCAACACCACTGAACATCCTCACATCCTGCTCACCTTCAGGAGCTCCCTCTCCACCTCATCACAGACGAGGTCCGGGGGCTGCCTCCTCTCCCGACACTGCAGGTTATCGGTGGCAATGGCATAGGGCACCTCGGTGGCATCGAGCGCCCTTTCCAGCCGCAGCTTCTGGGCTGCCAGCAGGTTGGTCTCGGCATCGAGATCTTCAATCTCCCTCTGGAGCTCGGTCTTCCAGAAGCGTATGTCCCGCAGGCGCTGGCCAAGGGCGGCCGTGGTGTCCTGCTGGGTACGCTGGGCAGTGGCAGCGGCATGCTTGGCCAGCTCCTTGGCCTGGGCCCTGCCGAGCTCGGCCTGCTCGCAGCCGGCGAAGGCCTTGTGGTACAGATCGCAGTTGTTCTGGTGCCACTCGTGGGGCAGGTACTTGGCGGTGCGGAAACCAGCAGCGGCCGGGCCGCTGGAGGAGCTGGGCCCCGTGTTCACAGCCTCCTCGCACACCTCCACGGGCAGGTCGGAGGCGGGCTGGGCCTGAGGCGCCGGCTCCTCGGTCGGCAGGGCCCCGGCCTCCGCCATGGCGCTGGCTCCAAGCCCCGGCTCCCACTAGGCCGCGGCGCGTCCTCCCGTCGCCGGGGCAACGGCAGCAGCCAATCAGAAGGCGGGTCCCCCCATGACGAAGGGAAACCCGAGGCGGGAGCGGGGGAACAGCTCGCGCCTCGGTGCCGTGCAGCGGCAGCCGCCAATCAGCGCGCGGATCCGCCCCGAGGGCGCGGCGGATAGGGGAACGCCGGCTGCCCGCCCCCGCCTCCAAGCTGCTTGTTGCTATGGCGACGGGGACAGCCAATGGGGACGGAGCGGGGCGGGCGGTGTCATGGCGGTGTCATGGCGGCGGCGTGCGGCCTGCGAGCCGGGAGCGGTGCCCCCCTCGGGGCCTGGCGCGGGAGGGGTTCCCCCCGCAGGCCTCGGTGGGCTTGCAACGCCTGTAATTTCGTGTGCGTGTGGTGAGAACAAAGGTACCCTGAAGTCTCTGCATTGCGTTCTGGCTCTCCTTTGTGCTGCGGAAGTTCTCTTTTCCAGCTGGTAACTGCCGCAAAAACATGTTTTCCTGTTTATTTTGGAAATACAAGAGAATCCTGTCAGGATTTCAGCACAGTTCCTGCCCAGACAGTGGTGGAGGCGAGAAGGAGGCCCCAGGGCCCAAAGAGCCCCTCGGGCGGTGGGCAAGGCCTAGTAGAGGCCCCGGGGCCCTGTGCGGGGCCTGCAGCATCCTCTGGTTCGAAACCATTCGATTTAATACATTTTTGCGCCTCACTCCATCCTTATACCAGATGCTTGTTGTTTGTAAGACAATTTGTGTGACTCTGGCCTCATCTCTGATCACGTGCTTGTGAAAACCAGCTGCTGCAGCATCCCCTGTTTAATTTTCGCTCGGAGAGATAAAGACAGCTTATGCTTGAACTGTATTAAATAGTTTGGAGCTGCCATCGCTGTGCAACAAGAAAAGGAAAAGAAAGGAGAGGCCGCAAGGCAGAGGTGTCTCTTCAGAGCCCTTGGAGGAAGGAGGGAAGGTGCTGGAGAGCACGATGACAATAGAGGGCACTCTTGTCCTTGCACTGCGACAGATCCGCTGTCTTCAATGTCATTTCGATTTAGAAAATAAAAAGGAAGAAAAAGCCATGTGCGCCGCAGCCTGCCCAGTGTCATCCAGGCTAATCGGCTCCCTGGGTGCCGAGGAGAGCGATGCCTGAGCCGCATCGAGGGGTGCGCGGCAGGTGACACACGCACACCCCGCGGGCACGGCGTGACGACTCCCTGGCTGCTGAGCGGCCGTTTGCACCGCGCAAACTTCTGCCGAAGACACTTTGTTGTATCAGAGTTTGCCCTAAATCCACAGAAAGTCAATGGTCTTTTTTTCCTAGGGGGTCTTGCACTCTTTAGAGAGATCAAGTGCTTGTTCCTGATGGAGAGCCTGCATTTGAAGGATGTGCCGTGCATCAGTTGCAAGCTGCTGCCTGCCAACCCTGTGCCGCAGCTGGCAGCACAGGCCCAGCAAAGGCTTCCTTCCTGAGAGACAGTGCTGCAAAAGGACATTCAGTCCCAGAAGAGATAAGAAATCCTTCATCTTCCTTTTTGCAAATGTTCTCATGTAATTGCCCTCCAATTAAACAGCAGCAGTGGATGATATCTTTGCACTGCTGAAGTCACTGGAATGACATCCTTTGCTTTCCCTTTGCACTTCATTTCTGTTTCTTTTTCCTCTAACTGTCCTATCCATTCCTTTCCTTACGTTACCTCCAGCCCGTACCTTTCTTTCTCTTTCCTCTGCTTGTGGCCCTCTCTGCATGATGATCTATGCAAATTTAGCATTTTTAAAGTACAATAAGTCTACAGGAAAAGCCCTGCTGAGCTATTCAGAGCAAAAGTCCTTGGCATGGAAAATACATTTTTTTGAAAATAAGGGCAGCAACAATTTGCTATGAAGTAGGATTTTTCCCTAAAGGTCTCAAGAGAGCCTTTATCGGCAGCATCTTCTCACAGCCCACTGAGCGTCACCCAGGCGGTTTTGAAGGTGAGTCACTGAGGGCCGTGATGGGATGTGGCTGAGGTTGCAAACTTAGCAGCTGAGTTCTAGGCCCTAAATGTGACTGTGCCCTAAATTATAATCTTTTCCAACAGGGAAACACTGCCAAAAAAATAAGTGAAGTCTTCCTGATCCAGTGCAAGGATTACTTCAGTGAGCCGTTTTAGCGTTGTTATCCCAACCGGTCAGTGTTTCCAAGGACCAGACAGATTTTGGTGAGTATTTTCCTCAAGCTGTGGTTTGGGTTTTTTTTTTTTTTTTGTTAGTCTAAGCCTTCTTTCAAGTGTTCACAGATGCATCATGTCAAAACAGGCTGCATATCACATTGTTGCATGAAATAAAAGCAAAACCTGTTGGCACCTGGAAGATTAAGGAGTTCCCTTCATCATCCAGGGCACTCCCAGGAACCCTGTGTTTCAAAGCCATTCTGACAGTCAAGTGATTTAAGATGCCACTGTAACATAAATTATTAACAGCCATTCAAGATGTTCCCAGAGCACGAGATGACAAAACATACTGGAAGAAAAGAACAGAAATGTTTTTGAGCTCAAATCTTTTGACGTGCAGTAGATTAAGATTTCTCATGCTGGAATCCTTTTTACAGGAAACTGGTTTCCCTTCCCACAGCAAATGCTCCTGTTTATATCAGGTGCCCTGTGAGCTTTTTGGCCTTCTGCTGTTTCTTTTTCCTGTCTCGTTTGATTTTTTTTCAATTAGTGTGAGTGGCTGAGGCAATGTTGTCACCTGGATCCCGTTTTCACGTTTGCGCCTAATTCCTTCCACGCTGCTGTCCGTAGGGCAGACTGCAAACTGCTTGGTGGGGTGCTGTAGAAGCTTGAAAATGTGACCCACTGCTGTCCAATTATCCCTCCAAGCAGAGGCCAGCACATGATATAGTATGCTGAAAATTTGCTTTTTGAGCTCTGTTGATGCTTTGGGGGCTGCCACAGGGATCTGCTGAAGGGAGGAACCCAACTCACTTTGTTGTTCTAAGCTTAACAAAATCTCAGCACAGAGCAGCTATATCACGGCTGCTTCCTTGGAATTAATAAGCGTAATTACTAATTAAATACTGTCCCATCAGCAGAGAAATCAGAAACAAGACCAACAAGACCTCCTGCCATATATTTTCTTGAAAGAAGGAGATTTGTTTTCATGTTTGCTGTAGGGAAACCTTGCTAAGAATGGAGAGCACATCATAAACCTTCTATAGCTGGTCAGGCATAAAGAGATATCCTGCAAACACGTTACAGAGTGATCACTTGGCATAAATATAATTTACTCCCCTTCCCCTGCCAGCTCTGTCACAATTTCCACAGAGAAAATATCTGGATGTGCTGGCTGGCAGGGAGGTGCGGTGCCTCTGCATCAAAAGCAGTGCAGCCACTTTTCATATCTCTGTTGTGAAGTGCCAGAGATGTTTCCTCTCTCTCAACAAACGTGGTGGGGTGGGCAGAGAGAGCTGAACCACTTTACTGGGCGGCTGGACCGGCTCTTAGGCTTTGAAGTGCTCGCCGCTAACAAATAACCAGCCGTGCACAAAGGCAAGCAATCAGTCACACAGTCAGGAAATACCATCTAGCATTTAACTGGAATTCAGCATTTTGCAATGAGGGGAAAAAAACCGTGGCTGAAATGGAGTGGTAGTGCATTAAAGTTTATATGGTACATTAGATGGGCATCGGTCTGAGCTGCCCCTTCTCAGGACAGACTTGCTTAAAAAATTGATCTCCCTTTTTTTGTTCACAATGGACATTCTGGTGATGAATTGTCTGTGAAGCAGCCAAGGGTTGCTTTCACTGCATTTCGGATCCCAGACCCCAGTCCTGCACTTTGGACTACTCCCATCACATGAAAAATTCACACCAACGACCCTAATTGGTGCATCATTTCATATCGAAGGAACACTGCACCTGAGGATCCTGGTTTGCTTTTCTTTCCTCTATAAATCAGGCAGATATTCACAAAACCTGATCAATTTATGTAGTTTTGTCATATTTACTGCTGTTTGAATGATCGAGTTCCCTGAATCACTTAATAGCCCTTGAAGCTGTGGGTCTGCCTCTCTGAAATGCAGCTCCTAACCCAGACTGACTAAGGAGAACTTGCTGGCAAATGCTGGCCGGATCCGAGCCATTAAATGTGCGAAAGCGAGATGCCAAGCTCTTAAATCTCAGGGCTTTCATGTCCTCTCTTGGCTCATCTGAGTGCAGCACCTGATTCTCCCTGTCCACACTGACCAGGACAAAAAATCCTGGGCTCAGACTGGGCATTGGCCAGGAGGGCTGTGTGAGCTCCAGCGAGGAGGGCTGGGGCAGAGGGAGGACAAGAGATGAACCCTGGCTTTCCCAGGCCGTACGGCATTGCTGTGAATATCGCAGGCTGGGAGCGATGCTTCGGAAAAGCCCTCTGCTTGAAACAGAGGGTCAAATTCTCCTCGTGGCAACCCACTTGTTAGAATTTGGCTCAGTTTTACTGAGAGTGGAACATCTATTTTCTTTATTTAATATGGGATCATTATACTTTTTATCTGCTGGCTGCATACCCCGGTGATGAGTACCTTAGCAGAGTGATAGATAGAAAACACAGTGCATTCATCTAGATGATAGATAGGGAGAAAACGTGGTGAATTAGTTCAGAGGAGAGAAAATACAGTCAATTATTTTACATAAGGCAGCGTCTGGTATTCACAATCCTTGCCTGAGAGCGACAGAACGCATGAATAAAAAGATTAAAGATTTTGGAGGTGAAATTTTTGTTTTAATATCAACATATGGGCAAAATGTTACAGTTCAACTTAAGAAATAAACATACGCTAGCCTCAGGAGCACTGATGTTCAGCAAAAGACTGAGACCAAAGGTTACCTAAGAACATAGGCATTGTTTTTATGTTGTCTCATGTAATTGAGATTCAAAATGTCTCTGCTGTTTTGAATCTAATCACCCACTCCTAGAATTTGATAGATTCAGATAACATTAATTATTTGTAGCAGTATTAGCATTTCTTTTTAAAGAGCAGTTATTTCACAAACAAAGCAAAGCATAAATTGAGGCATTCCAGCACGGATGAAAACACCATTTAAAGCTTCATTTCCCAGCCCTGTATCTCGCAGGCAGACTGTGTTTCATTAGATCCTTCCAGCGGGTGAGATCAGTTTGAGTGACAGCTATCTGTGCCGGATCGACGCTGTGTTTATTTGCATTTTCCACCAGCTCTGGGAGTTTGCACTTTCTACTTCCTGAAATCCATCTTGATGTGGCAGCATCAGACAAATCATTTTAATTATAGCACAGGGTGGCTTTTCAGAAGGTCAGGGTCTCTGCGCCGACAGGTTTGATTAAAACCAGACACGGGTAAAGAGACCGGAGTTAGACAAGAGCAGAGAGTCTGGGCCAAAGGGAGAGGGACGGCAGGTAAAGATTGTCTCACCTACGCGACCCCCTGACGTGTCCATCTTTCTGGCAGTGGTGAGCCAGGACTGTGTGGGGAGGACATTTCTGCTTACACCACAGCAGGGATGTCAAGCTGACAACGCACATCGCAGGGACATTTGGAGGTTGAGGATAATTAGCTAAAATCCCTGCCTTCTTCTCTTCCTCCCCAGTCAGAGCTGCCATATCCTCTATGGCAGTAGGTAGCTGATTTGTAGCAGTTAGGATCTGCTGCCATCCCGTCATGCTGGGCCAGTCAAGGAGAAAATTCAGTGGACTGGAAATGGGAGCTGGTGAGTGCCTGGTCGGGGTCTGGCTTGGCAACGTGAACAGCAAGCTGCTGAAACAAAACCAATACCGTCCCTACTCAGTACTGCCAGGCCCCTTCCTGCTGCTGGCAGCTCCCGGGACAGGCATGGGCAGAGAGAGCTCTTGCATTATTGAAAAAGAGAAAGCAGTCTGGTTGTTTAGACCTTCACTGGAATAAACTGGTTTAGTTCCAGTAGGTAAATGAAATTACACTGATGTTTACGAGCAGAAAATCTAATCTCATGCTTACAGCAAGACAAGATATTCTCTCTTTAAAAACTTCTCAGCTTTTGACTTTCAAATTCCACTTAGCTATTTTCTTTTGAAATACTTTTGTCTTTTTAAATTCCCTTATGCTCATCCAAGCATCATCTCGATGTCTATTTTTGCAGGATGTCTTCCTTCCAAATCAAACACCTGGCACGCGAGTGTGGGTCCTGTTGGTAGCTGTGCGGGAGCACGGCGCTGAATCATGATTAAGTCTTTTGAGTTTGTTGAGTCTTCTTCACCAAATTGCCTTCCCGTGTGAAGGATGTGGTGCTCAGTCCCCTGGACCTGCGTGAACGATGAGTCACACGCGTTTATTTTTGCTTTCCAACAATTGCTATCAGTCAGAGAAGCGCTGGGAATTGTGTCCTGTGATTCTTCAAAATTGAAATCCATGTGCAGTTGCACCAAGCTCTTCTGCAGAAAGCAAGTCTTGGGCTGTCTTTTTGGTTTTTTTTTTTCTTTTTTCTCTCTTTTTCTAATTTATTCTACTTAAAGGAGCCACGTGGTGATAATCCGACAGTGTACTGCTGACCTTACGGAGTTCAGCAGCCATCTGTTTAAAACAGAGATGTAAAGAATTTACAGAGAAGCCTTTTATTATTCTCTTGGTTCAAGAGAAGAACAGGAGGAGTCCTCAGCATGGACAACAGTTTTACAGCACTAACAAATTCCACAGCTAACAGGAAAACAATCAATTTATCACCCAAGGCCACTGCTTTCTCTGCATGGAGCCCGGAGGTTTGCTGTGGTTTGGAACGATAGGCCATCAGTTTTAGTTAGCTTCATTTTCCCAGCTTTTTCCAACTTTGTAGTTGAAAACAAAGTCTCCCCTTCAGCTCCATTCTCTTTCTGCGGCCAAAACGTACATCTGCAGGCAGAGCAGAAAGCAGGGATTTTGTCTGAACAAGCTCAGGCCTGTTTAGAATTTTGTCTGGTACAACGCAGAGCCTTGATCCTGCACTGAGACGTCCTGGGAAGATCCTTGTTCTGGCACGGAGCCCCATCAGAACCATCCGCCTTCCTTCTGGGCTCCGTGCAGCCAGCCAGTGCCTGAGATTTATGACCGATGGCTAGAGTCTGTCAACAGCATGGGATACATTGGCATAAATTGTGTGTAAATATTTGCATAAATTAGCTGAGGACTTTGTATTTTAGCTAAATAATTTCCCTCTTGGGCCTTTCTGTATTTCCTTCAGAGCCCCCTCAAAGATGAGCACGGTCATCTCCTTGACCACTTTGTGGTCTGATCCTGGCAGGCTCCAGTAGTAAAACTGTGCCAGGTGAAATGTCCAGGGAGCTGACACTAAATGTTTGATTGCTTTTCTCAGCGTGTCTAAGCCTGGTATTAATAATTTATTAGTAAATAAAGAGAATTCCTCATCCACTGCATCACTACTTAAGAGAAGTTCACGGACACTCCAGTGACGGTGTTAAGTTTTTCCCCATAAAGGGGGGATATTTAAGAAGTGAAGCTGCTGGGTATTTTGGCAAGATATAGAATGTGCAGATATGTAAAATGTATAAAAGCCTGAGCCTGAAGGTCATTGCAAATAGAAGCAGAAAAATGTTTCATTTCCATTTTAAACTTGAGCTGAGGTTGCACTCTGCTGTTCACATTGTCTTCAACCTGGGGAATGCTGAACAAAGTCTCCGAAAGCAGTGACTTGAGTAGGTGGGAATTTCAGCACATGATAGTCTTGGAAAGTCTTTTCCATTTCAGAGCTGGAGCATTTCCCTGAAAAGCAATCCTAAACCAGTCCCTGCTCCCACCAGGGCAAACCAGTCCATATCCTGGGCTTTCCAAGCTCCCCAGCTCCATGGGCAGCACTGCTGCATTAAGCCATGGGAAGGTCATCCAAGGGAGGTGGTGAAAGCTTCAATTTGGACTTAATACATTTGAGCTTTTAAGTCCTGAGGATACGGAGTGCACATGTTGGGACGGGGCTGCCCTTGGGCAGCTGAGCGAGGAGAAAGAGCTCAAGCTGAATTTCATTACTGGAGGCAGAACCCCTCTTGCTGCAGGTAGTTTCTCTGGGTTTGTGTCTTTGCAATCTGCTGCCAGAGTCTGGGCATGCTGCTGCTTTCCATATCTCTGGCAGCACTAATCAAAAGCACAATATGGTCTGAGAATTTAACTTCATACCAGGGAATTAGTCAGCAGGAGAGAAAGCTGATAATCTGCACCGTGCAAGTTCTCACCTCCTGCAGCACCTTGCGGTGAGTCACTGGGAAATGGCTTTTGCTGAGCGGCCACACTTTGCCGAGATGTTATTTCCTATTAGAAATGTTCAGCGCTTGAAGCCTGCGGGAGCAGGGAGCTTTGAGCAGAGGGGAGCTGAGCTGGGCGACAGCAAGCGAGCGCTCAGGGTCACGCGAGGGCGTGACTCAGGCCATGGTGGCAAGGAGGTGGTGGGCACTAAATATTTGCACAAATAATCTCAATTTCAGATTATGGACAGTGCTTTTTCCAGAAGTCTCAGACTGTCTAACCAAAACAGCAACCCTGTGCAGTTCAACCCTTCTAGCTCTTTACTCTCTGAGTAAATTCTTCTGAGAAGAATTGAAGCCCCATACAATTTCCAGGTATGGAGGATGAAGTCCTCAAATGTTCTTAGGAAAACCAGGCCCAGGCAGAGATGTGAGTGATGGGGAATTAGAGATTAAAAGCCTGTGTGTGAATAAGAAGAGGGATCTGAAAGTAATTTTCTTATATACATAGAAAAATCCACAAACCAGATTTCCTTTTAGGAAGCTGGAAATTACTGATCTATTACTTCATGTGGATTTCACTTGCTAGGAGATATTTAGTATGCAAATTCACAGGGATATGGCAGGACTTTCACAGTCACTAAGTGGAAGAGCTTTAATGAAAATGACATTTGTATCAAGTTTTTGACTAATTGGCACTAAAAGCCTGTTCTTTTTTCTGTCTTTTGTGGGTGCGTGATTATATCTGGGTGGCCAGGCTCCAGCTCCATGAGACCGCTATCTGGGAGGTGAGAAGGGGTGCAGTTCAGTATGCAGCTAAAATTGATGGATGTTTGGGGTTTAATGACATCAATTTACAATTTCTGGAGTGTGTTTCTCTTCTAAGATTCTTCTAATCTCAGCCATTGAGTTTATCTTCATAAACTGCAAGGAAAATGGAAAAGTAATGTTCTTGTCCTTGTAAGGAAGGAACTTATTCAAATTTGCAAGTTTGAGTAATATTCATTATATATATTACTCTCTTCTTATTATTAGCAAATCTGACATTAACAGATCTTCTGCAAAGCTATTAGTCGTCGGTAAATATTTACTTAGCAGCATCAGGACATTTCAGCTTATTTCTTTCTCATGGATCATTTGTCCGTAATATCTTTCCGTTATCATTCTTGGTGCCCGATCGGTCCCCTGCATTGCCAACACTGTCTCTGCTCCCTGTTTCCCCAATAACATGAGCAGTTCGCTTTTTGGCACATTGTTTTGGCTGAAAAACCTTTGCTTCTAGAAGCTCTGAATGCAGGAGATGGTGAACGTTCTCCATAACTTTCAGATACTTATGACAAAACGTTAATAATATAACGTTCCCTTAGGAAAGAGCAAATAAAAAGCGGTGTGTTTCCAGATCAACTTATTCTCTCGGACACTCTAAAGCAGGGGCAATGAGAAGTGAAGTTATTCACCAAATGCCTGGACCAAACTAACTGCAATTCTTTGGAGAAATGTGGGTGTATCTCTGCTGGGAAAGTGAAAATTAAAGATGAGTACATTAGGTTCAGCAAAGCCCAAGGTCTCCTTTCAAACAAGTCATGCGTATATGAGCTAATCCAGGATGATGCTGTCTGCTAACGACACCCAGCCAGCTCCAGCTTGAGTTGGCTCAGCAGCCCAGCAAGCCACTGCAGGTCGCAGAGGGAAAGGACCCAAGTCCTGGATGCTCTGGGGAGGCCGTTCGCTCCAAAGCCATCTGGACGACTCTGGGATGGATTCCCAGTGGGAATGGGGAGAGGCAAGACAGCCCTAATACCAAGCCTGCCTCTGTAATTCACTGGCCTTCCATATTCCCCGGAATATATCTTAGTTATCATACCTGGCTCGTTTCCTAGGATTGAGTCCAAAACTGCTTCTGATCTTGTCTGCTGGAGTATCAGTGTAAATACAGCATGCTGTACGCCCTCCAAGAGCAGTCCCCAGCGAGTCAACTGTGGTTATCCCAGACAACAGCCTCGTATTAAGATCCCCCATTATCAATGGTTTGACTTTTAGAAAGCCGTCTACATAAACAAAGCCTATTTAGCTTGTGATTGTGCCCTGGAGAGTGTCCTGCAATCACTTTCATTTCCCCTTTTGCCTTCAAGCGAAGAGTCTGCCCCAGCGATGAGAGAGGAAACCGGGAGCCACAGCTTGGATCCTCTCCTGGCTGAGTTACTGTGGTGCTGCGTGGCCCTGGCCATGGCGAGGCATTTTTGTTTTTCAGTCCGTTCAACTAAGTAATGAATATTCTGTCTGGAAATGGTTGAGAGACTCTTGTTTCTGCAGAAAAGTGCACAAGAACAACACAATAAACGGTAATACAAGGGAAATTAAAATTTAATGGAAATGAATTGAAAACAAAACTTTTAAAACCCTTAAATTCTTACGAAAATGTTGTACATGATTTTGAGATCTTTGCTTATTGATAGCAGGCCCCAGTGTTTTTAGTTAACCATCCATAAGATAAATTCTGGGTTCTTTTTATTTGTTCCTCTATGAAAATTACATTTGATCAGCACTTTCCATGCAAATTTTTGCTTCCAAACTGCAACAGCAGAGATTTACATGAAAAAACATTCTGATAGAAAAGTTTTCTCTCTTCTTGAGTATATCAATTTCTCCCATCCTTAGCAAAGGTGCCTTTTACAGTACGTAGGTGATATTTTAAAATGTTTGTATCCTTTGCTTATTTACTGGAGACACTAATGACTCTTTCTCTGCGTAACGTGCTGGTGAAGAGCATCTTCTGCCCTGCCGGGTCCGTGTCCCAGGGTCTGCCTCTGTCATCACACCTATGTCTCTTCAGGAAATCCTAGGTATCTGTACAATCCATTTATTCATCTCTGAAGGCAAGAGAAATATTTCAGAGCTGTAGGGCTCCCACAGAGGAAGAGGATTTCTTGCTTTACTCCTGGTATGCGTTTCCTTTAGATCACACAGATATCATCTCCAGGCAATGCCACTTTCTTGCAGCTGCCCTGACTGTCCTTTTTTCCAGCACCTGAAGTCGCAGGAAGGTTTATGTTTGACAGACCTGCCAGCCTTGCTGCTGCTCTTGGCTTTGAGCTGCTCCGAAGTGGGTGAAGTAGAAGTGAGAGTTTGGCCGTGCCATCGAGAGAGTCGACAGCGCCTTTAAACACTCCCCGCTCCTTGGGCATACCCTGTTCTGTAAAGGCAACATGGGACACAGCCTCCCAAAGCTGCAGATTTCAAAGCTGAGAATATCACTGAACTGGGGTTTGTTTCTTCTTTTTTTTTTTTTTTTTTTTAATTTAGGACTTGTTTGTATTGGAAAATTAACCTGGCCTAACTGAAGGCTGGGATTTAAAGTGAATTCATTCAGCTGCATTGGCTTCTATGTGGACAGAATCACAGAGACCTTTATTTGGTTTGTTGTGATTTGTCTCCAAAATGCATTAAGATAAACTAAATTAAGTCCATTTTTGTTCCAAAGAAATATTTTATATATGCTCATTCGTTTTAAAAATTCTTAGATTAATTTTGCAGAAAATGCCCCTGTGTAGACACATCAACATTCCTAATAATATTTGGCTGAAATGCAAGATAATACCCAAGTCCAGGCTGAAATAAAAGGAATGAATCATCTCTAAATCACATGTTACAATGTAATAGGATAAAGGGCAATTGTTTTGCTGGAGAGAAGCTTCCATGTGCAGACCAGCCCCAGGGTCATTTCAGCCAAGAGCAGGGCAAGTCTGGGGATGATCCCTTGTGCATCTTCGGAGGGTAGCGCAGCCTGATTTCCAGAGCACGCGTCACCCGCAGCTCTCACCACCGCCCTGGGTGCTCACCTGCAAATGCAATGGTGGCAGCACTTGGTTCACCAGGATTTATCTCTTGGGATCCCAAAAATGAGCACCGAATTGAATCAGGGACACGTGAGGGTGAAGGTGTCCTGTCCTTCGCCGCACTGTAAGGTACCCGAGTCCTGCTGCTGGGCTGCAGTCTGTGTCCAGCATCTTTTAGGCCATCGTAAGAGCCATGGAATCACACAGTTATCCCATGCACACAGCTTTAAAACTTCTCATGCTCTACAGAAGCCCCAAAAGTTGCTTCATATTTGCATTAGTATATCCCAGAATAGGAGGTGACTCCCTCTACGAGCAAAAAAAATTGAAGACCAAAATGCATACCCATTACTTAAGCACACATGGACCCATTTTCATAGCCTTCATCTTCTGTGCCCCTGGAAAAACTGTTCCTTGGAAATTACAGTAATTGTTTTATTCTCTTTGATCTCCACTAATAAAGCTATGGACTATCACTCAGCAGGAGCTGTTTCTCTTAGTTAGGATCTTTCCAAAGGTACTTACATTAGGAAGGCTCTGGGGAAATTTCAGTAAATGCACTTGAAAAGAACTCTGCAAAACTGCTTAGACTTTCTGTAAAAAAAATCTTTCCCCGCATTTGCTCAGCACGCTTCTCGGCTTGTTTGTTTTTCTCTTTACTGCAGTTGTTGTTGGACTGCGGTGAAACCTAGAGAAAAGAGTTGTGACTCCTTGTCAAGAGATCTTACGGCAGCTGCAGAACAGAGTGAAAGATTTCTGAATCCCAGACAAGTCACTGTAGAAATCACACTTGAGAATAACAGTGTCTTGCTGTTCACATTTTACTTTCCAGCCTGAGGAAGGAGGATGGAGGGGTGATGGATATCCACTGGTCCTCCAGCAGGGATGGCCCCCCAGCATCCCCAATTATATCCCATTATAGAAAACACCATCCCAGCAAGGGCAGGAAGGATCAGACTTAAAGTAGCTAGGTACCTCACTCTCGTAGAAATCAGTGTAAACTGGGCCTTGCTACCCTCAAAAATCCTATTCCCCAGTTTCATGTATGCAGCTAATAGGAACCATTGCCCTTTGTGTGGGAGCCATGTCATTACCAAGTACTGGGAGACCTGGTGGCTCAATCCATTCAGAACTGATGCTGCAGAAGAAGAGCAGCATCTCAGTTCTCCAGCCTATTGGACAGCAAGTGGCTTGTTCAGGAATTTGGGAAGTTGTTAGGTTTAGTTTTTAGTCCTCAGGCTTTTAACGCCACAGCCAGAGCTGAAGATCAGCCTGGCAGCTTGGGTCAACAAGCCAAATATCAACCCACCTCTGGCACACACAGGAGGGACACTTGTGTTGTGCATGGGTGAGTTCTCACACTCTTGGTGAGCCCTTGGTGAGCTACAACATGTTACAGTCACCTTCTGCAGAGCTGACAAACATACGGGTGGTTCTAAGGTGCAAAGAGAAAGCGTAATGTCAGAGACGCTGGGCATTGATGGAACAAACTTGATCCCTCACTGCGTTTCCAGTGAAGCGACCAACGGGTTCCCTAACCTGTGACATCTTTTGGCCACTTCTTGCTGTTTTAAGATGAAGGTGACAGTGGCCCTCACACCAAATAGGAAGGGTCTAAAGCATATTCATGTACCTGCCTGTAGCAATAACTGGCAATTGAAACAAAGAGTAATTGCACCAGCTGGTCCCTTTTTTTTTTCTTTTTCCCCTCCAGCTAGAAACTGTAAAAGCTCAAAAGACCAACTGCACAACCTTAAAGTCATATTTACTGTGTCTGGCATCCCGCCACAGGCGATGGGAGTACGTTCTGTAGATGTTGCTAGCTGACTGCTGCTTTGTGCCTAGTGATCTCACGGATGTGCAAAGTGAAGAAACAGAATTCCCAGTGAAGACAGGGGGCAGGGTTGGGAAGGAGTAAAAAGCCTCTTCCTCTAAACTGGCTTTGATCTTTCTATGGGCTGTAAATGAAGAATAGTAATTACAGCTTAACTGGAAGAGATCAGAAAGCTTTTAAAATTAATAAAACTTGTAACAGGCATCAAGGTTGATCGTATTTAAAGACTCCGCAGGCTGCCGTGTCCGCCGGCTCTCAGGGAGCGTGCGCTCTTGTAGGTGTGCCAGCCCCGGGAGCGCTGCCCTGCACGCGGGAGCGGGAGCCGTGTTCCCAGCCCCGCTGCGGACGGCACCTTCCTCATCTCCTGCTGGGTCTTCCCTGCTGTAATTCCTTGGACCGCACCAGGATTATTCCAGATTGACTCTGGTTTGTCAGGCCTTACCTACAGGGATGCCGGCTTGTAACGCGCAGGAGCCTTATTCTCAGCCTGGTCTGTCACCTGGAGCTTGCATTTTATTTTCACCACTCATTTTTTAACGGTGAGCCCATCACCGTGCGACATGCTGCCAGCAGCTGATGCTTTACATGAAGAACCTCAAGCTGCGTGAATTAACAACATTGAAAAAGAATAAAATAAAGACATATCATCCTTTCCTGATCTTTTAAAGGAAAGGACATACTCTATATTATTTGTGAAGATAATAGTTTAATTATTTAGCTTGGTATTTTAATTTAGCAAAGCTCTAGGCTGGCAGCACTCTAACAAAAGCATTTTTTTTCCCATTAAAAAAGTCCTGGATAGAATTAATGAACTTTTCTCAGCTCCAGAGAGGATGCTTGCAAGAGTGAAGAGAGGGAGATGTTCCACCTCTTCCCTTTCACCACCTGGATGCCAATGAGAGCTTAAACCTCATCTGGATGAAAGTGATGTGCAAGGACAGGACAGAGAGGAGCCGCTACCTCTGGCTGTGCTCCACCGAGAGAGGAGGATGGGAGAGGAGAAGATGTTTCAGCCCTTGACTGCCATTTATTCCAGCACTAAAAGAAAATGAATTTTTAAATCCTAGTGCTGAAATACCTATTAAAAAGAGCACTAAACTGTGGCAGAATAGTGTCTGGGAGGTAGGGCTTTTTGGATTAACCCAGCTGATTTTTTTTTTTTCTTAACTGCAAATGAACTCTCACTGGCTTTCTTGAAAGGTCACCTTTTAAAAAAAACTACTGTGCTGGGAAAATGCTTTTAAGTTTCATCTGCTTTGTGTGTGTGCATTTTCTAAGCCCTGGGTTTACTTCTTATTGGAAAATGGTCTTGGATCATCTCTGAGTTGGAAATTTTATTTTATTTATCAGGTGCATGTGAGAGAGAGGGTTTTTAACTCTTTAGCTTCTTTTTTATTGGATGCTCAGCACCGTGTCTTTGGACCTCAAACTGTGAACCAAATCCTACCTGCGGCACTTTTGCTTCCCCTTCCCACCAATCCCCTGCCAGCCTCTCATCAGGGGCCCTGAAGCTCCCTGTCTCATCTCCTTGGGTCTCTGCCTTGACGCACAGAAGGGGTTAAATGGGCTCTCAATCCTGCTTCATCCCTAAGGAGCTGTTATTTCCTCCTCCTGGCTCTGTCACTACCAACAGCTCCAGAAGGAGAGGCTGTTTTTCCTGCAACGCTCTCCGTGGAGAGCTTTGGAGGTGTCCGAGAGCCGCAGACGTTTTCACGTCTTGTGCTCCTGACTACAATCAATCCATAGCCTATGGATGTTCATGGGCAAAGTAAAGCTTTAAAAATTTGACAGCAATTCCAAAATGTTATTACATCCTTCTACACCTCAGTATCTCTCTCAAGAAAAAGCTGTGTGCTGATAAATAACACTGAGAGGGGGAAAGTCATGCAGGGATGTACCAACTCAGTTTGCAACCTTAAATCCTTATTAGGGATTAATTCTCTGGCCAAAGCCAGTTGCCTGAGGATTACTAATAGACAAATAGATTTTCAAAGAGTGCCCAAGTCAGCTCATGTTATCCAAACTTTGTCCATACTCAGCCAAACCCTAAAGCATTAATTCTCAGGAGATGTCTCAGTTTTAGGTGGCTCAGGAAGAAGCACAGCAGGACAAAATCCCACATGAAATATATCAGTTATTCTTTCTCCTAGGAGATCACCAGTTGTCCCAAATCCATTTGCTTAATGCCCCAAACCCATTTGTTTTGCCAGAGCCCTAGGCTGGGCCAAGCATTGCTCCCCTCCCTGGGATGTTTCTTATTCTCTTCTGCAGAATTTCCTTAAAAAAAGCTGTAACAAGTGGCTTCCCTGAACATATTACACAAATTATATTTTTATTGATTACAAAGCAGCACTGGCTCAAAAGGACACTCCCATGACACTGTTAGCAAGCATGTCACATAACTCTTCTACATTTATCAACTTCCATCTTCAAACTAGTTAGATTTTTGCTTCATTAATCACATTAAAAGGCTGTTCCTGAACCTCATGCCTCTGATGGTTAGAATTACTCTTCTGATTTCCATCTTAATTTATTTATAGCCTGTTGATTCATGTTGCCACATAAGTAATACTAGGAATATAAAAAAAGATGATATTTAACAATCTGTCTAGTCTGGGAACAAGAGAAGGAGTAAAAAAAATCCCTATTTTTATTGTTAACTCAGCATATGATGGTATATTTTATTAATAGGAATTTGCATTTCAAGAGCAGATGAGCAGACAATATAGATGTTAATTACTGAAACCAAAACACTTCCCAGTCATCAAGTTTCCATCTTATCACTATTCTTCATAGCATGATAGAAATCAGAAAGCCATCATTTCATCCAAAGATATCTGGGGCTTTATCTGCTGAGTGTTTTTTCTTCAAGAGGCCAGAAGTTGCCACAGGTGAGGCTTCTTTATTCATATGCTTATAGGGATAGATCAGCTCTTATGCTCTGGATTGTACAGCAACAAAATCCATCTTCCTTGCAGAATAAAGCTCACGTTAAAGTCAAATTCCAGATGCACAGAAACTCCTTCTATTGTCCATCTCAGCAACTTGAAAACCAATAGGCTACATCTGAAACGATTTAATCTTCCAAAAAGTCTGCCTTCCACAAGAATATGCCTATTTGCAGCTGTAAGACAGTTATTTGTTAGTGTTTCCTAGCAATGGCATACGCATTGTCAGTCAGAAATGTTGAAGAATTTTATTCCACAAAGACACATTTCAGAGCGCATATTATCCCTCTCCTCTAGAGGAGGAAATGCAGTGTAAAACAGCACAGTTTTCTGGCTTTGCCAGCACTAATAAGTTGTAATCAAGCTATCATCATCCATATGATACAAAGAGTTTCTTGTTATTTGAACTTCCCCAGGGAGTGGTTTAATCCTCGCACTGCGCTGCCTTGTCACGGTCCCACCCGCAGCAGGAGAAGGCGGCTGTGCCCTCTCCACGTGCCTCCGCTTATCGATCAGCCGCAGACCAGCGCCGCTCCGAGCAGCTCCTTAACTGGGGCTGGACCTGGCGCAGCAAATGGTGCTGGAGCAGGTGAAAAGATGGTGATGGCCAGTAAGGGCTGGTGATGGCCAGGCACCGGTTCATCTGGATGTGGAAGAAAACAGCACCGCATTCATGTTCCCTTTGGAGAGATGATGTAGCAGCAGAGGCTTCCTCTGTGCGTGATTTCTGAGGTGTGTGATCTTTGCAGGGAAATCCTTGCCCTTTGTGCTGCTGGGAGTAACCGTCGTTGCTGCTTGGCCGTATCTCCTTGCCAAGCTCGCTCAGGTGGCTCAGCTGCTGCTTGGGACACACACATGCTCATGGGCTCAGAGTTCTGGGGAGCACACGAGGGCTGAAGGCGGCTGCCGTGCTGCAGGTCACAGGGGTTTAGGAAGCCAAATATTTTCCAAGCCAACACAGCCAGGCTTGTTCTTCCGCTTGGATTGCCTTAGCACCATCACTATTGCTTAAAACCTTTAATGCTTTGCCCCCTGTGTCTAGCCAGCTGGCTTCCCACCTCCCCAGCGTGCCATTGTCGTGTTTCTCATGGTCACGGGCTCTGCATCTCCCTTTTGGCTTGTCACCGTCGCGCAGGAGGAGGCAGGGAACGGCTGCCAGGGCCGAGCGTGCAGCCAGCACCCAGGCAGGCGTCAGGGCTGCCACCCGCCTCCCCACGGGCCCCTGGCTTGGAGCGCTGCCTCGCAGGGTGTCGCACAGCCAAGGGCTTCTCTCTGTCGCTGGCACGACTACGGTCACCTGGCCCGCAGGCACGAGCCTCGGAGCTGGCACCCTGCTGCTGGGAAGGCTGGAGCATCTCACACACACCACGGTTTTTTTCCTTGGTGCGTGTACGTATCTATACTATGGCATATGTTTCTTTTTCGTTTGATAACAAGAGACATCAAAAGATGTATATTGATTTATTGCCTACAGAAATGCACACTGAAATATGGCTGCAAGATCCTGCTGAATCTGCTCAGTCGATAGCTCCAGCCCCTTCCCAGTGAGTGAATGGAGAAGGCTGGGAATTAATAACTTCCTTACCTCCAGCCTCTGCGAGGCCAAACAGCCAGTGGAGAAGTTATCCAGTAATCCATTTTAGTATCTGGGAGGCAGCACTCTCCCCACCTGAGCCTGGACCTTCAAAAAAAGTGAAGAGAAGGAAAAGCAAACAAATCTTAGGGTGGAGGGGGAGAGAACTGAAATAGGAGAGGAGAGGGAAGGATTGCAACTCGACAAAGAAAGTGGCTGGCTCATCTGCAGTCCCTGGCTGCTTGATGCCTTCATCGTGCAGGAGAGGTTTGGGGCTTTATTTGTTCCACCAGGATCAGCCAGGCTTCATGAGCACTCACTGGGGTTTTTTTTTGCATTGCTCAGTGCTCAGGGGAAACGAAAGCTTCTTGCAGTGACCTCAGCCTGAATCGCTTCTCGCCTCCGCAGCGAAGTCCCTGACCTTCTCCTGCCAGCTCAGCCAAGGGCGCTGCGACGCTCCCGCCCGTCGTGGGACCTTGGAATGCTTCAGCAGCCACGCAACGGCCACTGATTTGGGAATTCTGCTTTCATATGCTATTCTGAGTCACCTTATTGCTTTACCAGACTCTAACTAATCAGCTTGAAATTTCCTCTGTAACATTTAAATTTAAAAAAAAAAAAAGGAAAGAAACTGTCTAAAATATTCCAGCTGCTCAAAAAAAGCAAGAGTGGGTAAAAAATACATTATATTCCTTCTTTTAAAAGCAAGGCAATGGTTTTCTTTGCTGTGAGCACTGGCAGTCCAGCTTTCAAATCCCAGCGTGAGGCTCAGAGGGGGTCAAGGATTTGCTGTTCTCCCCCTGGGAAATTTGCCTGGGTCAGCACCTGAGCTGCTGGCAGCCAGCTCTGCGCCGGGCTGGAGCGCTCCCGACAGGCAGCAGTCCATTTTGCTCTTTTAAGTTGCACCCTTCAGACGAGGCATTGCTGGGACACCAACAGCCACCGCTCCCACTGCACTTGGAGGGGGGACAAACCACCTTTTTGGGGGAACTTCTAATAAGATGCTTGGAAATTGTGGAACAGCTGCTATCACCTCTCCGTAAAGCCTTCTGCTGAGCATAGACAAACGTGAGCTGGTGAATGCAATACCATAGATTTCCTTAAAAATCCAGTCAGTGCATGGGATTGGACAGAAACTGCTAACAGCATGAATGGACTTTCGGAAGCAGACGGAGCCCAGCCGCTTTGAGGAAGACCCACTCCGTGTGCTGGCCCTCAACTTGTATTATTTTGATTTTGCCTTACGATACTCTTTAATTAAAGGTCCTGACTTTATAATCCAATCAATCTAGATAAATAACAACTCTCTTTTGCAGATAAAGTTGTAGGCTTATCGCTGCCCCACAGCCATATTTTAAAGACGATCCATAAAATTACAGAGCAAATCAGCTTACCTAGCATCTGGCGGCTGCAGCTGCGCGCAGGCAGAGCTCTGCACTTGTGCTGACAGCCGCGTTTCAGCGACGCCGGGCCATCCCGGGCGTATGTCCTACCCAGCCCTTCTCACCACCGTAACAAAGTTCCTGCTTCCTCAGCAGCATTCTGCTCTCTACTACTCATCCCATTCACCCCAAGGAACCTGTAGCTCAGAGTTATTGTAATTATAAGGGGGAGGTTACAGTGCTGGAGGATGAAGTGGAATGCAATTAGTAGACTGTTTTACCCATTCTTCACCTTTCCCTGCCAAATAGCTTTGTTCTAACGAAGGGTATCAAACAACCATTTCACTGTGATTTAACTGAGCCGTTACATCAACGAAGGGTTACAGGAATGCTTTTCAGGGATCGGTGGAAAATGCAGCATGCTGGATTAGCATACGCATCTCTAAGGGATACACCGTGCTGGTCCTACCTTTAATGCCTGCTTGTTTGCATGAGCCTTGCTAGGCTCAGCCTCCCTCGGGTCTGTGGAAAAGCTTAGACCCCACTCCAAAAGCAGCACAGGGGGATGGGACACCCTTTCCTTGTTCTGCTTGGGGTCGGTGGGTGCAGAGGAGCAGCTGGGACAGGAGCCACGGTGCTGAGGGAGACTCAGGCAATTTGCCCAATATAACGCGAAGAGCGTGGAACTGATCTCAGACCTTGCTTCCATTCCTGCATGTGAGCAACCCTTTGCCCACGCCTTGCGAAAATGTATTTTCTCAATACAACTTTGCAATGAATTTGGCAGAGATGAAAGCAAGGGCAAGCCAGGCAGCCGCGGCAGGGCCGAGTACCAAGCTCCAGAAGGTATCTGTAGAGTGGAGACAAAAAGCTGGTGCAGATCTATCTAAGCTAAGCTTGCCCCCAGATAGCACCGCTGTCTCGTTTCCTGGAATGTATTACCTAGACATAGCTGACAAAAATAAACAGAGGAAAAAAAACCATTCTGTAATGCAATCAAACCTCAATTGCCCATTTGTTTTTGTCCTTTAAAAGAGCTAATAACATGGTAATTGGTAGAGATATCTCCAGGGCTCCATCAATGAAAGCAAGAGAGAGATTTTCGCACCATGAAATAGAGGGGCATATTTTTCTAAAGAAGAGAGGGAGGTATTACCCAAGTTAAAGGAATCCATATAGATTTCTACCTGATGTCCAAATCAGTGAAACCTGTGTTCCTAACGGCTCAGAGATTTTTGGTGTTACTGTAGCAGAAAAGCATCCCTGGAATTTGGTTCTTGGCAAGGAAGGATCCAAGCCCACTGGAGCTTATCAAGGGTAAAAAATATATGGAAGCAATTTCTCCACCATGGTTGTTCTTGCTTACATGACACACTAAAGTGGCAAGCACTGTTTTCATGTCTCTGTGAAGTCAACCAAGTAGAGAATATTCAGCTAAAGCATATTTTTCAAAGTAATATCCCTGAGCTCCCTTCTCCCCCTACTCCTGTCATCAAATTTGCATTCAAATTCAGCTGCTTTAATAACCAGCCATTGTCACCTAAAACGTACACAAAATTTTGGGACACAAACAACAAAATTGCTTTCATCTGTCTCAAAATCCCCAAAGCAGACTGATTTTTTGAAATATCTGTTCATTTACAGGGCATTATTTTATTTTTTAATTGTCACATCTTTAGCTGGAGTCCAAAAAAATTATAGAAACATCCAGAAAACAGGTCCTAAAGTTCATTTATTGCGACTCCCAGCACTGTACCAGCTCACTGGGAGCACCTGTGGGCTCGCACCGCTGGGTGCTGGCCTCCATAGCACCCATGTCCATGCTGTGAGTCCAAGAGGATGCTCTGATCTTCCCAGGAGAAAAGCAGGAGCTCAAAGAGCCAACCCTCCAGGCTCTGCCTGAGCCCTCCTCCACTTCATTGTCTTGCAGTGCCAGTGCCAGGAAGACCTTGATGTACATGGGAATCATAAAATTTTAGTCCTCCATTATCTTGCACGTTAATTAATATTATTTAGAGCCTGATCTATGCTGCTTTTATCCTTTGCAAAGTAGTTATGGTTTCCTCAGGATCTAGGAGCTGTATAACAGTAAATTATCATTTTATCGAAGGGATTTGTTTTATCCTAAAGCAGGTTCTTAAAGAACAGGCTTTAAAGGTTAAACTCTGTGCCAGGGTAATATGTATATCACATTCCCGGGTGCCTTTTGTGTTGAAAAATTGACAGTTTCCATCTGTGAAAAGAAGAATTTAGACATGCTGATACTCTGACATTTAAATGTGAGCAGTGGAAGATAAACACAATCTGACATAAAGTAAATGGGGTGATATCGGGGAAAGTTAAATTTCAAATATTCGTGCTCCTGCTTTTACCTGCTGGGGTGCAGGGTACCCGGGGAGCGTTCCCACACATTAACACTGTCGTGGCTCTGGAGTTCGTCACAGCAGGTCAGCACAACACACCCATGAATGTGATATTTTCAAAGGAGAGGCCGTAAGCTTGTTCAAAACCCTTTCTGGTTAGCGATGAGTCTTACATCCCTACTTCGCAGCTAGCAAAGCTAGGCTCAGAGGAGATTTAGGATGTAGGTCTGTGCCGTGATCTCAGCTGCAAATGATTTTACAGCCGTTGTGGGTGCGCAAGGAGCGACAAGCGCAGCTTTGAGCATGAGGCTTCCCTGCTCCAGCCTGTGCCCGTGCCTGCAAGCCAAGCAGGAGGCTGTCTGTCCACGCGGACCCGCTGTGCCGTTCGCTATCCACGCGCACCCGCTGTGCCGTTCTCCAGCCAGGTGACGGTGCGGGTCCGAGTGGCGGCGAACGCCGTAGCGGGCTGGCTGCGATGGGCTCTGGGCGTAAGCAAAGTCTACAGGGAGATGTAGTAGCTTTTCTCCTTAAAAAAAAAGAGGGGGGTTCCTTCACTTGCCGTAGCAGTTTCTGTAGTAAATAGTATGATTACAAGAGACACGCAAGCACCGAAAGATGTAAAATGTGCTAAAAAATGTGAGCTACTGAAAGCAAGCAGTAAAGTGGCAAGGGCTAGCCAGATACAACATCCCATTGGAGTAGTCCCAGTCTGCCCTGATTTTGGTGTTGGCACTGTCTCGTACTCAGATGACCTTGAACTAACCCAGGAAAACTTGCATTTGTGAATATTTTTTAAATCTCTGGCCTCTTCAGAAACCTGATCTCTTAGCTGTGTGTGACAAAGCAGCTCTTTGGGATCTTGTCTGATTTTCTCTCTTCGGAGTCCCCGGGGTGTGTAGGCAGGTTAAATAATGCAAAAGCAGCTGTAATTACACTGTGCAGTTTCTCTGGAAACATTGGAAAAATATTAGCACATTGTTCTTTTTTTTTTGTTCTTCTTTCTTTTTTCTCAGCCTCTTTTTTCGAGGGGTCTAGAACAAATCTAATGGTTTAATGAGATAGATGACAACATACGACATGAAAGAGATTTTTAGTGACTTTCATTACCCAAACTCAATTAGAGGAGAGTAATCAGCAAGTCCCCCGCCGTGAGAAGTGCAGAACGAAACCTTGGCAAGACGGGACAGATGCAAGAAGAGAGGCTCGTTGGAAAACAAGCACAGAGATGCTCGCTGTACCCCTTAAAGCACCCGATGAACACCAAAACATATAGATTGCAGCATTAGCAACTTGTCTCTGCTGTTTTCTTCCTCTAAGCTGGATAATTAAACGTAAATAGTCCCTCAGTCTATTCTTTCAAAAACGATTAATTTGATGTCAGATAAAGTTCTCTGTTTGTTAGTTTCTTGGAAGGGAGAGGAGGGGAAATAAAGGCTTGTTCAGCTTTTGTTTTCTTTCTTTTGGTCCCACAGTAAGATATTACTGGATTTGGCTCTGTGTGGTTATGTCAGTGCCTGGGACTAACTTAGTGCTGTTTGATGCTTCGCATAGGAATTTCACAGAATCTATGAAATCTAGATCTGCTGTGGCTGCTTCGCACACATTAGTACTGGTCCCAGACTTAATGCTTAGAGGAGAGGCAGCACGCTGGGGTGTTCCATACGCCTCCATTCCTGATCTTGCCAGTGTTAGCCACTGCAAGCTGCTAAAACCAAAACACAGATCATTTATCCGAGACCCAGAGCCTGCATGTTGCAGTAACTGAGGACACAGAAAAATCCCACAGATTTGCAGAACCTGGTGTCACAAGTATTTCTACGGCAGGTCTAGGAACTCACAGCTCAAGAGAGTGAGCAAGGGTAGCTTTAAACTGCCTCTGCCCCTCTTCTTCCTCTATTCTTGTGTCTCTTGTGCCTCTTATTCATGCTGAATAATCACCTGTGGGCAAACTGCGTATCTAAGCTCAGCTGATCTCAAAGACAACCATTGCCAGCAATTCTGTGTCTCTAGCTGTCATGCGCACTCACGCTGACCCTCCAGTGTCTCTTCTCAAAGGGCTACTCACACCAATCCGCTCCAAGGGGCTCTCAGCAGCTTGCTCCACCCTCCTTCCTCTCCCTCATGGCTGTGCCCAGCCTGTGGGACGACGCTCTCCTGGCCTGTTGCTCAGATGCATGGCTTCTTGTGACTCTTCTCCATGAGGCAAAGCAGAGATGGAGGCCCTGTGTTCTCCACTTCCCAGTCCCATTCCCGTTGGTGTGGGTGAGCTGCCTGCCAGCTCCTATGCTCCAGTTTCAGCTCTGCTCTCACAGATGTACCGCAGCCTCTTGGACAGTGCACGTTTTGCCGTTGCTTTGTGTCGCTATTTGGCAGCTGGAGCTGTGCCTGCTCAGCTGCGCGCTGGCCTCAGATCCAAGGCTCTGTCATAGCAGGCAGCCTGCCTGCCCTGGCCTGTTTTAGCTATTGTTAACTTCTGTCCTCTCCATCTTTCCTCTGCTGGATTTTAGCAGACAGCCCCCACTGGAGAAGCAGCCAGCACCCTGCTTTCCAGCCCATCAATCCTTCTGGCAGGCTCCCGTCTTGCGCTACGCATTGCAACGATCCCGCGATACAAGGATTCCCCATCAGTCGCCTGTCTCTACATCAGACGCAGCCGACTCAGTTCCTTGCGAGCACCTGGGGAAAGCATCAAACCCCCACCTCCTCCAGACCCATTGCCATGCTGCTGCAGCCCATTGCCTGCTGCGGAGGACGCTTCCAAAACCAGGGCTGCCCAGAGTTGCCCAGAGCTCTGGGAACACCAGCGTTGGGCTGTGTGACAGGGGCAGGACCGAGGGTCGTTAAGGGGTTGTGCCGATGCGTTGGGTCACAGGACAGCCAGAGCCCTGTGCACCCCCCCTGCCCTGGCAGGCAAGAGCCCACGTTCCCAGGCTGCTGGAGCTGTGCTTTCCAGCGGCGCTTCTCTCTGGCAGCCCTGTCATCCTGGAGGTCTCTGTTCCGCTGGACACTGAGAGAGCTTTGCAAGAGCAAGGGAGAGGCAGCACGACAGGGAAGGGTGCTGGGGGACATCCCCTCCTCTGCCTGTGAAACTGGAGAGCGGAGCTTTGGTAGGCTGTTTTCATTCATTAGACACTCTGAACTGTTTTGCTGTCTGATGGTGGCTGAACGCTGATGCCTGGCCAGACAGTACAGTCTCCAATTTCTCTCTGGCACACCTCTCCCATAAATCTAATTCTCTTTGCGAATGAAGAGCAATACGCTACTGCTAACGGAGGCAACCAGGTAAAGTACTTTGAAGAGGCATATGATGAGTAAATTCCCCGAACAGCTCAGTCAGTGATGGCTATACACGCTGGCCCACGCTCAGCTATAGTCATGTTCAAGAGTAATCTCCATTAGCAAAATGCATTCACGTCTACAGAATAAATTCTTTCGGTGGGAACATGTCAGTCCGCAGTCAGACGGCTTTGCTGGCTTCTGCAGGGCTGGCTCAAGCACTTTCCCAAATGGGAGTGAACAGAGATCAATTGGGACATGTCCTTGCGTTATTGCAGGAGGGCAGTAACACAACATTGTGTTGTTCGCCACCACTTCCAAGGAGCGGAGTGTAATCCCTCCTGCAAATCACTGGGATGGAGGGGAAAGAACTGTCAGCTGCTGGGAAATAAATGGCTGTTACTTTCTGATCCATCTACATCTGGAGATTTCTTAAATGGTGTAGATTTAATTCTGCCCAAATGAGGAAAGCACATGCAGGTTACAGGAGAGATAGATAACTATTAATATAAAATTCCAGGCAAGATTTTTGCTTTTATTGCCCTCATTATATTTTAGAGACGTAACGAACAGCATATGCAAATTAGCACCTTAGATTATTAGCAGAGAAACCTGACTGCATATATAGTGCACAAATGTGACTTAGCAGCAGCACACTAAGGATATTGCACGTGGTCTCTGACATCCGTTTAAAGGCTTCCAGATCCCAGAGTTAGTTTAATGGGGCTGCCTGTAACTGGAGTTTGCAGGGTCAAAGTGACCTGGGGGCTCACGGCCGTTGAAAGGGGCAATGCTGCTGCCCCCCTGTCCCCATTCTCTTCCCCCGTTACTGCCTCCAGGCTCCTGCCTTGGCTACAGATCTGACCCCTCACTAGAAAAGCCAGTGGAGGAAGGTGCTAGAGCTTCCCTTGGCAGAAATGATTTATTAGATTGGCTCAGTCATGATATCAAATGAAGTATTTCTGTCTCAGTTCTGAGATTTAATCGCCTGTGCAAACATAGAGCCTTTCTGTGCCTCTAGCCGGCACCTTGCAATCTCCCTGCCCACAGGGCATGTGGGCTTGTAGGAAACTGCAAACTGAAAGCACAAAGACACATACAGAAGAAATTTTAGCCCAGCAGAAGTGCATTACAAAGCATCTTGCATTCCCTAAGAAGTGACTTCAACTTTATCCCTTAATGTTCCTCAAACTTTATCCCGTAATGTTCCTCGACAAGGTAATTTAGTCATCTTCGCGAGCATGACATGCATCCCAGCACTCACCCAGCATCCTGGGTTCATCTGACACAGCAGTCCTCCTTCAGGATGTCTAATTCAATAAGTAACAGCATAAAAGAGTGGATGCTACGGAAGAAGATGGTACACTCAGCAGTGCTGACAGATAGAGCAAGACAAAGGGGAGTTTTTTGATGGAAAAGCTGAATATCAGCTGCGCTATGCAGGTTTTTTGGTAAAGAAAAATTATTATTAGCAGTATTAAAAAAAAAATTACTATAGAAGAAATAATACTGGAACAATCTATTTCCCTTAAATTCAGTAATAGTCTCACTGGCTTTTGGACTTTCAAAAATTGTTCTAGGGGAATTACGTTAATTAATACATAAAGAACAATGCACAGAAATAACAGGCAGGATATTCCTCGGTCAGTATCCTGTCTTCAGAGTATTGTGATAGAAAGGTCTGCGCAACTTTGTGGCTGAGGTGCCAGCGGTTAAAAGCTACAGATGCTGATCAGAATGTTGGGTAAGCTGTCTTGGGAGAGAAAGGAGATTAATTGGGTGCTTAGGTGTTTTGCTAGAACGTGAGGTGGTTTTTGGATCGTGTAAATAGAGTGTATTCCTGTGTCATCTAGCATTCTTCTGTCTACAGGAAATACTGGGATAAAACTAATGAAATAAAAATCCCTGCAAGATATCATTCCAACACAGTGATTTTCATTCGTTTTCCTGGGATGAAACAGAGGACAGCTCCCAAAACCCTGTCCCTGCAGACCTAGCATGGGTTCTGCAGATTGACAAGGCAGGCTGCTCCTCCAGAGAGCCAGGCCAGGGGTAGCCCCTGTGCAGAAGAATATTCAGCAAGTGAAATCGCTGCTGAATGTCCTTCAGCGCCGCTCTGAGCAAGTGCTGCTCACGAAGCCGGTGGTTTAGCAGCACAGCCGGCATCTGCTGCCTGGCACTGATTGCTGCACAACGACGTCTGTCTTGAGAGGCGACAGGGAATTTATCTCCCAGCACCTCATCAAATCAAGTGTAATTCCTGACCGTTTGCCAAATGGGAGCGATAACTGCGCTAAGTGCCTTGCGGGAGAGTCTTCTCTGGATCACGCGTGTGGCTCATGATCCTGTCAGCCGCGGTTACGTATGACTTGATTAAGCCCTTGCGTGGAGGAGCTCTGCTGACCTCCTGAGAAAGGTCAGAGCTGTCTCTGTAACGCTATGGACATTTTCTGCACATGGCACTTTAACTTTCTGGATTTGAAGTAGCTGTTCCATGTCTTCACATTGCCAACCACACACCACTTGTTTACTGTCAGCTAATTTACCCTGGGCTTTGTGATCTAGAAAAATTTGGGTCTTTTCCTTTCTCAGACACCCAAACCCATCTCTCTACTGTTGTGCAGGGCTCTTCCTAGAAGTCTTAAGGTGGGGGTAGCTCAATAATAACCTCTTTCAAATATTCCTAAGGCCAATCTGTGTGTTCTCTGCTCCTCATCCTTTATCCCTGAAAGGGCCCAAGGACAGTCCGTCCATCCCAGCCTTTGCATTCAGGGACTGCAAAGGACTCTGCAAGGCCACTCTATAATGGGAACAGGAAAAAATGTCATCTACTGAGGCAGCTGTGCTTTAGCTGCAATGAAACACCTACTTTAAAAATGCTCATCTGGCCACGCGGTTTGCCCACTGCTTTGTGATTCATCGCAGGACTTGAAGCCAAAGTGGTTACTTACGATATGGTGTAATATTGCTGACTCTTCCCAAAGTCAGCGTGCAATGTTTGGAGATCTTCCAGAAAAGGTGAATCCTTTTAAAATGAATGCTGTATGTCTATTGGGGGACTTGTAAAATACTCATAAATATGTACAATTACAAAAACTAGTTAGTGTGTTGCCCTGAGCACGGCTTTCCATCGGCGCCCGTAAGCTCTTGCCAGAGACGGTTGCTAAATAGCACTGAATTTGTATTTGACATTCTCTGGCTATTCCCTTCAGCATCTAAAAGGACGTAAAGGCAGTGTTGCACGGTAATCCCAACTAGTTGGTTAATGCATACCTGGCAAGCTCTCAAAGCTAGTCAAGACATAACAAACGGGTGGAAAACACTGTCAGACTGTTGTATATTTTCTTCTTCTGCAGGAGTACAATGGCAGCATTATCCTTGCGAGGTCTGGTACAATTCCCTTCCACATGCCTAGGAATCCTTCCCGTGATTGCAATAGGAGCTGGAATGGAGCCTTTGTAGCAAACCCCAAGGAATAAACACGAGCCCTCACCTTGGGCTCTGTGGGATGGCAGAACATATGGGGTCCGATTAAGAATGTCATATTCTAGCTTCAGTGCTGCCAAGAAATCCAGGTGATATTTGTTTGCACCTTGGCTTTTGGCTTTCGGATGGGAAGAGCAAATCCAGCCCTTTGAAAACAGTTGGCATTTTTATCTGTCACCTCTACATGCAGATCTAGTGTTTGGCAAAAAGCTGTAATGAAATACTTACTACAAATGTCAGGCAAAGTCGGCTTTTCCTTGGCCATGTGGAGGGAGATGTACGTGCTTGAGGGAACAAATGAATGGTGTTTTTAAGGGGCAGGTGTATTTTGCATGTGGTTTTGTTTCTGGTTCTGCTGATTTGCTGTCCCTTTGGAACATGTTTTCTGTGTCTCCTTCTTTATCTTTTCTATTTAGACCATAAAATCTTCAGGGAAAGGATTGCTTTACCTTGTCTATGCTCAATACCCAGCACTCACCTGAACCTCTGTGTGATCTCTGTGGATCAAATATGTGGTATTGTGTCTGCAACAAACTGCTGGGGATTGTACAGCGCTGAGCACAAGGGTCCTGCTTCTTGGTGGGGTACCGAGGAACCAGAATTGTGCAAGAAATAAGACTAATTTAAATCTGGATCGGAAGAGGTCTGGATTTGACAATGCTTTGCTGTATATCCACAGGAACGAAAAAACAAACACTAGTGAAATATTTCAGAGTCCTCATCTGCATAAAATTAGATGCTTTCCCTTCCCTCTCTGTCAAAACTTCAGTGAAGAGGGAAATCTCTGTGCCCTAGGAAGCTTAGCTGTGAATGCTTTGAGCTATTCCAGCCCTCGTGTTACAGCTTGGTGCCTACAGTCACAATTAATTAATATGTGTATACATTATCTCCTCTCAGGCTGGCTGGAAAAACACTTGCTAGCTTGGTATGTATTTCTGCTTCATTTGCAGTGGCTTCCAGCCTCACACTCCTTCTCTAAATATTATCTATACTGATCTAATTTGTTTACAGTGAGTTCATGTGCCAAACTGATGGAAGATGATGGTGTGGTCTGGTAAAGCCAGTGGAGAAGCTAGTCCTCCTAGCATGCTAGTTCTCCTGGTGTTACTTAGCCATGCCAGATCAACACCGAAACATGGGTATCAATTTTATGCAGAAGTGGCATTTAGACCTTAAAATAATAGTTGTCTTTATAAAGACAGGGAATGAAGTTAGATGGTTGACTGGATCAGACTGATAAACGATAGATGATGGTACACAGATTTGGCAGAGCATCCCTGATTTCTCTTTCACAGCTCTAACTGTCACTGTAAATGGTTTTTAACCGAATTTTGAACATCCAAATCTGGCAATGGGTAATAAATCAGCTTGAATCCGTCAGCAACTAGCCTTATGTGTGTATTCTGGCACTCTTTTTTGTGCCCCTCTGGTCTGAATACAGCTACCATTCTGTGCAATTTAGACATGATAGAGAAAGGGGAACAGTTACGTGACTCAAATAGTAATATGAGAAAAAACATCTAGGTAGCAAGAAATAGGCGTTAGAAGCTGCCAAGAAGATACAGTCAACAAAGATATATTGGGATATTGCTGTTTTAGAAAGAGCAAAGTTTGGAAACTGCTTTGACTCCAAGTTTTTAGCCCCTCCTCTTGCCCACAACATTTTTTTCCTTTCCCTGTGCCTCCAGGCTCCAGCTCCCATGCAGTAAAGGCAGGGAATTTGCAAATCCCTCTCTCCCAGCCCCACACTTCTGCCACATCGCAGAGTCAGAAGCGTGGTGCATGCCTCTGAATATCAGCCGTGTCCTACTGCAAACTGCCTTCCTGCTATGGCAAAGCATCCTCCAGCACAGGTGGAGAGTCATGTCCCAGGAGGTAGCACCTGCGTTCACTAGGACTTGTCTAGGAGAGCCCTGATACCCTGGATGGGTTCATCTCTCCAGCTGTAGGTGCCTAGTTAAAGCCAATCCACAAGGCTCCTTCCAGAGAAGTAGGTCCATGGAGTAATTAATTTGGTGCTAGAAGGTGCCCAAGACTGGTGGGTTGGGTCTCTTTCAGGAGATGTTGGTCTTTGTTAGCTTCTGTGGAAGCCTCTAGCTAGCTGGCTTAGATCAGCTGCTTGAGTTACAGATGGCAGAAGTTAGGCAAGAAATTACCAGATGACATTAAGGTAGGAATGTGGGCAGGACTTCTGAACTGCACAGCCACTGGCGGATTCAGATTCAGTGTGAGTTCAGCACCCATTCCTGAGATTCAGTCTTGCCTGTCAGAGACTGCTTTGGAGGATTACTCGTGCTTTTGAGAAACTGAGGATCATATTAAAAAAGGATCCTTAGGCCTGCGAGATAATTGTTGCTCAGACTCATTCTTGCTGTCTGTCCCAGCTTGTTCCAGTGTCTCCGAGTTTTAGGGTAACGCCAGAGAAAGGATTACAGATATCCCTGCTCATTACAAAGGTGCTAGTAGAATTTCAGTCATCCATCATGCTTGTTCCAGAGTCTCTTTATGCTCTGAAGCTGATTAGCTGTTGAAATAATCCAGCTTTGACGGCAAGCAATGCTTTATTAATACCACAACTGTGACTGCTTTTCTCCCGTCGTTTGCTTTTAATGGATCCCGTGCTTCTGTGTTCTTCCTGCCCGTGGAGCTCTCAGAAAGGTTTGCTGTCTAACCATATGCTTGGGTGCACGTTCTTAGCATCAAAACAAAGTCTAAAATGCAAATGCTGCTGGTTGTGCTCTGGTTTTAGGATCTCTTCAAAGGATAAACATGATCTGACAGTCTTTCTTCTGCAACTAGGCGCTACACAGGGATTTACTGTACTCATCTGCGCGGAGATGCGCTGGGTCCTAGGCAGCCTGTAATTCCTTCATGTGGTCTCCATCTGTTCCATCTTGCATGAAGAAGGACTATCCCCAGAGCTGGTGCTCCCCTCTCACGTGGACTCAGACAGGTTCTGTGCCCGTGACTCACGATCTTGAGAAGAGAGAAGAGGATCAACAGTAACCCTCCTTCAGCTAGAGGGGATCGATTTCAGCGATAGTAATGAGCTCGCCAGAGAGATACTGCTAATAAAGACACACCAATTAGCAGCACTAACATGTAGTCCCTCACCAGCCTTTCCCTGCCCACACCCATAGCAACGAGCAACAGGTAAATGAGAGGGATAATATGAAAGGATTAGATCTGCAGCCATTAAAAAAAAAAATCGTTTGTCCTACATAAGTTCTCGCGTCCTATGTAAGTTGCTTCAAAGATTTCCTTTAAATGTAGGGGTTTTTCCTATGTTCGTTAAATAGCATCTAAATGGCAAAATTTGTTGCTGAACACTAAGCAATAGATGTTAAATGACTTTAAATTAGCCTAAACCATTGCTGCAGCTGCCTTCTCCCGGCCCTGCCAGTCTGTGGACATGATCTGTTGGGGACCCCAGGTTTCATCTGATGTGGGCAGAACTGGGCCTGGGGATGGGTTCCCCTTGAAACTCCACAGGACCCTACAAGTTTTGCCTTCCATTTGTACCACTCAACAGCCCTTCTGCACAGATTACTGGGTCACAGAGGAGGCTCTGCCATCACCATCTTATATTTGGGGAAGCTGTGGAGAAAGGTGACTGCTGCTTTCTGGGGCAAACCAGTAGCCCCAGTGGGAATCTCCTGGGCTTTAGCTCTGTCATGCTGCCTGCCCTCAAAGCACTCACCATATCTTTAAATCAGTTCCTTCTTAAACCAAATGATGGATTATGTGTTTAGTGAAAATATTTAATTTAAGAGCCTTAAAACTTTGTCAACATACTTGACAATGTTTTGGAAAAATAAAACTACCCACTGATACGATGTCTCGTTTATATGTAAATTGTGAAGAAATTAGGCAAAGCAGAGGACTGCCATTACAAACATTACATAGATAACAAATATTTTGCGTGTTTGCTTCCCTAAAATCTTTTTGCCATGTTTCAGCTGGGTTTATAAAAAGAAACAAGTGTTTTGGGTGTGTAACTTGCTGGCCTGATTCTCGGAGCTCAGTGTGGCTTCAAAATTAGATTTCTTTCATGTGCCTCAAAGCTGGGCAGCAAGAATCATCAGTCTCTTTTTTTTTTATAAATATAAGCTTTTGCTATTAAATATGTATTCAAACCTCCCACTGATACCAAGAGGAGCTACATGCACATATTCCAAGGTAAAAGAAAGCTCTTGGTGACAGCATGCCCAGTTCTGGTTCTGAAACGAGACATTTTTGCAATGCTAAAAAAGGGGGATGGGGATCGAGAGATCAAAACAGATCAACTCTTCGTCATGGTGGAACTGGAAGGTGTGTTTGCAGAGGTGAGAGGGTGATGTCTTCTACCCCTGAAAAACCTGTACAGCTCATGAGGCATGAGTTGCGAGGCCCAGAATAGCTCCTGATGGAGACCAGTGAAATCTGCTGGACACAGATAACATGTGAAAGCGCTACCTGAGGGGAAGAACACCAGAGAAAAAACGGCCATAGAAAACATGTTGGGTTTGTCAACTATCACCAGCAGCACTTTCCAGGGTTGGCTGTCAGACCGAAAAAAAAAAACATTTCCAGATTGCAAGAGTGGGAAACTTGCAATAGATTCAAGTTATTGCACCGGGCGATGCCAACCTGGGCTATTTTAATTTTCATCTTCAAATGAAATAGAGTAGAGAACAAGTCTCTGCCAATTTAACTTCATCATAATCCTATTCAGTTACTCCTAGTACATCTGGGAGGTTGAAGATCGCAGCCGTCAGTGGAGTCATCTGTTGCCAAGAGCAATTGTCTCTTCGTATCTGGTTCCAAAGGCCAGAAAGGCTAGCAAGCCCGTTAAACGATCACCGCAGCATGATGGCTCTGAAGTTCATTTCAGAGATTATAATCACGCCAGGCAGAAACTCAAAACCTGGGCGTGCCTGTAACCTCACTACGCTATTCTGGCATTGCCTCAAAACGTGGCTCGTTGTGGTGGGAGTTCGGTACGGAGCACACAGATGAGCCGTCCTGCCCTGTGTATGTATCTCTTAAAAAAAAACCCAAAAAACCAGACAAACAGCCCCAGCCTGAATTGATTGGCTGAGTACCGTCTCGCCAATTAACTGTGTACTGGTATCAATCAATCTTTGGCAGAAAGCTGCCAGTTCGTTTCAAGTGTTGCTCACACAGAGGGCCGTTTTATAAAGGTGGTGGCACAAGTGCACAATGGTAAGTCACTGATTTTTGTTGCAACTGGAGTGTGAAACAAGAAGGGCGCTGGGCACCCTTCGTTCTGTTCTGAAGAGAGCAGGAGCAAGGGGAAACACGTCTCATACCAGAGTTTTTTTAATAAACTGTTGATAAACGGAAGGAGATGTTGTAAGGTGGTAAATAAACGATATACATTGAAAAACAACATATTCCTACCTATTCCTAGAGATGACAAACCATCCTGTAAAGACGCACTAAACACCAGAGAGAGAGTGCTGTAACTTTATAAATGTGTACAGATAGCCATCACTGATTAACTGTTTATTAAAACATCTCTTCATCTCCAATTAACGTACTATAAACTATTTATAAGCACCTTTGCAAACACTTTGCAATCCGTGATGGTTTGCAATTACTTGTCCATTTCTTGTAAGAGTTGTCATCCTTTTTAACCCTGCACGTGCTCCCTATAGATGCACTGTTAACAAGGCAGCCGGCCAAAACAAAAATAGAGGTTAAAGATTGTAAGAGCAGGTAACAAACGTGCTATAGGTGAAGGACAGAGGGAAAGAAGAGATTTACAGCCTGTCTGGGCAAAGTTACCAGGCGCAGGTAATGCAGTTACAGATGCCCTGTGGTGCAAAGCCCCAGAAACCAGTTACGGATTCAAACCCAACCCAAGTCCCCCTTGGCCACGATGGTGGCTGCAGAACCGGCCCAAGACAGAGCGCCAATGATCTCTCTCTGTGCGAGGGGAAGGTTTCTCACAGGTTTGTTGTCAGAAACAACAGTCTTGCTGAGTGCATCACAGCTTACCTGAAATAAAACTGTCCCCATCCAAAGAGTAGTCTTTTCATAATGACGAAAATCATAGAGGATCCAGTATTTGTCTTGGGAATGAAAATACTGCACTCATATGACCTTTGCCACTGGCTTTCTGCGTACGTAAGTCTCAGTTTCCCCTGAATGTCAGTAATGATATTGATCTTCTCATGAAATATTGCTGTTCCCTTTACTGACGTAGAACTTGTCCTGAAAAAAACTGGGTTCTCCCTGTACCAAAGATGCCAGCCTTATGCTTTTCTGAGCCTTAGATATTTATTTATTTACTTATTTATTAAAATTAATGTGTACACTGTGTGTTCTGAAAATTAAGAGTCTGTAACTACCTGCTTTTGCCTTATATTCCAGGATTGCATGGACACCGTTGATGACCCCAGCTGTCTTTGGAAACGCAACAGATATTTAACAATCCTACACAGATTAGGTGAGTGGTGTTTATCTATTGAGGGTTGGTGTTTTTACTAAGAGGGCATATTATGAAAAAAAATAATCAAAGACTGTTATTGTGATGTTCTTCAGCACAATAAAATTCTCTGTAATGCAGAGGATTTATTAATTAATGTAACCTGAACTGGAAAAATATTAAAGTACTAAATTAAGAATTAGGTGAAGACAATCCCCACTGAGATGCTGAGATAATGTCTAAGCATATTAATCCTGGATATCTTACTTTTTCCCCCCAATATCTTGAGAGGATCCTATTTCACATTTTCTTTACGTGGAGATGTAAGGAGCAGAGGAAGTAACAAAGACTGCAGCATTATCAGCAGGATTCAGTTGATCCAACTGGCATGATGAAGAGGCTTTTGTCAAGCCAACACAGGAGAAATCTTTCTGAGCTATTAGAGAATAAAATCCAAATCAATTGGTGACCCATCGTTTCAGATCTCTGAGAGCAGGTAGGTGATCAAGACAAGTCTGACTCTTGGAGCGTATGAAACCAAGCAGTTCTCCAGAGGTCAGAGATTTGTCTTGGTCTTTTTGTTATGTCTTTGCAACCATTGAAGTGTTTAAGCTTGAGATGGGTCCTGACAATGTTAATACACAAGTCACAGTGGTCATTGTCCAATGGTCTCTCCTTGGCCTGCTTTGCAGCAAAATCACTCCTATTCTGGTCACAGCAAGTTACCGCTGTCCAGACAGTGGGCAGTGACCCAGGCGCGGTGTTCCATAAGCAGCAATTAAATCTTTCTGAAGACAACGAGGCAGTTATTCGTGTTTCTCAGCCTAATGAGAATCCCACTTAGGTATCATTTTATCTCCAGTGTTTAAGGGTTTTAGTGAGTCTTTAATAACAGGCAGGCCTTAAATGGGTCTCATAGGGAAGACTCAATTGCATTCCCCAGTACAGACAGCGAATCCAAAGATCACTACATTGTTTAAAGCATCTGTAAAGCCCTGATACAAGGGTTTAAATGGTGCTCAGGTGATGGAGAGGGCTTTGGGCAAAGCTTGAATTTCATCCCCAGTTTATTGTAGCATTGACTCTCCAACGGCGAGGTATGCCCCCAAGGAGAGCAGCAACGCAGATGAGGCGGAAGCCGGGCTGTACAAGGGTACAGTAACATACCTCCCTCCCTGCCTGCCTTATTTCTGCTTTCATGAGATGTTTTTTTCTCTTTGCACTTCTTTTTTTCTCCATTTAATTATATGTATTTTAAGGAAAACAAAACACTAGAGTGAATCTAATTACAAGGAGTTTATTGACTTGAACCTCGTTCACAGCGGACTCCTAACCCCCATCATCTTTCTGACGAGACAGACAAGGCTGAGAACTGTTTCTCCCCGTTCTGAGACTCTCTGACCCCAATTTGATTTAATTGGTCTCTTGCAATAATCAAGTACTTGCCAAGAGCCAATTTAAAGGTGCTACCATCTGATTTTCCTCCCCAGTAGAAGGATTAACCCCATTAGCAATGAACCCTGTGCTGCATGCCTGTAACCTTACAAAGGAACATAATCCTCTCACTCACCAGCTTGTTTTTTCTTCTGCAGTAAATACAAATCATTAAGAATCATAGAATCGTTTAGGTTGGAAAAGACCTTTAAGATCATTAAGTCCAACTGTTAACCTAGCACTGCCAAGTTCACCACTAAACCGTGTCCCTAAGCACGACATCTACACATCTTTCCAGTATCTCCAGGGATGGTGACTCAGCCACCTCCCTGGGCAGCCTGTTCCAGTGCTTGGCAACCCTTTCAGTGAATCCAAACCTCCCCTGGCGCAACTTGAGCCCATTTCCTCTTGTTCTATCACCTGTTGCTTGGGAGGAGAGACTGACACCCGCCTCCCTACAGCCTCCTTTCCAGTAGCTGTGGAGAGCAATAAGGTCTCCCCTCAGCCTCGTTTCTCAAGGCTAAACAACCCCAGTTCCCTCAGCCTCTCCTCATAAGACTTGTGCTCCAGAAACTTCGCCGGCTTCTTGCCCTTCTCTGGATGTGTTCCAGCAACTCAATGTCCTTGTAGTGCGGGGCCCAAAACTGAATACAATATTCAAGGTGTGGCCTCACCAATGCAGAGTATAGGAGGACAATCACTTCCCTGGTCCTGCTGGCCACGCTATTTCTGATACAGGCTAGGATGTGCCACCTGGGCACACTGCCAGCTCATGTTTAGCCAGCTATCGACCAATACCCGCGGGTCTTTTTCCGCTGGGCAGCTTTCCAGCCACTCTTCCCAAGCCTGTAGCATTGCATGCGGTTGTTGTGGCCCAGGTGCAGGACCCAACACTTGGCCTTGTTGAACCTCATTCAATTGGCCTTGGCTCATTGATCCAACCTGCCCAGATCTCTCTGGATCTCTGGGCCAGGCAGGGTGGTCAGAATATGGAGCAGCTTTTTGCACTGCTCCCATCTGAGCAACCTGAAAAACATCTCCAGCTCCGTACATCGACCTAACCCTGCCTCTGTCCTTCTCAGCAACTGTTCTCCTTGGTAATCTCTTCACGGCGTGCCCAGGGGACACCTGTGTGCGGCCGGGGTTTGCTTAGGCAGTCGTTTTCCTGCAGCTTAAAAATAAATATTGAGTTTTCAGTTGACAACGGGCTGCAGGTTGTTCTCAGGCCAGGCTGGGGCTGGTCTCACTGCTTGGCACCGCAGTGCCGGTGAAGCCGGAGGGCCATGCACGACGGGGGGAGCTGTAGGACAGGCCTGGCTGTGGATTTTACTGAGCAAGTTTTTAAACATCTGTGTTGTTTTTAAAACACTATAAGAAATAATGCGTAATTAGGAGAGATGGAGATATTCCAATTTACTAATGAAATTATATTCTTTGTAGATAAGAGCAGAGACATATAAGGATGTCACACTGAACAGAAGGTAGATGTCTCCAGCAGGCTAATTTTATACACTATAATGCCTTCCTTATCGTTAATAACATCATCCTACATTTAAAAAGTGCTTCTCTTCCCAAAGGACCCCAGAATGCATTGTAACTGTCAGCCAAGTCCTGAGGGCAGAGACATTGATAACAATTTTAATAAGAAATTTGTCAGCCTCTGCTAGGGTAGGGGAAAGCAGTGGCTCAGTCCCAGCATCTCACAGCTGGTTGGTGGAAGCTGGCTTGGAAAAAGGCTGATGGAAAGGAAAAGCCTTGTGCAAAAGGCACATGCTGGACTTGCTGCTGGGCTCCTGGGATGGAGGCAGGGCACTGCACTGTGCTGGCTCTCAACTCATAGGATAAATTAGCAGTTGTTTTCCCTGGAGGTGTTCAAAGAACGTGTAGACGTGGCACTTCAGGACATGGTTTAATGGCCGTGGTGGTGTTAGGTTGACGGTTCGATTTGATGATCTTGGAGGTCTCTTCCAACCTTAGGATTCTACCATTCTATGATTTGGCTGCTCTGAGCTTGCCTATGCTGAAGAAAGGAAGATATTGTTGATAAATACTATCTAACAGGAACCTGGTACCAATGAGGAGCCAGCTTGTTATCTGGCAGAGAGAGCTGTTAGTGGAGATGCAGCACATTAGCAGGCACCTGCAAAGTGCCAGAATCCCCGCCTGCGGCCAGCCTGGGAGGAGCAGGAGGGGCACATTTGCTAGAAGTGCGAAAATTTTGTTCCTGAATCCCAAGAACGTCCATTCAGTAAACTCATTCTAGAATTAGAGTAACCTGTCACTTCTTGCTTCTCAAGGGGGAGGGTGTGGGGTTGTGGAGTGTGGTTGTGATGCCACCAGGATTTTATATGGGATTCTGCTGCTTTCAGACGAAGCTGAGCAGCTGCTCTGAGTGTGAAAGTCTGCCAGGGTCGAACCGAAGCCTGTTTCTGTTAAATCTGAGGATTATTGCCATTGATTTCAGTGAGGCCACAGTTTTCACTTCTGGCCCTTTCAGTTATTGGAGCAAAACACAGTAGAAGACCCTAACTGCTGCTGGATGGAAAGAAAAAAAATCCTGTATTGGTTTTGGCTCGAAAGTTCCAACATTCGCTTGTGAATTTAAAATAGAAAATCTATTTGCCATATGTTAGATTCCAGGAGAACTACATCTCTGGAGAACCCACTTCCTTGGGTTGCTTTGGATGGAGAGGGGCTGCTTAAAAATTTCTTTGCTTTTGCCTCCTCTGTTTTACTTCTCACATTTACCATTAAACTAGCATTGAAATTTCTGTGCCATCTGGCTTTTTTGGTTGTTTTTTTTTTTTTTTAAGGGACTGGAGGAAGAAAGACTCAGGGTAAAACAAGAGTTTGTGTTGCTAGACCAGCAGTCAAGAAAGTGAACAGAGGGAGTCCACACTGAAATACTTTGCCAAGGGAGTCCGGGTTTCAAGGAGAGGTTTTGTCTCGCAAAAAGGAGAGGAAATCTCCGCACATCTAAAAGGTGGGTTGGTTCTGGCACAGCTAGACATGCCCTCCACAATGGCTGCTACAGCAAAGAGGCACAGTAGGCAGCCCAGGAATTGCTGACGTGGGGTTACTGTTTTATTCATCTCTCTAGAGGCCAAAAAATATTCAGACAAATAAAGTTGTCCATTTTAAGGACTAGAAGGAAGTTTGAAGTCCCTCCAGACCCACAGCCTCATGTGTTTTAAGGTAGAGGTTGGTATGTTTGAATGAGGCTACTGTGAGGGGGGAGAATTGGACTTGCTGGCCGGGAAATTTCCCCCTGCTCCTGTTGGATTCATCAGCTCCCTTCAGGGTTTGGACAAGCCTGGGAGAGGCTTTTTCCAATTAGGAGGAGTTCTCAGCCTGAAAAAACAATAAGTAGGGTCTCTTGTGAACACTTAATGCAAAAAGTTTGTGGCGTTCGTAATCTTATCACAGTTTCTTGCAACGTCTCACATTTCCCAGACAATTGGTTTTTTTTCCTAACTTGCATCAAACAGTTTAAAAATTCAGTCTGCCCTTGCTGACCTTGTACGGCTGAGGGAAGAGGTCATGGCTGACATTGTCAGCTGCAGTGATTTCAGACACAGTGTCTGAGTGTAGCGTAAGCAGAAATTTATACTTTTTAATTTGGTTAGCAGAGTATGTTAAATGTCCAGAGAAAAAATCTAGATTGGAACCTGGCCAACTGGTACCCGTTCAAAGCGTCTTCGGCAGGGGCAGAGCTGGCAGCTAACGCCAGCCTGGCCAGATGAGACCATGCCTGCATTGACACCCAGATCTCCCCCTGCCCACTTCTGGGGTAACAGGAGAAGACGACAGAGGAGCCATGAACAAGATCCTATATTGATCCTTCACAGCAGGTAATTTATGTAAATTGCAGTTAATGCATGTAGACAGAACTGACATTTTCTCCTGGACTGTTTATCTCCAAAGACTCTGGCAGAAAGATCAGATGATGACTCTGCATAGCCAGAATGTCCCGTCTCTCAAACCTACCAACCAGATACTAGTTTGTTGTCAGCACAGGCATTTAGTTACTAATTCCCAGAGTTAATACACAATATCAGCTATTACGCTGCATTGTATCACACTTACTGAGTAACATTACATGTGGTTTATGTTTAATTTCAAGTCCATTTATAATTTTGCTGTAGTGGAGTTATATGACCAAACAGGGCTGTGGATGTTATCTCTTGTGTTTGTAATGCACTGAGTGGCATCTGGTTCATCTGTTGCCTCTGTTTCTCCCCAGCTCCACCACTCCTCTTGTGCCCACACAGCTATCTCCAGGTAAGTATTTGATAATCAATGTTCTTTGCCTATCGCAGGCCAAAATGAGACATTTTATTCAACTGTTTCACAACTAATTAAGCAAATAACGACAATGAAGTGATTTAGTCTTTATTCTACATATTACTGTTTGGTTGCTGTATGATGCTTCCTAAAGATGTGTTAGTGGGCTGAGACTTAACTTGGTCTTAGGAAAAAGATCTGTGGACCTACATGGGGCCTGGCACTAACCAAGCTTTTTAGAATCTAAAGAACTACACAGAGATTTAGAGGATCTGATTTAATGCCTAGCTATACTACAGGCTTGGTCAGGTCACTCAAACTATAAAGTCCTGCAGCAATTTGGGAGTACTTTCAAAAGTGATGTCAACACTTAAGAGTTCACTGGAGTCTTACTGGAAGTCAGTGGGATTCATTACCCTAATCCCTAATCCTTCATAGACTGAGACATCTGAAGTTCATCCAGATTTCTGTCTTGATCTCTGGACACAGAGATCTCACTATTCAAGTTACACGGGGGCTTGAAAGAAAGGCTGATGGCAGTTCTGCACTTCACAGGCCTGCTGGCAGCGGGCAAGGAAGGGTGGCTGTGAGATGCTCATCCAGGGTCTTCTGCCCATCGTTGGCCAGAACGAGACAGAAAAATCTTCCTTGGCAGCACTGAAAAGCCAGACCCTCCCCTGCAGATCTGGTGCATGAAATCCAGTGAGCAAAATGAAGTGAGTTTGTTTCTCCTATGAAAAGTAAACTGAAAATGTAACAAAGCTCAATCAATAAGGAAAAAGCAGGGTAATGGTAAAGTTCTGCAAGCTCAGCACTGCAGGGTGGGGGCTGGAGGGGCTGTTTGCTCTCAGATTAGGCAGTTCTGAGTCTTCAGCTTTTTAAGAGTTCTTTCAGGCTTCACAGTCTCTATGAAACCGGTTATTTTCCTCTTATCTGGGTCTCTTTTAATTCATGTTGTTTCCAACCCTCCGTGCAAGGCAGACTGTTTGTGCTAGACTGGGTGAGAGCAAGGCAATTGCTGAAAGGCTCCTGTAAGTATTAACAATAATAATGTGCACTTTATAACCATGGCTAGTATTAAAAGACATTTGACAAACACTGGACTTGGAATGAAAGGCTTTTAAAGCCCCAGCCAAGCTATTTGCAATTAGAACACAGTAATGTACATTCATTTTGTATGTAAGTTGAGCTCACAAAAATCTCCTTTTTTGTCCATTAACGAAACCGCAGTATCCCCATGAACAAGCCCCCTTAATCTTCACAGCGCACAGTCTGTGATCTTATCCTTAGAAAAGCTGTGCAATGTCATGCGGCTCCAAGAGAAACAAAAGCAAAGTCCAACGCAAAACGGACTCTCTCCCAGAATAAATAGCACTGGTTTGGGGGTGCAGCAATATTTGAGGGCTGTTGCAGCTTGAATGAAGTGTATGATGTATTTAGATTCCAGAAAAGTGCCGAGAGCACAAATTCCTCCCGCTCTTGTATAAAAATGAACGGAAGTCAGAAATAAAGGAGTTGAGCATGAGCACAGCAGTGACTCCATTACCTCTCCCTGTCTTGAGTGTCTGTTCATGTGGGCTCAAAAATGGAGAGCAAGAGGCAGAGTGCACAGAGAAGAAATGTATCTGACAAGGCTTTGCCTTTGTTTTACCCTCCTTATTACAGGATTTATATTTTTTTCTGGTCTCAGAAGTGTGTATGAAAGATGCACAGGTCAATCCCTACTCCCCAAGCAGATCACCTTGGAGGGACTGGGGACTGTGTTCAGACAGTGTCCTCGGGCTCCCCCCGGCCAGCGCAGGGCATGGAAGCAGTAAGTCCAAAGGAGTCCTCCTGGGGCGTGGTGACGAACCCCAGCTGTTGCAAGCGGCCGTGTCACATAAACCTGTCCATAAATGCATCTGACAGCCTGCCCTCGTTACTGCTGTGAATAGGCTCTCCAAAAATCCTCTCCTCTGATGATTAAAAACTTTCTAATTTCCAGACTAAGTCGGTAGAGTTCTAACTCTTCTTACACAAGGTTCACCATGCACCCACCATGGCACAGGGAACAGTTACACTCTGCCTGGCCTTTCCCTTTTGAGATTTCCAGTGTTTTTCTTCTCTTGAAAAACAGGCTGTCCATACTCCCTGGTCATGCAGTAGCAGCTTTGCAGGACTGGAAGCAATGTTCCAGTCTGAATGAATTTCCTGAATGGAGCCTTATTTCATTTTCTGGTGGCTGGGCCACTCTGAAGCAGCCGGCAATGGAAATCAGGCAAGCTTTCAGCTGTTTAAATACAGTTCATCCTTCTCTTTTGCATAAGCAGTGTTGACTCCTTTTCATAAACTAATATGCCTGGATCCAGTGAAGCGTTGCCCAGATAGTCTTTGGTCACAGTCATCATGTCCCCAACCTCAGCTGACTTCTGAGTGTATGCTTGCAGAGCTTGTTACCTCTGTAATAAGTAGTCAAGGACAGATTGCAAAGAAGGCAGAGAAGAACCTGACTCATTCCTATCCTTAAGCAAAACATCTGTCTTGCTGTTGTCAGGTGAGATCAAGTGTTTACTTTTGCACGTCAAGAAATTTAAAGAAAAAGTCCTTGTGGGGAGGGCTGTCAGCTCCCCAAGGAAGTTATTAGGTTGGACTTGAAAGATTTATGGGAAAAAGTGCTTTAGCTGCCCCCAGAGTATCCTACTAGCCCTAGTGCTGTTCCAGTTATTTGATTTGACTGTCTTTACAGGTATTTCGGGTAATTTACCTGCAAAGCCAGCCCCAGAACTGCTCTTTTGAACGCAATTGCTGTTATTTGTGAAAGCACCGCTCTCAAAAGCAATATTTCATCATTACTGTAAAACATCATCCCTGCAATTAGCGGAGAGACGTCTGTAGGAATCTTATGGGAAACACGGTGACGCCTGAAGCAGGCCCCAAACTCTAAACGGGGTCTCATTAGTGCCTGGCTGGGACGTGACACCGTCTTACCCCAGCACAAGAGGAATGAGAATTTGGCCTTTAGACAGTCGTGTGTGTGGGCACTGGATGAGTTCAGATGAATCTGGCTTCTTAAAAGCACGGTGCTTTGGAGGAAGGACCCTGCTTTATTTCCAGCATAACTCCAAATGAAGAGTACAACACGACGAGGGATTTCCCATGCCTTGGAGCTAGCTCTTAAATTGCCTTTCCTCAAGCCCTTTTCCAGCTGGCCACCAGCTCCAGCACTCTGCAGAAGGCTTTCCAGGGAATTTAGGCTTGTGTCTCAGGTGATCACTGTACAACTTACCTGGCAACGAAAGGGTGGCAGCTGCAGAGACATCCTAAAGGGAGAAAAATGGAGAAAGGTTTTCTTCAGTTGTCCGCGTGTGTCACATCAGACATCACATTTGTTCAGCAGATCTCCCAGTCACAATAAAGTTGTCAAAACTGGCAACAATTTACAGGTAAAAGAGTTTGGAGGGCTCTTAGTTACAAATATATGTCTTCCTTTTGTAAATTGTAAGTTAAAAAAAAAAATTCATTTGTTTTTAGTCACCTGTCCCCCTTGTCCTCTGGAAACAGTGAAGAGAGAAAAAACAGGAATGGGGGGGAGGCAATATCTGAAAAAGAAATCAGCAAATGAGAAAACATCCATCAGAATGGAAACATCTGACTTCAGGAGGAAAAAAAAAACACATTTAAAATTGGAAAATCACCTTGACAAAATTCAACCTTCCGTAGCCACTGCCTGAGGAAGGAGTTGCAGGAAATCCTTTGCTCACTGTTAGGTACATGCACGGAGATGTTAAATCCGTTAAGGACTGTTATCCTTATCTGTTTACTCTCCAGAAGTGTTAGCTGAAAAAGGGCTCCATCTGCTTAGACTCAGGGTTGACCTTCCCTAAAGAAAAGGCTTTTAGATATGGAGATTGTCTTTCCAGATTTCTTCTCATTTAATTTTACAGAATGACTTTACCAAATGGGTATGATGGTTTGACCAAATGAGAGATCCAGGTAGCGACAGCTGTTCTGGTGCCTCGTGTTACGCAGTGCAGGCACACACACCACGAGGAAGGAAGGTTATCGGTGTTATCAAGACATCACTGACGACTACAGCAATCACAGCAAAGCCTGACTGACGTTTCCAGCAGCTCCTCTGCCTAAATGAGCGCAGATGTAGATATAGTAAAAGCACATAAGCAAAGGTGGCTCCAGCTCAAATCTCCGCAGCGTTGCAGACAGGATGGTTGGCTGTGCCCAGTCATCTCCAGGCAGGTGGCTTGCTTGCTAATTGTATGCAAAACTGTAAAAATTAAAGCTTTACGAAGTTATTAAGAGGATGAAATGTAAAGCTTCCTGTGACATTTGTTCAGAGGTGGATATTGTTTTCCGGGGCTGCTTGGTTCACATATCTCATTTTTGAACAAACTGCGCTCCACTGTGGCACCCGCTGAGCTACAATTTGTGACAATTACAGTAATTATTCTGCTGCAGTGGCAATGCGTTGCCCAAGTATGTTTGAGGAATGGCTTTACTTAAATGAACAAGAATGCTGTGAACCTGCAAAACCCTTGTGGATTGAATAAATTAATTTTCTGATTCTGTTAATTCACAGTATTGAAATATCAATAACCCTGCTCCTTTACGGAGCAGCAGAAAAGTAGGAGACGATTGATCAAAAAAAAAAAAAAAGCTTTTCAGTCAGTTTGGGAGAGCTCAGTTCCACAATATGTGACTGGAAATCTGCAATCTGGAAAGTGCCCAAGGTCAAGAACCAGAAGCAAAGGCAGCTCTAAGGCTGGGTCTAGCATAGAGCCAAGAGCAGGACGCTGCCGTCCTTACCTCAGCAGAGCGAGCCTGCACAGTCCCACCTTGCCTTGGGCGGCTTCCATCCCAGCGCCTGGCTTTGTGTCCTGCTGGAGAAGAGCCTGGGTGGAGGCTGCCCGTGGCTGCTCACCAGACTGCGTGGACACCTCCAGGTTTGACTCCTTCTGTGGGCCTTAAGTCTGCGAAAGACTGAATAAGCCATTCCTTCAAAGGAGGCAGTTGGAAAGTGCTTCTCTTAATAAGCAAATTATTATATGTGCCCTTTTTTGTTTTGTACCACTTCCAGCCTTATCAGAGCACTTTTCCATCTTGGAGCACAGGCTGTATGACTCCTCAATTGACGGATGTTTATTCTTAAGGTCATGCTCTTTCAGCCAGGATTTTACACAGAGCCTTTTTCTTCCATTCCACCTTTGTATTTTAACAAGAAGTTGTGGCATGAAAAGGAGAGCATGATACTGAATACTCCACTTAATAAATGGAAACTCAGCAAAGGCACTAGAGGACGTGACTACTTCATAACCTCCAAATTATGCTGGATGTGAAGCAGGGAGATTATTCTGGATGGGTCCACTTGATTTCTTGCCAAGGTCAAGACTGTGGCATTCTGATGAGGAAGTGGCTGCTTGAGTTGCTTCATCAACTATTTACTTCAGGTTTAATGACATCTCAGTGTTATTTTTCCTCTGTTCTTGAGGTGTTTGCTGTTTGTCACTCCATCTGCAGCTGTGGAGGTCACCCATGTAATTCTATGAAAGGCAACAAATATCCAGTCTTCTGTCAAGGCTGCGCCATGTTTTGCCTCATCATCTTGGTTAGCATTACGCTGCAGTTTTAAAGTAATTATTTCTTACCCTCAGTGGTGATTGCTCTCTGATTCCTTATAGACTGGGTTCCTTCTGGTCCTACAGTGGAGCTACAATGAAAAAAAATTCTGTCAAGAATAGTTTCTGTGAGGACTCTGTCCTTTACAAGTTCCTAATTTTTTATATGTCCCTATTTCTCTCCTCTGCAAAATATTAACCAATTATACTGTGGGTCCCACCTCCATTCTTACACTAGATTTTAGGTCCCATCTGGCATAGACTGCTTCCATGATTGTGATTTTTGTGGAGTTAGTCATGTCATAATTTGATTTTTTTTTTTCTCCTTAAAAATCCAACCCTTTTTCAATAGGGAGCAACAAAATGTGGATTCCTGGATCTCTGCTCACTGATGGGTTTTCCCCAGACCAACAGTGACATTTGTAGAAGACACTCAAAAAAATACCAGAGGCATCTCAGCAGTTCAGTGTTGTGGATGTGGAACAGGCTGTGGAAGAGTTAAAGCAGCACAGTGACAAAGCATTGAAACGTCTGCCGTCAGCGTCACTATCTTACCACCGGCAAGTTCTCCCTGCCCTGATTCACCAGGCTGTCTGATATTGGCTGAAAGTGTCTTGTGCTCCCTCCTGGAGTCCTTCCGTGGCCTGAACAGCCAAATGAGAAACATTATAGCCCTGTTTGTATCAGAGACCTTTTATAGACCTCGAGGAAAGGGCTGGGAGGGACCGTGGGACATCTCTAGATGACCCTACCCCTGCCGCAGGGCAGGATCAGCCATCCCTAAGGATGGGAGCAGCCTGATACAAAGAGCCCTGGAGACAGATCCTACAGTGCCTGGGGCAGATCCTGTCACACTTCACCTTCCCCCTTGACAGCCATCATTCCTACCTTTTGGCCTAAATCTTCCACGAACAAGATTCATCATTTCTTGACCTGTGCCCAGGTGACAAGCAGAGCAGACCAGTCCCTTCCTCTTCTCACCCATAGTTTTTCCTGATGGGTCCCTGAAGGACCAGCCCTATATAGGCTGCTGTTGACCCCACCTGTATGCCTTGATAACAAAACAATGACATCTTGTCTTAGCTTGCAGTTTTCCTCTGTGACAGCAAACACAAGTTTGTTTTTCCAAAGTAAATAATTTTTTTTTTTTTCATTTCTCTGTCAGGGATGGAATCGCTTCTGCAGAGCATTTACAATGCAAAGCCCAGAGCTGTGCAGGCAGTGTAGAAGAAGCTTTCCTCCAGGCTCCCTCGGCGAGGCTGAGCAGTGCCCTTCCCTGACCCGGAGCTATCTCCTGCGATGCTCTATGCACCACAGGGTGAGTCAGGCATTAGAAGTCACGGCCTTGGAATATTTTTTTGTCCTCCACAAGACGGAAAAAACAAGTGGGGCAAGAAGTGGGGCTGGATGCAGAACAACACTTTTGTTGCTGAAGAATTCAGGGCTTTCAAACTGTTTTCATTCTAGTTGGAATGAAAATGAGAGGAGGAGTTTCTGGAGAAAAATAAACCATTCAAGACTCTCTCTGCCTCTGACACTAGCTGCTAACCCAGCACCCAGATGATAGACATCTGAATCTGTCCTGGGAACCGCATCCTCTGCAGAGCTCATCCAACAGCATGTCCTGCTTCCCAAATCCTCTGTCCTCTTTCCCATCCTCACCACTGCTGGACCCAGCTCTGCTAAGTGTTATCGCCCTCATTGCACAGATGGGGAGACCAAGGTACGCTGAACTTGGCCAAGAGAGCCTTCATCCAAATCCCTGCAATGTTTACATTAATTTTCCTAGTTTTTTTCACTGGTTTTTGTGAAACCCATGGCCAGGTCACTCAAACCCAAGGGTGCCCCTTGTAATTAAAGTTCCCCAGATTAAGAACTGGTCGCTGGTCAGGATTTTTAAAATTTATTTTTGTTAGTTGTTGTGGTTTCTTTCCCTGTAGGAAAGTATAATTTATTAAAGCCAAAATTGTTGATGGGAGCTGATTTTACAAATTTCTCAGTTCAAAACCATTTCCTTCGGAGGGAAGCACTGAAACTATTGAAACAAGCACGTCTGTATTTTTTAGACAAAAAATATTTTGATTTAGGGTTCAAAATAAGTTGAAAATATGTAGGACAAAGGAAAGAGTCAATTTTAGCTTAAAAAAAAGAAATGAGAAAAACATCTAAATCCGAATGAACCCTATTTTCATATCACTTACATGCAATGGTTTTATAGCCCCAAATTATTTGTTTAACATTTATTTTCATTCTCAGGCCATGAAAAATCTCTCGTTTTGGTACTTGTCTTTATTGCAAGGGGATGTTTTTTTAGGAGGTGCAGTTTGGAAAGCTCCTCAGGTCACTAAAGCTGTTTCTTCCCTTTTGGCATTCAGAGCTTCTCGGTTTGCAGACTCGGCTCTTCCCATCTGAAATGGGAGAAATCCCTCAGGGACGTGAGACTGCCTCGGTGGTGAGACTGCCTCCAGGAGAGGACATGATGGGAACACCCAGCGGCAGTTCTCCCTCCTGCCCTGCGGCTCTACTTGCTTTGCAAGCGTACCTGAAGTACAGTCTCAGCCCATGAGGCTTTTCCCATAGGTACAAAACAACCACGTTTTTGCAGAAGTTTGGACCACGCTGCTGTCACATCTCCAGAACACCAATCCAACACGTGAGACCCTCTGGCTCCTCCATGTCCATGAAGAGGAGGGAGGATGGGATGCCTTGGAGCTGGCCATGGCGTCCAAGAGTCTCCATGTTTGAGTCTGGGAAGGGCAGCAAAAAGCCACTCTTTATTCCCCTTTCTAGGGAAGAGAAGACAAGCAGGCACTGGTCCTGAGTACAGGGAGTAACAAAATAAAACTGGGCCACTTGTGGAGAGCTCAGTGCCTGCCATCGCACCAGGAGCGGGAGGATACTGATGACTACCTCCAGGAAAGTGTGATTTGAAAGTAGGCCAAGGAGGAGGCAGGGTCCAGAAATGTTGTTCTAGGACTCATGTCTGTGCTACAGAAGAGGACAGCATTTGTTCTCGATCCTTGGGGAGGGGGACAGCCTTTGCATTTGCCTTCTCTTTCCCAGTGAGCTCTCCTCAAAGATGTCTGTGATTTCCTCTGAGTTGCTTTTTTCTTTCAGCATAGCTTGGTATCCACTCCAGGTGTTATCCAGGGCTGCTGGCTGATTGAAGTGAACCAGATGAGAAGATTTTTCTGGTATTGAAGTGACTTTGGAACAGGCACCATCAACTTAAGCCTTAATAGTACTGACCTGTATCAACTGCCCAATCCAAGACCTTATAGGAACAGTCCCCCTTACCTGGCAACTTCAGTGAGATTTGAATAACGCTTGTAAGCCTTGATGAAACATTTTACTTTCCACCAAGATGCAGCACACACTGTTTGGACCATGACAATAAATCTATCCCCAAATTACCTTCATCACTCAGGTTTTCTTTAGATGAAAGATGGGCCTGTCTACTTCTTCACTCATCTTACCTCATTTCCAAATTCCTGACAGTCCCTGAGAAGGGGAACAGAGGATGGTGATGCTGGGCAGGTGGCAAGGGAAGCAAAAAGGCTAATTTGGTGCCATAGGTTAGGAACCAATAGTGTTTTAAGAAACTATGGATAAATTTTGCTTCTAAATATTACTTTAAATGTTGCTTTTCTTGAATTCAATCAGGACAATGTATTGACCTTCTCAAGGTTAATGGCTCAATGATTTACTAAGAAAAAGCATATGGGAGGCCAGATTGATTCTTGAGTTAATTATTTCTCTGGACAATATAAAATGCATTTTGATACATTTTCCATGATACCTGGAAAGATGTTTCTGCTCATCAGGTTATAGAAGTTCCAGGCAATGACAGTGATGAAGGGAGGGTGCTGATTGCTTAAACTACATTCTGTACACACGAGCATTTCTTCCACTGCAAAAATCCACTAAAAGGAGTAAATTTTCCATGAAATTAGAGGGATCTGTTTGCTTCTGCCCTGCCTTACCTCCAGTGCAAAATCTTGGCAGTTGAGCAAAAACTCAACACAATCCAATTTATGGAATCAATTGTGACAACTCACATGGGTCTGAGTTTTACCTCCCCTGAAGTCCTTGGCAAAACTTTTGCAGCTCCCTGTTAGCATATGCAAATAAACCTCTGGATGTAATCACTGTAGAGAGGCAGCGCTAAGTGAGGGCATGCCCAGCGCTGGCCTTCAGGGATGGCTTCTCCTCCCAGTGCCTTGTCAATACTTGGGCCAATGACCCGGAGGAAAATCTGGAATCATTACTGATAAAGAATGCAGATGACTCCGACTGGGAGAGTGGGAAATAACGACAACAACGAGCCATAGATGGGAGTGAGCTCAACAAATCAGGTGCAATCAAAGTTCGTCTTTTTTAATACAGCTAAATATATAGGCATGGGTACCTAGATGAACATATGCGTATACTCCTGAGAAATCAGTGTGGCTCCAAAATGCTCCATATGGGTAAATTATGCATTTTGCAAGCATAAATACTTTATTGCTGCCAGGCTGGTGGGTTTGTATAGCTCGAAGGAGAATTATTCTGGTGTGTTACTGACATGATGAAGACATTGAACTGCCTGTGCAGGGCTCTCACACCGTCTCCTGCTGCAGCTCAAGGAGCCTGAGAGCTCTGGCACGGGGAGGCTGGTTTGGGAGCAGGTTACGTGAAGTTGTTACCGTCACCCTGAGATCGGTGGGCACTAAGGTTCCAGGGCTTCCTTGTAGGAATTCAGCGCTTAGGACAGTAGGATGGGTGGCAAGTGGGGATTAAATCATGCATGTGCAGGGCACCTTGTCAGCTCCATCCTGTCCTTTCCTGATAAGCTCTTTGCTCGTTAGAAAGTGAAGCCAGCCCCTGACGTTCACCAGAATCAGGGAGCTGCTGCCTTTGCAGAGCCCCTTGCAGATGCCTTCCCTATCTGTAGCTCTTTGTTCCCCGGGGCCGTTATTCCCCTCTGTGATAGAAGTGGGTCTCTGGAGAAGTTGCTCTCGGTGCTGGCAGCGTTCTGATTAATGGCAGTGACAGCTCGGTCCCCTGTGAGCGCTGGGGAAGGCCGCGCAGCGCTGTCCTCTCCCTCCTCTCGGCTCAGCCTGTATCTCTGTGGAAATCTATCCATCACAGCAACCACCTGGCAGGTAAATTCCAAACACGCAAACTCCTGCCATCCAAGCTAAAAAAAAAAAAGAACAACATCAGCATAGCAGAAACCGTTTTGTTAGAGGTACGAGGATAAAACGCAGCAAGGTTTGTTAGACCATTTCTTAGACCATACTAGTAGGGATGAGCTTTTAGGCTCACAAAGATTTCTTTAGTCTAAAATCCAAGCAACCATCTCCCAAGCTGAACAGAGGTTGAGCCTAACTGCCCTGGGATTACATTAGGAAATAATGTAAGAGAGAAAAGGGGCTTGGTACCTGGAGATCACCTGAGAAAGGGAGGAATAAAGTCACAAAGCTTCTCTGGGCGGAGGCGACCAGCTAGTTTTCACTCCCCTGCTGATGGGTTAACCAGAGATGGAAAAATGTACAGTATCTCGTAACACTACCAACTCTGCTGGCCTTTGATTTTTAGCAGCCGGCAGAGTTATGAATTTTAATTGGAAGGTTTAAATGCAGAAAATATCTACCAAAGTCTTGTGGCACTCTTTGACGCTGGGAAAAAGCACAGAAACCACAGCTCTGAGAGCTCTGACAATGTGACGCGGGACGGGGGCTTCGTGCAGTGCACAGAGGGGAGGGGGCTCCCAGCCCCGCTCCTGCCGCTACCTTGGCCGAGGAGCTGAAAGGACAAACAGGCAGAGACTTGGAATTACTATTCCCTCCTAACACAATAAAAAAAAAAAAAAGTTGAACGTTGCAAGCAGAATCTCAGGTTTACCAAGTGGGAAGGTGGAACAGGGAGGGAGAGCGGGAGCGTCGGTGGCAGAGAGCCAGGCAGACGAGACTGCGTTCCGAGCGCCTGAACTCTGAGTATCCACAGCTCTCCCGGCATCTGAGGCTGAAAACTGGGGCTGTTCAGAGAGTTCTGCATTTGGAAGCCGGGAATTCTGTGTATTCAGTGAGCTTGTGTCAAGCCAGAGTAAACCCACGGGCTGGGTTTGCACTGGAGCTCTGGCAGTTGGAAATAAACTTTTTAGCCATAATGGCTAAACAACAGAAGCCACCGCTACTGAAAAAAAACAAAACAAAACAAAACCCCCAAAAACCCAAGCAGCAGGGATAAACCTTCCAGTGATTTATTCCTTATTGCAAAGGCCAGCGCCCAGGAAGGAGAGCGCAGGGCAAGAGGGGGGCTGTGAGGCTTGAGGCAGAGCATCCTCATCCCCTTTTAGGCAGAAAGCATTAGCACGGCCGTGGAGAGAACGTGTTGGACCCAACGGGGTGTGTCGGGCGAGCAAAGCGCTCGGCAGAGCTGCTGCTCGGCACGGGCCGGTAGCGCCCTGATCCTTCTCCATCTCCTAAACAGAGGGAAGGGAAATGGGTTTAACCCAAGCTCAGGGTGTATTGGAATATAACTGGAATAAAACAGCCCGAAAGCCCAAGATGGAATATAACTGGAATAAAACAGCCCAAAAGCCCAAGATAAAAGCAAGGAAAGAAAGCTCCTCGTGCTGCGTGCCGTCTGCTGAAACATCCCACTGAGGAGCTGGAAAAACCCTTTTTGTCTCTCGCTTTGGATCTGCTTCTCCGTTTCCTTTTACACACGCACCCGCACGGCGCTGCCCGCTGCCCTCACGCCCCGCAGCCTTCCCCCGGCAGCATCAAAGCCGGGGCCCGTGTGAACGGGAGCACGTGGAAGGCTGGGAAGGTCCCTTGATTGAAAGATTTTTTGAAAGCTGGTTAGAAAATTAATTGCAGCCGTGTGATGTCTGTCTGCGGATGCTTCCTAAAGCCACGGAGGCAGTGTCAGGAGGGTAACAAAGAGGAATTCTTTAGGAAGCTCTAGTTTTTGAATTGTAGGGGCCTTAGGCAATTTTGGTATTTATCAAAGGACTCAGACTTCCAGTGGAGTTGGGGATTGAAAACCTGGCTTTCCAATCGATATTTCCAGAGGCAGACTGTGATACGCCGCATCAGACCCCCCCGCACGGCTCCCAGCATGGCTCTCTCACCAGCTCTGTCCCTCTTAGGTATATTTTATGTACATGGTCACTGCATAAATACTTCATATTTTTCATGGTTTTTTTACACACCAGGGCAACTGGTCTCCCTTGTGTAGTCAGGTCATTTTGTGTGTATTCTCTGATGTCTACAGTGGGGTTAGGCTCTCACTGGCTCAGGCTCTTTCTCAGCCAGGACACAAATGCCATGGTTTTACCCTCCATGCAGCCTGTTTGCATGAAAATAATACCTGCAGAAGATGCTATCTCTAACCTCGCTGCCTGATTGGGGTGCAACTGCCCAACAGATTTAAAAGTTATTAAAAGGCGAGTAATTCTCTTTCTCTCTCACGTACAAACACAGGATAATCACGTAAGCCTTGTTTCCTTGGGAAACCAACTGAAAAAAAAAATAGCACTAGCACAGAAATATGCTGTAAGATGTGAAAACAGCCCTTCCAGTCAGGGAACGTGAGAAAAGCCACCGGCAAAGTCCCCTGAGCTAGCAAGGTCACTGCGCGTGGGCTGCAGCTTCGGAAGGGGAGCGGGCCGGCACCTTTCCGCAGGCTGCGAAAGCGGCGCGTGAACGTGTGAATGCCTTGCTAGCTGCTCTCTTTGAGCTCGAGTGAAGGCGAAATTGCTGTTAATTAATGCCTCCATAGCAGTATAAATCAGTCTGCCACAGCAAAGAGAGGTTTACAACCGGCCGATTACGTGTGGGAGTAAACTGGGGGTAGCAGCGAGCGCTGCCCTTAGCGAGGGGCCGGGAGGCGGCTGCCCGAGCTGACGAGCCCTGCGAGCTCCCAGTGTTTGTGTGGCTGCCACTGGTCCTGCATACACGTCACCTGGGAAACTCCCGTGGGACACCGCAGAGGAAATACAGCCCAGAGCATTTGCACCGCTGGGAAAACGGCACTGGAGAAGATTGCAGGGTTGGCAGAGGCAGTTTATCCGCTCCCCTGCAATTGTTTCATCCCTTTGCCAGGGTGCAATGAAAGGAGAGAATCTCCATCTGCAGCTCAGCTCCAGCCACAGCGCTCGTGTTGTCTGCAGAAAACAAATGAGACAGCGCCAGGCCAGGTACTGGGACGCAGCGCGGAGCGATGCTCACGGGGAGCGCGCAAGATGTGAGGCTTCTTGCGGGGAGCGTGCCGGTTGCTGCCGCGTTGGTCTGGCTGCGAGGCACTGCGCACGCGGTGTAACGCATGCTGGCTTTCAGCCGCGTTGTGTCGACCTGGACAAATCATGCTAAGGCTAAAAGTTTTGATCCCGCACTCCTTGAATTTTGCCTGCCATGTAATTAATCCCACTGAGAAAAAAAATAAAATGCCTAGCTGCCTGCCAAGTGGTGAGGTGAGGCTGCCTCAAAGGGAATCCTTCAAACACCATGCGCTGGCCTCCTTATTTCCCTTTCATCCTTTATTTGGCTATCTCAGCGCTACGTGCACACACGCAGACACGCCGCATCCTCTTTAAACGCACACTGCATCTTCCTCAGAAAAGGATGGTAGAAATCATTAGCCAAGATCAAAGCAAAGGGCAGCTTGTCAACAAGCTGAGATTTATAAAAAAAAAAAAAAAAGGAAAAAGTGGGCTCACTTTTGAGTGAAACTGCAAAACTCAGGGCTGGATGCAGCCGTGACGCTGCTGAGAAGAAAAGGAAACCTGCATCAATCAGATGTTGTCAAGGGGAAAGGGAAGAGAGGCTGCCTCCTCCTGAAGTCCTCGGATGCTCCCAGCCCAGAAAGAGGTGAGCAACTGGAAAAGTGGCAAAGCAGTGAAGAAAACCAAAAGCAGAAGTGGTGTCCTAACAGGATCAACAGACTTCCTGGTAATTAATAATGCCTTGAACTGAATGGAGTAAAAACTAGACGGGAAGTGTCTGTGGCAGACCAGGATAAAGGCCAGGAGGAACTGCAGAAGCACTCCTGTGGTCTCCCGAAGACACCTAGCACCTCGTAAGGGCACCAAGAGGGTGAAGAATCACCCTGGCCATCAAAACCAGCTTGTACTCAGGTAGAGGAAATCTATAAAGGAGAGTGGGGCTGGAACCCTGTCCTTCATGTGTCCTTCCCACCAGCTGCATCTCCTTCCCCCCAGCTGCCCGAGGGCAGCGGCACTGCTGTGCAGAGCCCCGCACGGCGGGCGAGGAGGGCACTCCAGCACTCCAGCACTGAAACCGTGATGCCTTAAATACACTCAGCAGGGTTACGAGATTAGAACCCAGGAGCATGAGGTGAATAAATCTTGCTGAGATAACTTGATTGCTTATATGTGATATAATTACTGAGTGATCTGGAGGAAGGGAAGAGAGCAGCTGTACTCAGGTATCTGCTGGGATATTTTACGTTTTCCAGCTAAGCAACAGCTAATTTTGTAAGAAGGTGATTTTGTTCCTGTAAGAAGCCCACCAGAGGCACAAGGAAAGGGACAGTCCGGAGAAATCCATTGCTCTCCAAGAGAAGCACCACCTAATATCTTGCCTCCACCAACCTCTTGGTGGTGGGTAGAACCCTCAACACCAGGTGTTGGAGTTAAAACCTGCCTGCTATTTCACACTGGCTGAAATCAAAGGCTTCTTAAGGGAAAATGTGGATCGGCTGTTATGAATCCACAGGGCTCCATGGAAGTCCATGGGTTCCTGCTGGTTGACCCCAGATGGATAATCCAGCCGGTTCCGATTTGCGCTGGCTTTGCCACTTACGTTTTCGTTCGTAGGATGGTTTATGTAATCTGTTAGGATCCACCCACTGATCTCTAAATAATTTTCAAAAGCCAGAGGTGCTGTTTGTGTTTTGAGATTGCTATCTTGCTGGCAGCGTGATGCAGGTTTCCGACAGCAGGTATGTGGTTTAACTGCAGGAAATGAGCTTATTTTTAGCCAAAGCATTCGCTGGAGGTTTGTGAAAATGGATTTTGTGCTGGGTGTCCTGTTTCTTAGGTAATTGAGTATAAAATTTTAACTCTTATTTTTAATATAGAACCTAGTCTGAGGGAAGAGTTACTGAGTGGATCCAGAAAAGTTCGTACTCAAGTAAATACCTGAGGCTGGGAGGGATGCACGCACTGACAGCCCTGGAGACGGCAAATTAAGATGTTAATGAGGTTTCCAAACAACAAATGAGTTTTGAGCTAAAGAGAAAAACACTGAGTTTGATTCAGTTTTTACTAGAATGCGTGGAAATCGTCTTCTTTTGATTTTTCTGATGGGACACTGAAAAACTGGTAGAAAAGTCTCAATATTCATATGGAAATCTTGTGTTTTGCAGAGGCTGAATTTCCAGCTTGAAAATCAAAACAAAATCACGATGACAGAAAAACACCAATCAGCCCTAAGCGACTATCCACTTGTCTCTGGAAATCTGGGCCCGTGATTGATTTCAGTAGGCACAGAAATGAGCAGCCGGGGGTTTCTTTATCTTCTGTGGGACCAGGTATCCATTTTCCCAGCGGTTAACTAAGCTGTCTGCCTCCTCCTGCCCCTGATAGGGTAAATTCAGCGTTATCAGCGTGCCAGCATCTCCTCTCTGAGGTCCTCGGTGGGTGTTCGTTCCGGAGGTGTGTTGGCGATGGGAAGGTCTGAGACCTGCCCAGCTCGTTTCATGTGGGCGGAGCTAATCTCTCCAGCCTGCCCAGGGAAAGCAGAGCAGATCAGCACTGAGAAAAAGCTTTTCAGAGGGAGCAAAGCAGCAAGAAACAAGGTGTAGCTCACATCAGCATTGGATGCAGACACCTGTGAGTCCATAACTTGCTCCCAGCCTGCTCACCCAGTATCGCTGGTGCTCAGGCATTCAAAAAACTTTTCACTGCTGCTCCTTTTGTTGTAGGGGGGCGGAAGGAGGACTGAACATGTTGGTAGAAATCTGGGAAGGGGTTAAAGCTTGAATCCTATCAAGTTCGTTCCTCTGACAGCTCAAGGAAGGGGAAGAGACAACCCCTTCCCCTTCTGCACAGCTATTCCAGAGTGCAAGATCCCAATAAAGAGGATAATGGATTAATTTAACCTTTAAGGGAGGAGAGGGCAGCAGCACGTCGGCCGCCGCGTGTGCGCGGCCCCCGGAGCGGCGTGAGCGCGTACGGCACACGCGCGTGCACACGCACCCCCTGGCGCTCCCGTCACGCGCGCCGATCCATGTGAGCGCAGATCTGACGGGGTGCAGGAGACATTCGCCCACGCAGATCTCATTAGTTGTCTGGAACAGGGACGGGAACGAACACGACTGGAGGAGCCCTCACCCCCCTCTGTGTCTCTTACACATCCATGCGGAGTGAGGGGAGAGAGGGGGCAGAGACAAGAGCAGCTTTTTGGGGGGGATTAATGAGCGTGGCTGTGCCGGAGCGATGAATTTTTCATCTGGCCCGAAGCGTAATTGTAACGCAGGGATTAGCGCTCGGGGAGCTGTGTGGCTGCTGCTGTCGGCGTGTTTCGGTTATTGATGCGTGGCGGGTGAAGGCCGAAGTCGGTCGTGCAGCGCTTTGGGGGGAAGCCGGCCGAGCGAAGGTGTCTGGAGTGGGCTTTGGGGCAGGGGCAGGAGGATTTTTAACATCCCAGGCTTCAGGCTTGCTGGTGCTGCCTTCGATCCCGGTGCCGTGCTGCCTCCCTTTTGGCGGGGCCAGCTCTGAATCGGGACCCCGCTGCGCCCCACGGCTCTGGGGGTGCCGGGCTCTGAGGGGGGGAAAAGGCCACAGTACCCTCCTCCCTGCCTGGACCCTGCCTTTTGTCACAGCGGGGGCTGGATGGAAACGGGGAATCCCCCGGGAGCGCAGGACACCAGGGTGTCTCCTCGGTGCATTTCCGTGCCTTTCTCAAGTGCACGGGCTCTGAGGGTCCCACCGGGCTGGCTTTATCCAGGGCACTGTGGATGCTCCTGTCCCAAAATCCAACCCCACCAGAGAGTTCTGGCCCATCACGATGGCCCTGGGCTTAGTGAAGAGGCCACATTTGCTGAAAGCTCGTGAAGATGTAAGTTCTGCTCTCCTGGAGCAGCAGAAGGGGAGCACATCCCACAGGGTCCGGCCAATGTGAGCAGCAGCTGGGGATGGAAACCCTGGGGAGACCCAACGAGGATGAGGATGGAGGGAAAAATTCACCTCCTACTAGTCCTTAGTTATTATTCGTAATCAGTAAAGAGGAGATGCTACGAGCGTGAAGAGGCTTGCTAATGCGCCGTCTCTTCGTAATCTGTGCGTGTGTGCATCATTGGAAAGTGTTCTGCAGTCAGGTGCAATGCCTTCTCTTCAGCCTCGCTCGGAAAGCCGTGCCGCAAACTTCCAGGAGTTTACAGGGATTCAGTCTGCATTTGCAGATCAAACCATTTCTCTGCTTCGCAACCTCGCGGCTTCCAAATCCCCTCCCTAGCATAAGTGCACTGTACTGAGCAAGCGCCCGTCGCTGAAAAGCTGGGTGGGTTTTTGCATTTTATTTAATCCACGTTGTAGCCAAGCCGTGGGTAATCCTGTTAAAAGATCAGCGCAGATTTTCTGAGCCGAGGGAAATGTTACAGCTCAGTCGGAGAGCCCTTTGGATCGGCTGGGCTGCAGGAAGACAGGGCCGCTGCAAAAATCCCTGAACAAAGGCAGGGGAGCCACACACTGATCACTTCGTTGGCCCAATTCCTTCTTTTCCTAGAACTTTTCAGAGAAAAAAGGAAAAACGTCCCTTTCAGTGCACTGAAAGCATTGTGTGCTTCTTGCAATTGCTGGTTTTATGTTGCTCATTTCCTTGGTGCCTGTTGCTAAGGAGGGAAGCACCTGCCCTGGCAAAGGGACAAAAATCAGGTGAGGCAGCGCTGCCGCCAGCTCCGTGGGATCCCCAGGGCTGGGATTTCGTATGCTGAAACACTAAGAGATAGCAAATGGGAGTAAAACATCGGAGAAGCAGAAAAGGTGATGGATTAAGCAGGGTACAGGCGATGAGAAGCTGAACCCCAGTCCGCTGAGCTGAGCATCCACCGGGCTGAAGCAGATTTTCCTCCCGCGGGGCTGACCGGGTGTCTCGCCCCGGTGCTTCGGGCCGTTGCTGGGTGCGCAGCATCATCCCTCCCTTGGGATGCCAAACACACCATAGGCAGGATGGCGCCCGGAATGGTCAGTGTTGGTCTGCGGGTGTCAGCCTGGGGAAAGGCAGGGAGGTTGGGGGGGTGTGGGGTGCTGATCCCCCCGGGGTTTGTCCTTTCTGCTATCAGAGAGAGCTCACGAGGGAGCAGGGCTGTGCCAGCCCAAGGATTGATTCCAGCTGTGCCCTCAGAGCAGTGGGGAGCAGAGCAGGGAGAGGGAATAGGAGATCCCAAGGTGCAGAGCACGGGATGCTGGATCATGTACCAGGGACCCACCACTTCTGGTTTATACTTTTTGCTGCTGAAGAAACTGGGTTTGACTGGACCCTTGGTACAACTGGACCCTTGTTTCGACTCCTTGCATCCTCTGGGAAGAAGAAGTGTGTCTGAGCTTCCGGCAGGGACACGGAGACCTGCACAGTTGCCCCCAGCCCTGTGGTCCGGATGCAGCCGGGGCTCGGTGGGGACCCCGCGGCTGCTCCGCTCCCCAGAGCCTGGTGGCTCACGGAGAAGAGGCTTTTCCAGCCACGTGCCAGAGCCCACATGTGCTTCTCCAGCCTGGCCTTGGCCTTGAAGCTGCTGCTGAATGCTGAGGCGTGAGGGAAGGTGCCAAAACACCAATCTATAGCCAGCTCTTTGTGCTGGAGGCTTCTAAGCCCCTTCTATTCCTTTCATCAGCAGCGGGCATGTTGGGGAAAGAGCTCCCTGAGCTCCTCAGCCCTCTTGCCCATCCAGCCGTGCTCAGCACCTCGTGTTCCCCTTGCGACCTGCCTGGCTCCAGGCATTTTCTATTAGAGCTGCAAATGCCTTCTGTATTTTTTTTAGCCTTGCTTTTGGGAGAAGAGCAGGAGGATTTCTGATTGAGTTTAATTTGGGAGGCTGGAATGTTTCTTCCTTCTTCTCTTCTTTCACTCTTTGTCTTTATTTATTTTTCTGCTATCAAACAATTTTAATTCCTCCGTAGCTACTTCCTCTGTCCCTTCTTTTCCCACCCTGTGCACGCGGAGTGGGATGTCCCACAGGTGATTTATGTGCACGGGAGAGACAAGGTGGCCCAGCAGATGAGTGGAGGACACGAACGGAGGGCACTGCATTGTCCCCCCCCCCCGCCAGGGACATCTCCTGCCACATCCCAGCCCCATCCTTGGCCGCACAACGTGGGGCCACCCCATGTACCCAGGACGGCACCCTTGGCAGGTGGTTGCACAGACCCCTTTTCCAGCGACAGATGGCAGCCAAAATGCTTTTCCCAGTTAGGCAGGGAACATCCCTTGCTTTCTACGCAGGGGCCCATCAGGTTAAAATCAGCAGGGTTTCCCTCTACAAAGCAAGTAATTAGGTCAGGAAAGGGCACGAGGAGAAGCGTGAAGAGAAAGGGAGCTCCCCTTATAAAATATTTACCTGCTCAGCCTCGGCGAATGCCCCCTGAGAAATTTGGGAGAACAGTCTAATTAGGCTGGGAGCTCTGCTTCTGTTTCCTGCGTCTTCTGCCGTCCTCTTCGCTCATCCTTTATTAATGGGGCCTTGGCGTGACATAATGGGATGTTTGTGTCCTAAGGGGCTTTTTATCCCTTTGTTCTTGCACAAGAAAGGAAAATACCATTCCATCTAACAGAAGGGAGTTTGCCTAAAAGATGTGCAAAAAAGTATTTTTGGATTTTTTTATATGCACGTGTGTGCACATATAGATAGATATTTATATACATCCACACAACGCACCTTCCTGAGACACAAGTGAGTCTTTCTGGTGTCGACATCCAGTTCCCTGGAAGTCCTTTTCCTGATATTTACCCTAGACCTACCTCACTCTTTTTAACTCACGGAATTCCATTCCAGTGACGCCATCACAGAGGATCAGTTTCAAAACGAAACATGTGGAGTCTGGAAAAGTACCCAGCGACATCTTATTTGACTTAGACTCTTTCTCGTGTCGGAATCCGGTAATTGCTTTATAAAACTCAAATTTGCTAGAAGGGCTTAATGCATTTTTTAGTAGGACTGAGTAAAAAAGTAATTGTAGATTTATTGCTCTTCTTAGCACTAGAGGAGAGGCACACCGTTCCACTGGGGACCACTTAAGCATACCGTGTTTTAAAGGCTACAATTGGGCAGCAGAGATTTATTAATATTTAGGGAAGTGTTGATTCACCTCCCTTTTTCGTTTTTTTTTTCATTTGTATTTTGGAGAAGAAGTGGAAGCGTGGCCCTGCCCTACCCACAGCCTTTAGGGATGGATGTCTGCCTTGGCTCTCCCCAGAGCCTTCGTGGCAGCCCCAGGCAAACTTCTTCCTCCCGTCACAGCGCTCAGGCACGTGTTTTTATCTCCGGTGTAAAGCGAAGCAAAAGACTGCTTTGAATTTCTTCATGCAGTGAGCAAGATGCTGAAATAATATTGCCTGGCAAGCCATTATGTATTTTTTATTACTAAGATAGTAAAATATTGAAATAACTTCCGACAGAAAGGGAAGAGCAAAGGAAAACACCCAGGAGGAATGATTTTATCTCAGAGGCTTTAATTGAATGGTGTAAAACATTTTTATGGCAAAAGAAAGATGATTTATTTTGCTCTTAAAATCATCTATACTGTAAAAGAATGCCTCCTTCAAAAGGTTTTCATACTCCCACTTTTACCTGCTGTTGTGTATTTGGGGGTTTCTGCTGCACAGATAATTCTTGAGGATAGATTTATTTTTTTCTCTCCACCTTTTTTTTATTTTATTTTTTTTTCCTTACCACTGCCTAAAATCGCATTTGTTTACGTGGTTGGCTCTGCAATGGTTTTGCATCCCTCTGAGAAAGAGCTAAGGAGCCCGGCACGCTCCGTAGCAAACCTGAGCCTGATCTTTTCCAGGGGCCGAGCTGGAGCCCCGTGCGCAGTGGGAGCGTGCCGGGGCCGAGGGCTCCCGCCGTCCCCGGGAGCCGGTCCCCTCCTCGGCTCCGTTGCAGAGATGAGACCTTGCAGAAAGGCATTCACTTGGGGTTGATTTTTGTAGTGTTCAGCAAACTCCCCGGTGAATGGAATTGCCATCTGGCGACAGTTTGTCCCTCGGTGTGACTGTTTCCTGGAGAATCCTACAGACGCTGTAATTTAGCAAATGGCTCTTGCAAAGGAGCCGGTTAGCCCTGTTTTTATTCTCTCTGAGTGGCCTCGCACAAGGTTGGAAAGCAGATTTCATTTTCAGGTTCAGAGCGGTGAGTCCTGTCAGCCCCGCTGCGCGCCGTGCCCGGGGAGGGGACCCTGGTGCCACGCGAGGGCCGTGACACCGGCTGTGAGCTCAGGGGAGCAGCTGGAGCACCGGGGTCCCGTTGGCGGATGCTGTGTGTTGGAGGGGCCGGGGTGGGGTCGTGGAAGACATCCTGAAACAGGGCAGAAAACAGCAGTGGCCTGAGAAACTCTGAGGTCTTTGTTTGATCTCTGGTTGCCAGAGGGAGAGGTTCCCTCCTTCAGCTCCCGGTGAGGGTGCGAGGTGTCATGGCACGGCTTTGTGAGGATGGCCCAAAAGCAAACCCTCCAGGAGCAATTCAAAATTCAGCAAACACCGCTGATACGCCCTGTGCCAAGGGGATTCAAGGGCAGACACATGAACAAGCCCCTTCAGTTTGAGGGGCTCGATGGGAGCATGCTGGGTTTGATGATGATGAAGATGATGAGGATGAGGATGATGATAACCAGTCTGGCTGGTCCTGTCTCCTCTCCCTGTCCAGTGAGCAGCAATTTGGGGCTGCAGCTTTTCCACGCTGGCCCAGGACAGTGGGAAGAAACGGGGCAGGCAGGCAGCCCTTAGTCCCACCTGGAGCCACCCAGCTCCTGCCAGGGATCCCAAGGGGACACGCGGGTGGGCCAGTGGGTGCCCCTGGCCCAGCGCCCATCCCTGGGAGCCACGCTGAGCTCTGCCTCAGCTCGGGGCTTCTGGCAGCGCTCGCTTTGCTGCCGCTTTCGCAGAGGGCAGCTGCTCTTTTGCTGAGCAGCCTCCTATCGCTGAGGCAAGATGATTGCGTTCCATACCTTCCCAGTGCTCATTTGCACTTCTTTGAGGAAGCTGATAGGACAAGTTACATCCCAGCAGCTGCTGTCTCACTGGGGTTTAAAGTCCCACATTGAAGGATTTTTTTCTTTTTTCTTTTTTTTTTTTTTTTTCTGCCCAGCCTCCCTGCAGAGGTGACAGTCCCTCCCGAACAGAGGGGACAGCTCAGTCCCCGTGACTGGGTCAGGGTTGGCCACTCTGCTCAGATGTCATCAGTTTAAAAGCTGTTTCAATCTTATTATCTTGCCTGAAGTGCGAATACTGATGCCACAGATGGTTTTCTTAGCAGCCTGGAAAGGGTAAGTATGTCCAGGAGTGAGGAAAAAAAATAAATCCTGTGGTGAAATTATACAGAAAGATGTGTGCTGACCTTTTAAGAATATCTACAGTACAGAGCAAGTGAAGCCATAGGCATTATTTTGAGTAATTGCTGAAGATTTTTAAAAATTATATTCTATTATTTTTTATTTTCCAGTGTGCTGGAGCAGACTGCTGACACACTGGAGGGAAACCGTGGGGCGCAACGTGTAAGGATTCCCTCACCGCGTTCCTGTTGTTTTTTGTTATTAAACGCCGACATTAAAACTTGTCCACTGAACGTGTTAAACCCCGTCTCAGTGTTTCCATGGAAACCAGCCGGCTGTTGGGTACGGCATGAGGATTCCCAGGCTGACCTCATCAGAGTCTCCCTCGGTGGCGTCTCTCCCACTCTCCGGCCACGCTGTTCTCTCTGCCACGCGTCTCTGGATCCGACCTCCCCTTCTGTTACCGCTCACCCGTAATCCCCTCGCCCATCCCCTGCCACCCAGGTCCCCCCCATCGCCCCACGTATCTGAGGATGGAAAAGGGCTCCCAGCACGAAGGAGCTGTGCGAGGCTGGTGTTTGCAGAAAAGCCCCATTGCCATGGCATGAATGATTTATATCTCCTTTCTTCCTTTAACAGTTCTTCACCATTTACCCGACGCTGAAGGAAAGCTGCTCACTTAAAATGCTCCGGGAAGGATTATCATTTAAATATTCCACCGGAGGATTCGTGTACATGCATTATATGCCCAATAAAAAGAGAATCCCCTTGACTACATTTGACTTCCAAGTGTAAAATCTGCACATTTTGCAAGCGTGCTGCCTCTTAATTGGCAGGAAGTATCTGCATAAATCGTAACACGCCTGTTCCTGCCGCAGCTCCGCACGTGGATCGGGGACCGCCGCGCCAGGCCCCCAACCGACAGCTGCCATCGCAGCATCCCGCGCTTCTCCAGGCACTGTTCCTGCTTTTTTTTTCCCCCGTGTTACTTTGATACAGTACGCTGTTTCCCTGCTTTCAGCAATATTTTTGCAAAAGGCCCGCTCCTACCAGCCTTTGCGCACAGTTCCTTCGCATCTCTCGCAATAAATGAGGCCAAAGCAGGGCACAGAGCAGATCAGTTATCCAGCATCCCCGCAGCGGTCCCTGGACACACACCCCAGATGGGGGCTGTTTTAGCAGGATGGGGGCAAGCCCATCACTCTTGGGTCAGCTGGGAGACCTGCTGCTCCTCTTTGTCTTTGTTCCAGGGTAGGTGTCACTCATCATCCCTGCCTTTCCCCTCTACATAGCTTTCATCTGCTCCTTCTAGACCATCTTCATGGTCTGTTAAGTCCATTCTTATGCTGAGCTGTTAAGTCACAGTCTTGAACTAATTTTCCCAATTAGTCACCCCCAACTCCCCGTATTTCCCCCAACCTACTGGTGTGTAACAGAGCCAGGACACTCCTGCCTACTTCTGCCTTCACCAGGTGCCCATGGTCAGTAAGTCTGAGTGTCTCCAGGTCCCTCTCCTATAAAAGGAGAGGCTTAATTACCTTCTCTCTAACATGTGAGATGGATCATTAGCATTCTCTTCACCTCCAGCCTGCCAAGGGGGTTTGGGGAGTGCTCCCTGCTCCAGGCAGCTTGTGCTGGGAGGGACAGGACTGCCTGAGGAGAAAGGTAAGAGGGGATCCTGGTGGGTTGCTCTAGAGCTTGGGTTAACTTGTTTTCTGCTACTGAGATGCCCAGATTTAGGTTAATATTTGGCAATCTCTTATCATTGACAAGTGGTCAGTGAGTTCTAGGTGTGTTTGTCTGTCTGTCCACTAGCATTTCCTAGGGTTATTCCCAGTAATACAAGAATAAGAATTCCCTTAACCTCTTGTTTGTTCCTTTTCAATGCTATGTACTAACATGAAGCTAGCAGAAAGCAATGGACAGGCACACAAATGCGAAGATGCTGAGATCAATATTTGACCGAGTAATTGCCAGGAGATATTCAAATGACCTTCCAGAATAAGAAGCGCTTCATGTGATGAAGCCAACCAGAGAGGACAGTTAATATGGACTGGTTGGTGCACTGGACTTGGTTGTGTTAATGGTGGTGGTGAGAGTTATTAGTGCTGTGAGACCAGAATAGTGAAAATGGAAGAAAAACAGTGTATGGGCAGCCTGGGTACGATGGTAGTGGAGAAAAATGAAATGCAAGAGATACAGGGAAACTCTGCAGGGAGATGACTTGTCTCATGGGGTAAATACAGATCTAGGCAATATATTGGTGATGTATCTCTGCTCCTTGCAGGGGGGTTGGGCTAGACAGCCTTTAAAGGTCCCTTCTAACCCAAACCCTTCTGTGATTCTACATATTTTGGAGAGTTTTGACTATGAACATCTATGGTGTTTCAAACAATGTCAAAGAAGATTTGAGAGGGCATAAAAAGAGTTGGCCTCACAAGAAAGGACAGAAATAAGGTTGAAACTGTGGTCTTGAAATACCTCAGGCACGAGATGAAAAGTAAACACATTGGGAAAGCAGCTCTTAATAACTGAGTGGTGAATTGGAAACAAAGCTGCTTCCTCCGCTGTGATCTAAGGCTGCCTCAGTGTCCCCTGCTGTAGAAGGGGTTTGCGTGTGCCTGGTGTGATAAAGTGGAACTCCCTCCCAGGTCACACAGGGAGGAAGGCATGCTGTGTGGCTCTGGAAACCAGTGTGTTTAAATGGAGAAAAGCAGAGTTCATAAGAACTAAGCGACGTATAAAAGGCTTTCTACACAGGAGTCCTTTTATCAAGGAGAACTGCAGAGCATCTCCTTCATCTTGGCTTCTGGTTGCCCTGCAACTTCTGATGATGCCCTCAGAGCCAAGAGCCACCATGACCCACAGAGGAGCAAAGCCAGTGTCCCTGAACCCTCTTTCTGAGGTGTTTTGTTGGGAGCAGGTCACCGAGCATCTCGGCCCAAGCCGCTGCCTTCCTGCTTGGCCACTGCAGAGCTCGACCTGACCTGTGTTGCTTGAAAGTCCCTCAGCTTCTCAAAAAGAGATTTGGCTTCCATTTAGTTCCTCTCTGCAGCAAACCCAGCTGTGGAAATTCTGAAAAATCAGCATCTTATCACATCTGTACACACGAAAGCTCTTGGAAAGGCTCTCATCTGTATGCCACGGGCCAGCCATGAGCACTAATATGCAGAAACAGCCAAATGCATTTTGCCTGTATTCCACCAACTGGGCTGTATCAAAGTCTGCCAGCCTAGTGCCAGTTTTCTCTTGCATTTCACAGCTGCTGGAATCCTGGTGCAGGACACCAACAAGCAGCACATGTAGATGAGGGGGAAAAAAAAAATTAAAAATTCTCTTTGTAAATAGTCCATTAGGTTGCATCATAGCAGCCAGTGTTCTTGCTTTTGTGAAACTCCTTGGGTAGTTAGAAGCTGCTCACCAGCTGAGCTTCCATAACTGGCTGCAGTCATACAGGTGCTTAACATCCATCTCAGTGCCCCTGCACCTTCCATCCTCTCTGACAAAGCCAATAATGCTCTGTGCGGAGTCCTGCCAGATGGATTGTGTCCTGAGAGCTGGGGGAGCCCACTCCTCGGCCTGGAGCTGTGCTTTGTTGGGTGGTGGCTTTATGGAACCCATCACTTCCATTCTTATCCAGTTTTTCACCTGGATCTACCCTCATCCCCAGAAAAGTCTCCTGACCTAAATCTGTCTGCGATTTAAGTCTGCTTTCAGCTGGAGATGTGAGGCTGAGCCCTGGCTCTGGCTACCTGCTTGCCTATAGCTGTGGGGGCAAAAGGATTCATGGGTGAGCTGTCCTTCTGCAGCTTCCCACAGCTTTTTTTTCCCCCTTTCATGAGGGACAGGCAGGTTGTACCATCCTCCCGTTCCTCTCTGCCCAGGCTGGTGCACACTTTATCACCTTTTTATGTATTGGTCCCTCAGCACTGAGTCTCTCAGTATTTTCTTCCTCCTTTAAGCAACAGCTATCTAATTTCCGAAACCAAGCTGATCTTCTCCCAAATCCCTTTTGACTTAGAAGAAGGGGTGCACAAAAGATGCTCTCAGATTAGGGACCAGAGAGCTCCAGAGCTCCCAGTGCTGGAGGCTCCTGAGCTGGGATCGAAATGCATCCCCAGGCTGGCAAGGGGAGAGGGATGGGAGAAGAAACCAGGACTTGCCAGGCATAAGTTGCTCAACATCATTCTATTTCAATATTTATAGGATGCTGTTGCCTCTCCAATGTAAAATTGTGCCGTTATCTCCATATGTGCAGATTTTCTATGAATGCAGACATACTCACTCCATATGAGAACTCTTTCAATCTCTTCCATTATTTCCTTATTAATCAAAGCAAAGTCTTCAAGAGTTTGTCTTCATTTTCCTTCTTGCATAATAAGATGAGGGTGGTTTTTTTTTTTTCCCCTCCAGTAGACAAAATCCCAGGCAATGCACCCCAAAAGCACTGCATTTTGGGGGTGCTGTTTCCTGGGTTTAGGAGAACTTTAACTCCCCAGAACCATCATTCCCATCACTTAGAAGCTGGGAGTTTCACATTTTTACTAATGTGCGGGGTCTAATGATTCCTTTTGCTTGACAGGTCTACCACAGATTAATGAGAATTTCCACCTGAAAAGCTGAGTTTCTGGAAATTATAGTTTCCAAAACTGGGACTATAGCAGAAAATAAGTTTGGCAGGAAAAACCATTACTTTATTGTGCTCTAATCATCATTTCTGCAACTGCTGTCTTCAGGGATGCCTTTAAAAGATGAAAAGGGCCCTATTTCTCCCTCCAGGTAACCTCAATAAAACCAGAAAAGCTTTGCTGCTGGAAAAGCACTGCAAGTCTGAAGTGGAATAGGCACCACCCACCCCACATCCACTTACCTGCCTGCTGATAAGGAACCTGACGTTTTCCCTCCTGCCCCAGCCATGGATTTTTGTCACTTTTATGCAAAATTATGCAGATCTGCCCTCTACGTTTTGTGATGTGAGAGATGTATCTCAGCTTAATTATTTACCGTGTGAAAACACATTTCCCTTCAGGCAGATGGCTGCTGGCTGGGCCAATTCCTCATTTTCTGGCAACCTCCGGACCTATAGGGACCGTATGTTGTACCATATAGCTTGTGCTGTGTCTGTGCAGCCCCCGTCAGTCTCTCCTTGCAGGAACAGATCTGGCTTTTTTCAATAGCATCCCTGTCCTTGTTTTATCAAGGACTGTCAACAGCATAAAGAAATGCCTTAATAAATAGCGATACATAAACACTGAAACCCTGTATTTACCGCATTCAGTGCGCTTGCTGAGCTGTTCATCATCTAATGTTACTGGTGTTGCGTGGCAACCGGTGTTTAAGGGTTCACTGGCTCAAAGAGCCTCTGTACTTTAAAAGGTTTGACAGCCTCTAGCTCCAACGGGTCCTTTTTCATCGTATGTGTAGCAGGCGTTTATAATGGTTACAAAAACAATTTAATTTTGGTTTCTGTAAAGCAGGCATCTGGTATTTTTATATTATTACTACTGTGGAAAAAAAGATTTGGCCTGTCAAAGAGGACTCGGGGTGTTTTTTGGTTTCTGGATGTATTTTACGTCACCCACTGTTGGGTTACATCAGTCAATGGGAGCCTCGATGGAGGCACTGAGTTGCTGTCTCACCCAGGTGTTATTTTGGTGATGCTCAGCTGCGGGACGGTGTGGCATTATTTGGTGATGCTCAGCCAGAGGATGCTGCAGCATTATTTTGGTGATGGTCAGCTGCAGGACGGTGTGGCTGGCGATGCTGTGTATGCCCCAGGCAGCCCAACGCGTGGCCTGCAGCACGTCCCCTTGCGTGCGGAGCCGGGCTCAGGGCTGAGCCGAGGCGCTGCTGGCCATTCGGGCTGTCAGGGATGCTTTGCCCTTTGCAGCCACACTGGAAAAAAATCCAGGCAGCAGCCAGACCTCTGCTCCTCTTTGGTTGTTTGCCCCAAATGGGGCAAAATGTTTGGAAACAGCTTCCAGTTTTAATCAGAACAGAGCAAAACTTCACCCCAAAGGCTGTCAGTATAAAACCGGAATTAGTCGTTAAACACAAACCCAGCGGGATTTAGGGGGGGCTGAGGTTTTTTACTATAGTAAAAATACCACTGCATAGCACATAGCATTACAAATTCCTGATCGAAAGGTACCAAAATTCCATGTAATAACACGACTTTTTCCAAAAAGTCCTCCAGAGGCTTCTGGCATTCCCGGTGTGTGCGGTGCTGGAGGTCCAACACTCGGATGCGTTACGGGGCTTGGCAGCTGTTCAGGTTCAGTATGTTACTCCAGATTATTAAAGCCCAGCACTGTGGCTACCAGTGCCTTTATTCGTCTCTATTAATGGAATTAATATTTGATTGATACTAACTTGTGAAGTTTGACCTTCACTTCTGCATGCATTTGCTGAAGGGTATTAGCAGTTTCCCATCTGTATATTATGACATTATGAGAGGACCAGAGCTCAGTGCGTCTTTATTTATTCAGCCTCCCTTTCTGAGTTCGTTTTCTGTTGATTTCAGGAAGTTTTAGCTAAAGCCTGTGGAGAGAGAGATGATAAACTCCACAATTTTTATGCAAGTGAGGCTTTGGAGGAGGTCCTCTCTGAGATGGGAGATGAGTGGCCTGCTCTGGCAACATGGGGAGCTGCAGGAGAAGGAATAATTTTTTTCCTTCCTGGAAAGCCACAGGGATGAAGGGCATTTTCTCAGTAGGAGAGCAATAGCAGTGATGCAGAGCCATCATAGATGAAACAAGGGTTAATCAGCCACTGATGTCTTGTTCATGCCACTGGAAAATTAAGTAGCAGCCACAGCTTGTGTGGGTGGCTTTTTTTCTTCACATGTCTGTTTTGTAAGTGACATCATGCAGAACTTCAAAAAAGGAGGGAAAAAAAAAAAAAAGAGGGAAAAGATGCTGCACGTCGTGCCTGCTGGGGATCTGGGTTCACTGTTGGCCTTTCCAGGCATTGTCAGGGTGTATTTTGCCTCCTGCGGCCAGCTTGACGTGTTGTCAAAGGATGCCATGTTTAATTAATGGGATGTGCGAAGGTTGTTGAAGAGGACATTGAGTTTCGCTTATTAAAAGATCAGTTTTTCAAAGTGGGTATATTTTAATTAAAGGAACAGTTACCCTTTTGTTCCCCATGGGCAGGGGGAAGCAGTCATATGTGGGCTTCTTCCATGGTCACTTCATTTGTGTGGATTTCACAGCATCTGAACGCTGTGGAGTTTTTCTGCCGGTAGTGGTTTTTCCCTGATCCACCCTTCAGTGCTCATTTCACTTTACGATCTGACGACTCTGTGTATTGGAAGTAGCTTCCGCTGTCTGAAGTCTCGTCAACGCCGTGTTCAATGTCACAGTTCCTGCAAAGCAGCCACGCAATGGAGGGCTTTGCCCAAGGCTCTTTCCCGTGGTGCTTGGTAGTGATTTTAGCACCAGCAGTAGTGGAAAAGAGACCAAGCATCTCGGATCTTCTCTTGCCTGCATCATTGCAAGCTGTATGTTGAGCCAGAAGAGCATCCCCCATACACAGTTCCTTGCTGTGCAAACCAAATGCTCTGGCATGAAGATCTGGCTTAGCAAGCCAGACTGTGTCCAGAAAACTGGTGAACCCTCTGCTCCCCGTCCCATGGATGGTTACTGCCCAGCCCTTTGGTGGTGAATTGTACAACTGCCCAAAAAGCCTGGGTGCCTCGATGGCTTCGTGCAGGAAAGTTCTCTTGACCTTTATTTTTTGTTCAAGCCAAAGCAGTGGGTTGATCAATGCAAATATTTAGGAGTGGAGTACATTTCCAGGGAGCTGATCATAGTTATAATGCTCTGCAGGTTATTTTCTAGGGTTTCCATTCAAGAGGGTTCTGAAATCACTTCTTCAGACTAATCAGTGGTACATCACCTGACATTGAGGAGCCCTTTGTAAGGCACTGACATAAATAAAGAAAAAGGAGGAGGAGCCTGGAGGTCAGGAATCCACCAAGCAATCTCATCATTATTTTCCTCTTCAGATGCAATGTTGGTAGCCATTTTTGAAAGAAGAAATTACTTTTAATTGTGCTGCATTGTAACACAGCACTTCTGCATCCTACATACACCTTGACAATCCTTCATCGTTAACCCACATAAAAACACTCAAGCAAATGAAAAGGTTGCCATAGGCAACCTCCTTTCACCATGGCAGCATTAATTGCAGGACTCCCTGGGTGGATCAGGGATTCCCTACCCAGCAGCTAACCACGCTGACAAGGAGACAGCAGCTAAAATTAAGGAACTGGGCTGAACTTTGTCTGAAAATGGCAGTTTAAAAAAAAAAAAATTAAAATCACTAGTTTTAGCTATTGCAAATCATAAAGGACTTTGTGTGTGAAGAACAAGAATTGTTTTTGTGGAGTGCAGTGGAATGAGTAGAAACAGTAATTGAGCAAATGTATCCCAATAGAGGTGTAATTGATACTTGAAAACTCAAATAATAATCTTCTAATCTACACTACTTGTGATAACTTGCAAGGAAGTATTATTAACAATATTTTGAACAGGTAGTCTTGGTCAGGTTCTCAGCCCTCCACATAAATATCTGGCTTTAGGAAAAATAAATTACATTTTAGAAACCAGTGAGTTCCTCCACTTGAATTTATCCTCACAAGTTAATCAAATTCTGACAAATCTATAAAGCCGGCTATATTCTCCTTATTGGAGCCTAGCAAAGGATGACATCTGTGTCATAGGTGTGCTTTGGGCTGTCCCTGGGGAAAATCATCTTGTATTTTACCAAGTTACAGTCCTCGGAAACATTGCTGTTTTCAGACACTCGAGAGACTCGCTGGAACACCGCAGGGAGATCCGTGGAGATCGTCTGTGCGATGAGACTCCCTAGAAGTCTGAAGGCAGATGCAAAATCACTAAGCCTGGCTTGTGAGATGGGCGAAGGGAAAGAGGAAGGTGATGGATTCACTTTGAGGGACAAGAGCTGAATTTGGTGAAGATGTGGGGACAAAAGGTGGTCGAGAAGCACGTGCTGTTGGAGGAGCGTTGCCTTCTGCCACACAGCCCGTGAGCACTGGAGTTCAGTACGAGAGCACAAACCAAAAGCTTTGCTCTTACCCCCAAAGTATTTGCTGTTGAAGGTACGCTGGCATGATTTCCAGGGATTTCCTTTCCCATCCATTTACAGAATTGGCTTTGCACACCTCAGGAGCAGGACAAACCACCCGCCTGGGCTTGCTGCGAGGCTGCTGAGATCAAGCTCTGCTAGGGCAAGGTTTTGGGTTTTTTTATTTTTAAGAATTCATCTGTCGGCAGCTGGAAGCGCAGCACTTGTGTGTATCTCTTGAAGATATTGGACTCTTTCCTTTTGCATGCGCCCCTATAGCTGCTGCTGATTAAAAAAAAAAAAGTCCAAACTAATTATAAGCCAAATTTCCAAAAGGTTTTATAAGCTACTAACAAAACCCACACTTTCTCCAGTTTTTCCCTTCATCTTTCTAATTAAAATGTATAATTAATCTTACTGGGATTTTTTTCCCCTTGCCTGGGATGGTTCTGGAAGAAGGATACCCTCATTCCATTTATTCGTATTATGCTAATTATTAAGTCAGCTTATTGTTAGCTGCCCCTATCTTTTAATTAGGAGATTTTTCAAAGAGGTGGAGGGGGCAGCTCTGTGTGATACTGAGGAGGCCAGCAGCAGTGGGTATCACAAACCAGGCACATGGCGTGCACCATCTCTTCTCATTCCTGTGACAAGTGCTTTTGATGTACAAGAAGGCATCAGTGCTTGGGCAGCCACTTCAATGGCCAGGCGGTGAGATGTTCCCCATCCCCGGTGCAGGCACAGACCCTCTCTTGGGCTGGTTTCAGCAGCCAACTTCTAGCCCTGGTCGTCCAGCCCCAGGCATTGATGCTCCTCTGGAGGAAGAGGAGAACCACTGTGCACCCACACCAGCTGCAGAGCATGCTTCATGCCCAGCATCATAGGTGTGGCCTAAACTGAGTTTTATTGTACTTAAGTCATGAACACTGAGAAAGAATGAAAATTTTCTTACTCAAAAGCTTTTAAAAATCTTGTCTTTATTATAAGCTTCTTGGGCTTTCTGCCAGAAAAATACTACTGATTGTCTGTACCCTTTCCCATACCGAGGGTTTCGGCATCAGTAGCCTTTGAGAGATGCTCAGCTCTCCCAACAATCATCCTAATGGGCTGTTTCATTACTGTTTAAGAACAGCTATATATTATAAAAAAAAAAAAAAATCATGCTAAAGTCAGTGAAGTATATTTGGGCAGAGTTTTACTGGAATTAGTGGAAAAAAAATAACACTTGTACATGGATCTCTTTCTAATGCAATTATTTGCATAGGGTCAAATTGTGAAAGCCTTTCTGTGGTAATCGGCTGTTAGCACAGGTAAGCTGATGTAATTTGCTTGAAGAGTGGAATAAGGCTTGTTTCAGAATAATAATGGACCAAATCAGGATGCAGGTCCATCCCTTACAGACTCACTTGGCCACTTTCTCTTATGTTAGCCACAATTATCCTACGGGATTTCATGAGAATGCTTGCCAACGGAGGTACTGTAAAGGGAACAGTAAGCAGGATGGAAGAATCTGGCTCTGTGTATTTTTCCCCAATTTTTTATCAACTCTTTATCATGAAAAACCTCTGGAGAATGAGAAATTAATATTTTCAGCTGATTTTTTGGTGAGGATGAGAGGAGAGGATTGGGTGATCAGCCAAAGCAAATATGCTTGAGAAAAGGAAACACTTTCAAAATGGGAAGCAACATGGTCCTCAGGGGGAAAAAAATAGTTTTGGTCAAAAGATGAGATACAAGTGGATAACACACAACTTTCCAATTTCCACCGTTCTCAGGAAAAATGTTGCTAGAAAAACTAAAAGGGCACTGAGTTCACATGCGTGTTGCTTCACAGCACCCAGAACTGCCTGATTTTTCCCTTATCTTTGCTTGCATTGGGAGGGCATCCCTGGGCATGTGCTCCCGGGGCGGATCCATCCTGCTCGGCTGCACAGAGCTTGTCTTAGTCATCAGGCACCGCATTTCAGAAAGACCTGCTAATGAAAGGCAGAGAAACCCCATCTCGGTAAACTCCGTGTGATGAAATACGACTGAGCTAATGCATACTGCCACCGACTTCCCGACCTAACGCCTGTGAGCAGCCCCGCACAGCACATCGCTTGGCAGCGCTGCATGGAGTGTTACTTCTTCAAACTGTGCAGCAAAGGGACTTGTCACTTCCATTTCCTTCACCGGCACAATATTTGCTTTATAATCACATCAAATAAGGGAGGCAATTTTTACTTTATTCTCTTTATCTCTTGGGCTGGTTACCTGGCTTTTCCAGCAGATTTAGGACTCAGTGAAAGAACGAGGGCGAGGCAAGTGCAGTAATTCCCCTGCTCACATGTATGGCACCGACCCCACCAGCGCTTTAGCAGCTGCTGCAAACGTGACATCATAATGAATAAAACTTTTTTTGGCTTGTGTGAAGCTCCTTGTCCACCTCTTCATGGGAGGAGGAGAGGTAGAACAGGCTTGCACAAACCAGCTATGTATCTACAATGAGACCAGCTTAGAAAAAAATGGCATTAATTAGTGCTTTTCCCTGTGTGATTGCTGGCAAAGAGCCTGGCACAGGGTGGTCCTCAAGATGCAACTCTGCAGCTGGCTTCACCCTCTGCAATGGCTGGCAGCCTCCAAGTGGGATTGGGTTGGCCTAGCTTTGTGCTTTCTTCATCTTCTGCCTTCTTCACCACCATGCCATTGAGAATGCAAATCATTGTGTTGCTGGAAGAAACCCCATAACTTCATTGCAAATGAGTCTGCATCCTCCCAGTGCTTCTCCAGGGGCTGTGGTCTGTCAGGAGGCAGAACAGCTCCCAAGCCCTTGGTGCTCGCCGTCTGAGACCCAACTGGTCTCACCCAAGGGTGCACGGCTCAGCACTGGTGCTGATGGCATCGCATGCCAGAGCAAAGGGAGCGTTCCCTCCTGCCATGATGTGTCCCACACCATGGCACCCAGCAAACCCTTCCCTTCCCAGTGCATGCTGCTTTTTCCCACGCCAAGCTACATGCAATGGGTCCTGCAATCAGGTTCAGAAGTCTGTGTTTCTCTGACAAATTAAAAATGCAAGTGTTTTTGCTTCCTCTGATCGACACCCTACTGCATGGAACAGCAGTGACAGAAGAACGGCTTAGCTCCAGCAACTGCCTGCAGAAACCAATCCAGTCCAGGGCGTGTTGTCTGTCAAAAACAGCCTCTAAAAACAATTTCCTGGATTTTCCTTCTGCCAAGGCTATTGCAGTAAGAAAGCAGTGGGAACAAACCTTTTGTGATCTACCAAAGCAGGGAGATATGGCAAAGGTTATTATTTAAAAGGAAAAGTACAAGGAACTGGGCAGAAGGCTGGATGAGGGGCTGTGCAGGAAGGACTTCACGGGCATGAGAAGGGCTGAAGCTGTAATTAATCCCTGTGCCAGGGCTAGATTATAACATCTCCAATATTTTCTGATTTGGTTGCTGCTCAGTGCAGAAAACAATACTCCCTCAGCTGTTAACGTTTCCCCCTAACGAATTCGTGTTTCTCCTGTGGAAGGTGGTAGGTGTTATGTGTGCAAGTAGCGTTTGATTAATATGAACATTCAGACAAGACTTGAACCCCACCTTGGAGGAGGGAGTTTGGAAACCTGGAGCTTAAGACGAGCTCTCGCGCAGCTCTATTTATAAACACTTCTGTTTTCGTTCTGTTTGCTGGTGGGGGCTGGAGGTGCCAAAATGCCCAAGGAAAAGTTGGTTTTGTGACCTCTCCAACCTGGCCGGATGTACCAAGTGGGAAGAACTCACCAGAAAAGCTGCTTGCATCCCATTTGCAGCCCAGTTTTGCAAATTCATGTGGCAGAACCATCACTCAGAGACCAGCCTGGCAACACCAAGAGAAGGACCAGCCTGGCAAGGGAGGGAGGACCACCCGACGTGTCTAATGTGTTGCAAGAGCATTTGGAGATTAAAACAGACAGCAAGTGCCTGTGCAGCAGGGCAGACGAGGAGATCCCAGTTCACCCCTGGACTGCAGAGAGGGGTAGACATACACCAGAGGGGAGCCTATTTGCACCCCTTTTTTGGCAGATGAGATGGGGCTGCAGCAGACTTCAGGAGTGCCCCAACCTGTCCCTGGTACCAAGGGACCCCACGTGCCACACTCATCACACGTCCCTTTTGTGGTTTACAACATAAGTGCCTTTGTCTGCTCTAGTCATCCAAACTCCCCATGAATGGAGAGAAGTAGGCGCCCAGGAGGGTGATTCATCTTGTCCTTATGGAGTTGTCTAAAATAGGTCAATGAATCATGCTCTAAAAATGCCTTTTTCTCCTACAGACTAGCAAGGGAGTTTCAAGGATCAGCTCAGATGTAGATGCCGTAGACATCCAAGGATACATTTGCCATCCTACCTCTCTATTTCTTATTTTTTGTGTGGGCTGGCCCGGGGAAGCTTTTCCAAAGCTTGCCAGGAAGAATCAGCTTAGCTACAGAGAAGGCTTGCAGGTTTGATGAAGGGCCCTGATATCTCCTATCCGCTGGGTGCATCCATCCAGCCTCACAGACGGTGACACCCTCCTATGCGGGCACTGTGGCTTGGTGGTGCATCTTTAGACTTTCTTCAGCAACACACCAAAGTCTCTCCCACGTACAGCGCCTTGGACTTGCAGACAGTGGGTAGTAGCACCCAAACGACTTACGGTCCGTGCCGCTCTCCCAAGTGCTGTTGGTTACAGCCCTGTCGCTCCAACCTTTTTGGAAAGCTGTTGCTTTGGTTCTTCTGATTTTGCCACCTCACAGCTCAGACTCTGCAGCCTCAGGCGTGTGAGTCAGGTCTTCAGCTGGGAGACATCAGCCAAAGACAGATCTCTACCTGCCTCTCCATTTCATTGTAACTGCCTTTCCAGAGCCAGACAGGGAGCACTTCATATGTTGGGGTCCAGATGTCATCCATACCTAGACCACCCCCACGTGATCAGACCCCAGTAATGGCTAGCATAGTAATGAGGAGAAGGTGGTCACTTCAGGGGGTTTCTTAGGCAGATATTTGGGAATGTAGTCAATGTGTTCCTCGGCTCTCGAAGAAGCTGTGAGTGGTGTAAATTATTGTACCTACCCTGGCTTCAGTGGAGTGTCAGGGCTGCAACCTTACTGTAGCATTTATTCATTTATTTTTGGAGTTCAGTCAACCCAGGCATCTGTCTTTAACACAGCGTATTAACGATGCTGCCACTGGGTCCGCATTCAATTTTACGCATACATGAAAAGCATAACTTCAGTCGTGCCACGCACTCCTGATTTACAGACAAAATGAATAGCAGCTCTACCCATTTACAACTGCCTGATTGATGCAGTGATGTCGGTAACATAAAATTAAATTGAACGGCATTATCTCCGGGAGGACGGCAAGGCGGGCTGGCAGCGCCTTCCTCTGTGGCCGGTGGTGGGAAGCAGAGTGGGCGTCCAGCCGTGGCAGCTCTCCTGCCCGAGCCGTGTCTCCTTTCATGGCTGCTTTATCTTTTCCTCTGTGCATCTTGGATCGCTCAGGCACTTGTTTTTAAGTGCTTCAGAACAAAATTATGATTAACAGCCCCATTTGCTTGCTCAGCCAGTACATCTGCTTATCAGGAGAGTCATCTTCTGCAGACGATGATGGGATTACCTCCTGTCATTGCTCTCTGCACCTCACCCACCATGAAGGTTTTGAGTCGATCGTGCTCTGAAAAGCTTCTTGAGTTTCCACTGGGGCCACCTCACAGTGAGGGACACCAACCTGACCCCACTGGCCACCCAGAGCTGTTTCTTTTCCATCTCGGAGCACGGAATGACACAATAACGGGATCCTCAGGGAAGCCAGGCAGGGTTCAACTATGGGAATGTGAAAGCATCTCTACCTTTAATTTTTAATTGCGCCTTATAAGCTGGCATCAGGGAGGATAAAGTTTCCTGAAATTTTAATTGGCAAACCCATTGACCCATTTCCTTCCGCGTCCCTGGGTGGCAGCACAGAATACGTGTTGGGCTGTCAGGAGGATGTGCTTCATGCCTGGCTTGGGGGTCTGGGACTGAGAAAAACCCCAAATCCTTTTCCAGGAGGTTATCCGCTAACACACACACGTGGATATTGCAAGGGCTAATTGCACTGGATGGGTCTCTTCAGTCGCAGAGATGATGACACAGAGCTGGAGACATTGCGCTGACAGTGAGAAATCTCCTCTTGTCCTTGCAGAAGTCTCCCAAGAACAGGTTTTCCTGATGGGTCTGGTCCTCTCAGTCAGTTGGAGGTTTCTCATGAAGTGATGGCATCCTTGTTCCACCTGGCAACTGGAAAAGAAAGGAAAAACATGGGAAATCAAACCCAAGCAATCAATGCTTTCTAGAAAGGGTCCATTTAGGTGAAATTGTTGGGTGAGAAGTCACAAAGTTCATCTAAGTCACTGTTACTCCCCCCAAAGCATGTTGTGGTAGCTGAGGATCTGCCCTGGACCACTGGATATTTTAAAGAAAGCTCCGAGCAGCTCTCCAGGAAGATGGCAGAACCAGAAATCCTTTCTGGAGTGGGGAAGCCAGGAGGAAATCCTGCCAGATTAGACTCCTAACATTGCTGTGCAGACTCAGGATGCTCCAATGTTTTGGATAATCACAGGAATTTGGAGCTGGGTGTGGAGTTGGTGCCAAATGTGTTGTGTAGGATTGGGGAATGGAGCCCAGGGCTTTCCTCGGGAATCATTTCTCCCGGAGCGGAGTCCTGGTATGTACCTTGTATGATGCACATCCTCGACGAGACTCAGAAAACTGTGTCAACTTGACATCATTTTGATGTTTCATTTTCATAGACTGTACAGTACTGTTTAACAGCAAGGAAGATTCTCCCAGAAAGAGGAAAAGGGCTTGAAACTCTTGTCTCTATGAATTGAGAGTCATATATAAAATAACACCCTTGTCAGTCAGGAGCCGTGTTACAGACACAAACCTGACGTCAAATCCAAGCCTAACCAGGAAGCTGACTGAGTGACAGATTGTGTGGAAGACTTCCAGAAACGGGCTTTAAAATGCAGTTGGCCAGACACCGGATCCAACAGCGTTTAGAGATGAACTCACCATTTAAAGTTTCAGGTTTCGTTTTTAAGGAAAACAATGTGCTCTGTTACCCAGATGGAGGTTTGCTCTGAAAAGATGTCATTAACTTTTAAATGGCCTGATGTCATCCGCCCATGATACACACACACCTACGAGGGGAGAGCAGACAAAGCTCTCAGAAATCCTCTTCAAGGTGACACATAATGCCTTCACAGAAAAAAAAACAAACCCAGAGAACGCCCAAAAGCTGACTGGGTATATAAATTTGCACACAAAATTCAGTGATAACACAGCTTTTCCTAAGGGAAAGTAATCACGGAGAAATAGATCCAATTCTCAAATTAGGATTTCCTATGAAAAAAAAAAAAAAATCAGATAAAATCCTTACTGTGTGGGGCAGCTGGGAAACCATTCATAATTCAGAAAGGCAGATGCTGCCGTGAGCTGCACAGGGGTACAGCCAGGGGAGAGGAGAGCGGAGCGCCGCGTACAATCGATGTAGAAACAGAGCGAGACTCCAGCTTGGCTACCTCCCCGCCGGCTGGCGAGACCCGAGCGCGCCCGGCCGAGCGGCAGCGCCGCTATTAATAAGGGCTGCGTTAAGCGGCTTTTCCGGGAAGCAGGAATGTGCGTTGCCCTCTAGATGACAGCAACGCCACCCAACAGTACGTCCTCCACGGAGATGCTCGCTTTTCTCATCCCACCCCCGGCACTAGGGCTGTGCGCTCTGAGCCCTCTCCGCTTTGGAAATTGAGATTTAATAGAGATTCATAAGGTGGGTTCTGTATGCCAATTTAACGCTAATTAATTATTCAGGGTATAGCTGAGAGCAAACTTGGAAAAAATCAGCTGGCGTTTCAGTATTATGCAATAAGCACCACTATTATTTGCAAATAGATGTGTCTCCTTAGATTTAAAATGACAGCTCATTCCTCTATGTTAAACACCAATTGAGATTATTAAAACCATCTTTTGAGGCTTTAGCATCTCTGCAGTAAAATATTCATCAGTTCCAGCTTTTTAGGGCTCAAAAGAACAGATATATTTTTAATAATCAATTGAAATTTAAAATACCATAGCATTCCAATTAGATGGAAATTAAACTTAAATGTCTCAAATAAATTAAATTTGCATTTAAAGTGTTAATTGAATAAAAATGTTTATGGCTTTGAAGTATTGTTCCTTCAATTCTGGTTTGAATAAAGGTGTGTCACTACACAAAATGGGAGTTTAAACACTTGTTCTTTCTGCTGGGGGTGTGCATGTGCTGCTCCACGGGCTGCTTTCCCAGCAAATTAAATCCACACACTAAGAAATCAGGCCTGTTAACCAAACACCTCATCAAAGTCTTGATGCTACAATTTGCCGCTCAGTCTTGGTCGGTGGCTTCAGATTCTCGGCACCTTGCGAAGGCCGCATGCAGTTGCACGGTTGCACGCTGAGGGGCACGTGAGGGGCAGTGCCTATCGCTCCCACCTCAGACCCAGAAAATGCATACGGAAACCTTTCCCATCTGGAAATGATTTGTTTTCACTGGTGTTTGCGTCGTTGCAGATCCGCTGCTGATAGGATGCCATAGTTGACTGGGGGCATAATGGGACAGAGTGTGCGGAGGCTCCAAGCGTTCCCACGGGATCGGGGTGGATCTGTAGGAGAATCCTGCCCACCTGCTGCACTGATTCACATCCAGCAGCCTGAGCAAAAGAAGAGAAAACAGACTGTGGCGGAGCAGCAGCCCTCTTGGAGCTGGAGCCAGCCTCCTCAAGTCAGTTTTCATCTCCATTAATGGAAAGGGACCTCAGTTTTCCTCTGCCAAGAGGTCTACGCACTTGCAGTGGGGAAAGAGAAGGTGTTAAAGTGTCCTTTCACTACAGGAGTTTTCCACACTACCAGATTTTAACCGAAGAAGTCCCTCAGGTATGTAACTCCCTCTGTGCTTCACTGTGTTTTGGGAGTGCATGTAGAACGGAGTCTTCTCTGATGCTGAGTTCTCAACACTATGTCGTTTTGCAATTCCTCTCCAGCCAGATTTTGCCTCCTTCCCTTGTACATATGGATTAACATGCCTCCCTGGGTCTTCTCATCATCAGAATACTCTCTCCTATGCCTAGCTAGAAGGCAGGCAGACAATAGCAATTCTTTTTGTACAGCAAGCACGCTCCACTTCGTGTTCAAGTCTCCTCAACCCAAGTGGACTGAACATTTCAAAGATTAGGAAAGCCTGACACGTACAGAGTAGCTTCGTGTTGCTTGTAGGAGGCAAGTCAGAGGCCAAGCTTGACATAAGGTCTTGGGGCTCACCTATGGATAGGTGACGGGTGCAGAATCTCCAACTCCGTTATTCCTCCTCAGTCCCTCAGGAATCACCCAGGTCTGAAAGTGCCAGCAGTACAAATTGCATCCTCTGGAATTTCCTGCCAACGAGGTCAGTTTCCCTGCCCAGGATCATTTGTTCACCATCACAATTAGCAGAAAAGAGCAGAAAATACAACAGCCTGCTTGTAGCCGTACACCAAGAGCCAGGGGCATGACTGGCTCTTTTGTTTGTCTGGGATTATCCTTATCGTTATTTTATAATCCTCCGAGTGCATCTCTGTGCAGAGAAAGCCCCTTTCAATGTGCTGACATGGAGCCATCAGCAATGATCTATCTGAAGAGCGGGATTAGAAGTGGCATCATTTGAACTAAAGAAATCAACTGAGATTCATTGGATGCTGCTCCACATTCCTTTCATTGTTATTTTCATCATTGTCACACTTTTTTAAAGCTTACTGGAAATTAGAGATAGAAAAGACCTATGAAGACACCCAGCCTTTCTCAGCAGATGCAGATCAGGAATGATCATCTGGTTTGATCTGTGCCAACCAGTAAAGCTCCCACCACTTAGCAATGTCCTGAGCACAAGGACCTTAGCTCATCACAGCATCTCCCTTATTCCCCTGCTTGCAACTTGGGAAGCAAAAATCTGTGTCTGGCTGAACGTTTTCCACCAAGACTGCTTTGAGGTACGTGCACTTTTCACAAGGGAAAACAAATTTGTCGCCTGCTGTGTTGGATGTCCACGGTCCCTCCAAAGCATGTCAAGCTCTTATTGCTTGACTCCTCTTTGGTCTGAGTGAGAAACAAGGCAGCAAGGAGCACTCATTTTTTTTTAATGCACTTTATTTGGCAGCCAAGCAGTTAACAAAGTACAAAACAGTGAAACAGAGGGCAATGCCCTGCTTACAAAACACTGCCATGTGCTGGGCATCCCCTTGCCGGTAAGGTCTGGCAGATCTGCCCCATCTTTGTCAGGTGAAACCTGTGAGGTTGTTTTAAATGAGATTTTTGCATTTATCTTTTTGCACTGAACAGCGTGCAGGTCCGGCTCAGTTGCTAAGCAACATTCCCACCAGGCCCTGGGTTTCCTTCTTCCTACAAATGAGAACAAACAACAACAAAAAAAATCCCTCCGTGTTCGCCGAGGTGAGGGAAAGTCTTATGATTTAGCGATCTTAATTGCATCCTCTCCTTGAAGGGCCTGGTCCTGCTGAGAAGGGAATAAGATCGGTAACTCCCATCACAACGCACAGGGCTTCAAGCGGCGAGAGGAGAATGTACCTCTGCCGGGGAAAGCACCGTAAAAGTGCACAGAAATGGCACCAACAGCCCCGCCACGAGTTGAAATCAGCATAGATACCCACGCGCACCTGCCCGGCGAGAGCCAGACCGTTATAATCAGCGCGTAACGGCGCGGTAGGCTTGGCTTGGGTGGAGCAGCCATTGACGATCTCTCTGGCGTGCGGCGGGGACCCAGGAGGATTTCTGGGGTCGCAAAGGCTGCGTTCGAGCCCCTCAGCGTCGAAGGAGGGGCTCTGTGTTCTACTCACTGTTCTGTTGGTTGGAGATGCGTTTGGTTTTGCAAAATCCCTGCTCTGTGTTTCTCCTCTCTGTTGCTCCTATGATCTTCACGCCGCTCCATCAGAGTTTGCTTGCTTGGGATTATTTTAAGTAAAAATTATAGCCGTGAGCAAAAAAGTTCAATTATTTGTGTTACCATCTAACGTTTATATTGACAAAGACAGCAGACTTGCAGAAGCTCAGGCCGATCTTCCCACACCTTTATCTGTCCGGCACGTTCTTAAAGGAGCTCTGTGTTTTGAGGAGCCTCCGTTCCACCACAGTCATCCCCAAAAGGCTTCTGAAATGCTGCGGATCTACAGCTCCCGTTGTCTTCAAGTGGAGGAGAGACTTCTTCCCCTTCTGCAGCCCCAGGTCACACCTCTCCAGGCAGCCAAGCAACCTTCAAGCGCCCAAAATCAGAAGCTGGAGGGCCCAGATGCCTTTATTACTTTGTGCCTAACGGCGCAAACGTTGGAAGAGGAAAACCCCGTTGTAGAAATGTCAGATATATCTGCATTACTTTGGAAAGCTTCCTGGCTAATTAGCAGGACTCAAGGCCAATTAGGCTGAGATGAATGAAAGGCTTGTATGTCTTTCCGTGCAGACGGAGCACCCCGCTCGGTACTGCTGCCCTGTCTTGCGTTAGACTTTTTGCCTTTTTTTTTGTTTTTTTTAATTCCTTACAGCAGCAACTCCACAAAGCAGACAAGAGCTCAAGGAGCTGGCGGGGAGCCGAGGGCAAAGCGTGGGGCGGGTCGCACGTCCCGCTGCCCAGCGGTGCCAGGCGATCGCGATTTGCACCCCTCATCACACCAGCCCCACCGGCGCAAGGCGAGTGGGAGGGAGAAGGGAAGAAGCCAGCTTTTAACTTGGCAATTTTGAAATAAAAGCGATTTGCACGCCTGATCACAGCCTTGTCACGGTGTCTGCTTGGCAGCAAACACATAGACGCACACTGTGATGTTGCTGCGTCGCTGCCGAGAAAACAGCCCTGTAACACAGAAAAAAACGGAGCGAAGGTGAGAAGCAGGGAGCGAGGATTTGTTTGTGCGATCCCGCGTGCGGCCAGAGGAGGATTAAACCTTCCAGGAGCACCTCTGATGAAGCTGTTTTCTCAGGAAAACATGATGAATTACAAACTCAGCTGAGAAGATGAACTCGTCACAGGCAGCAGAGCTGGGACCGCAGACCTGAGCCCGCCTCGACGGCTAGAGCTGGTTTGTGGGCAGCTGGCTCGGTGCTCTCCCAGCAGTCTCCTGCATCCCACGAGTGGGAATGCTGTCCCCACACTGCCCATGGGGAAGCGGGAAAGGCTCCTGTGCTGCCACTCCTCCTGAATAATTGTGGTAGGGGAAGTCTGAAGGCTCGTGCTGGTGTCCATCCAGCCGGAGCGAGCTCCTGCACCAAACACAGCTCACAAAACGAGCTCAGCTGTTATTAAACTTGGTGTTTCCATTTAACACCCCAATAAGTTTCCACAAGTATTATTAAGATTATAATCCGTTACGATTCGTCGTTGCAGCCTGTCGCGCGAGGTGCTGCACTGAGCCCAGGTAACGCTCCTCTTCCCGCAGTTTTCACACGCGTTAATTATTCCTTTGGTTTTTATAACACACTTGTAGGGTTAGCCTAATAGATGGAAAACAACTCCAGATTGTCTAAAAGTTGCAGATATCATTAGGTAATGAATAGTGCTAATTTCTTTTAATGATTTTAATTAATTTTACTCAGTGGCATTTTCAATAACCGTTCCGTGTACACACTGACTCTTCCTCCCCATCGCTTGGGATTTCTGCCAGTGGCTTCATTACTCTCGGCTTCCTCTCGGCCTGTCTGTCTCAGGAGCGACGCCGCTATCGAAATAAGGAGGGCGAGCTGCCGTCCGGATGGCAGGAAGCTGCTAGCAGCTCATCATTCAATAACATCCGTGGTCTGCAGACACAGAGCCGCGGTTGGCAGGTTCCCCCACGTCCCAGCAACGCAAATTCAGCCACGTTTAAATTATTGTAAAACAAGCCGTTACAGAACTTCAGAAAAATAAATGTTTCCATAAAATCTAGGCACAATAGAAAAAAAAAAACCTGCTGTTTTCTAATTTTTTTTTCCCTAAGCCAACTTTTTCCAGCGTGTCTTGCAGCTGAGATATTGCCGTTTTATGCAAGTGCGTGTGGCCAGAGAGCGATGCTGAATGAGAACAGATGGGCAATGTATGCAAATCGTGGCGATGAAATGGAGACTAACGAGTTCGTGGTGACCCAGGGATGCCACCACTGGAAGGCGCAGGGATGGCAGGGCACACAGCAACGCTTTCCTCACTGCCGCGTGCAGCCTCGCTAATGGATGAAGGTGGGAAAAACAAGGCTCCTTGGGAGGCTTTGCACATAACCCATTGGTACCCCAATGTCAGTGCGCTGCTCTGGATGCAGCAAGGACCCTCTTGGATGGAAAACAAAATGAAATGTTTGTGTTTCTGTGGCTTGCAAGGACTCTGTCACCACTCCCAGCACACACCAACCACAGACTTGTAAAGCAGGGCTCCCTGCGAGTGTGCGCAGGGGCATCTGGATTTAACACTACATGATATTTATATTAAGAAAAGTCCCAACTTGACTTCATCCTTCTTCTGCATCTCTGTTGGCAGCCAGCTCCCACCTGTCCTGCCCCAGCTGTTTTTGCGATATGGTGTCTGGCTTTAAGGAGGCGATCCCAGCTCCGAAGCTCGTTCCCAAGTAGTTCGTTCCCCACAGCGGTAAGACGGCAACGGCACCGCTAACTTCCACCCAACACCCTGAGCCAGCCTCTGCAGAGGACACAAGCAATTCACCCCCTAATGACAAAGAGAAGTGGAGTAGGTCCTTTGCTGGCAAAGAGCTGAGAAAACCGTAAAGGCCGTCTTATCAGGTGGTGAATCGCCATTTAAATCAGCTGCACTGTGCTGATTTGCATCAGCCAAGGATCTGACCTCCATGTTGGTGACATTAGTGTCAGCAAGGAACTGTGGAAAGTGGAGAGCATCTCTACCCAGAGGAAACATTGTTTTTCAAAAAGTTGTCCATTGATTTAGCCATAAAACAGAACTATTTTTTAAACTGCATGCAAATTGGGACTTTATTATTCCTTATCTACTTTGTGATATGCTTGGTAAATTTGTTTGAGCCACAACGTTATAAAAATGCACTTTAAAGGCCTAATAAAACTGAAGTTAACATTATGCACAGCTTGAAACCTTGGGAATTGACTATAAGGCAAAGGAAACCCGCTCCAACTCTCCCTCTAAAAACCTGCTAGAATTAAACATACCCTTCAGCTTGTCTGCAAGGCAACCTTGAGCGCACAGCAGCTCACCGGCCGTGCCGCCGAGAGGACCAGGTCCTGGCACGCACAATTGGCACCATGGCTGTGCATCTCCCATCACCAAAAACGCTGTTCCCAGGAGCACGGAGCTGCCTCCAGCACGGCGACCTCTCTGCTGAAAGAGTGTGGGATGGATGCTGGGCTGAAGCATGGGGAAGAAAAGAGCATATAAAGCAGATAAAAGCAAGAATCTCTAAGTGCCCTTGTAGTATGGGAATGGGAGTGCTTTGAAATGCAGCTCCTTGTTGCTGCACCCAACAGTCCCCTTTGCATCACATAGGAACCCCCATTATCAGTCCGGTTTGTTTGTTTTTCCCTATCCCCACCACTGAATGGCTGGTCTAGAAATTCCCCTCAGTGGAGAATTACAACATCTTTTAGCCTCTAGATAGTTTATACTTATTTGTTCTCGTGCCAAAATTGCCCATTAGCTTAAATAGCACTACTCTCTCCCTAATGTTTACCTCTCCGATGTATTCATAGTGAACAATCATCTCCCTGCCTTTGCTGCATCTGAACATGTCTTTTTTTTATGTCTGATACCACGGCAAATGCTTAATGTTCCACTGTTTTCTTCATCGCTATAATTGCTCTGCAGGTTTGAAATGCACACACTCATCATTCAAAACTCTGGACAAATATCCATTGTTATCGTCTCTTCTGATCTTGCCTCTCATGACACAGTTTGCTGGAAAATCTGGCAGCCCTTCCATGGCAAACTGCATGACCTTGTGGGTGCTTGAAGGACAGGACATTGGGCATCTGGGGCTTCGGCTCCCAACTTCACATGCATCTTGGGTCAGCATTGAGCACTGAGCTGTGAATGTTTGACCTTTAAAGCAGTTTCTGATTCCAACTAGCGTTTCACTTGCTAGTGTCCTAATACCAGATTAAAACATCTACCATGAGAAATGAAAGGTCACTAAATCTGAACCTTTCATCTTTATGCTCAGAGGACTAGAAACAACATGTTGAGTGACACAGTTGCTAAGATGCTTTTAAATGTCTTTTAGTCCCAAGGATGCTTTTGGGACCTCCAATATGCCTGAACGATGCAGTTTCATGGGTAAAAAGGTTTCTGTCAGCATTTCCCACTGTGTACACAACATTTGCCAGCCCCAGCTAAAGAAGGACCAACAACAGTAGACATAAGATCTTGAGCAGCCTCAGTTGGAGGGGAAGGGGAACATGTGAAACTGAATTGTGGTGCTGCCATAGGGCTGATGATGCCTATTTGGACATTAGGGGAATAGCAATGAGGAGCCTAAGGACGGAACCAAAGCGGATGCAGAATTTGCACCACCATCGTGCACCAGTTGGACCTTACAGAAGTTGGAGACAGAGACCATCATAGGATCATAGATTCATAGAATGGTTAGGGTTGGAAGGGACCTTCAAGGGTCATCCAGTCCAACCCCCCTGCCAGGAGCAGGGACATCTCCAACCAGATCAGGTTGCTCAGAGCCCTGTCCAACCTGGCCTGGAATGTTTCCGGGGACAGGGCATCAACAACTGCAAGGGTAAGAGGGTTCAGATAGATTCAGCATTGAGGATTTTTTTATTTTTAATGTGTGTGGTTTTTAACTTTCTTCAAAGCCCTGAGATCCCCCCCCCATTCTGTGGGGCTCAATGTCTCCCTCTCCAACGGGGCTGCAAGCACTTGCAGGCAGGGAGCAGAGCCTTTGCTGAAATGCAAGCACAAAGGCCAGGAACAAGTGAAAATACCTCTGGCAACCAAAGGAGCCATTCCCAAGTGCCTGCTTGTGGTGAGAAGATAAAGTTTCTGACAGTATAACAACAACGGAAGTATCAAATTGCACAGAAAAAAAAAGAAATATCTCAGCCCAAACCTGAGCCTGCAAATGAAATTACGGTGAAAATTTAAAATCGTCTTTGCAGGGCGTCCAAACCAGAGCCATTGGGAATGCAGGCTGCTGAGGAAGCAGCAGAGTGCAAACGTTGTGGCCAATGCTTGGCTTTCCCAGTCTGACTGTGAGTGCAAAGCAATGTATCCACGCACTGGGCCCAGAAGCAAAGTGGTGGGAGGATGTGGGAAGATATTCAGCTGCCTTGGGGAGCTTCAGGTGGGAGTAAAACCTCTCCATCCCTGTAGCATTTGGACATCTCACTTCTGTTTTGCAGACTTTTATCAGATAGCCAAACTGGGGAGGTTTTGAAAGTGCCCAGAAAGTCCTTCCCAGTCCTTCCTGTGCATTTTTTTTCATTAACTTTAGGAAGACGCCTGGGTTAACCTTGAGACACATCCAGCACATCTCCCATGGCATCATGCTGATGTAGAGTCCTTCAACATCAGGTCTTCACGTGAACGGAAGTATCCTGGCAATCACATCCCACTTGGGAAGACTTTTCAGAAGGACATCTTTGATTAAAATACAGTCATGACATAGAATCATAGAATCATAGAATCATAGAATGGTTAGGGTTGGAAGGGACCTTCAAAGGTCATCTAGTCCAACCCCCCTGCAAGAAGCAGGGACCTCCCTGACTAGATCAGGTTGCTCAGAGCCTCATCCAGCCTGGCCTTGAATGTTTCCAGGGATGGGGCATCCACCACCTCTCTGGGCAACCTGTTCCAGTGCTCTACAACTCTCATTGTAAAAAATTTTTTTCTAATATCTAATCTAAACCTACCTTCTTCTAATTTAAACCCATTACCCCTTGACATAAATGCCCCCTTCACGGATACTTTTAGGCCTATCTTAAATGTGAAGAGTTACATCACCCAGTAGCTATAAAAGCGAGATGCAGAAGAGGAGCCAATCCCCAGCTGCACTCCCATCAGAAGACGAGGCTGAGAGGTCACCACGTGCAAACGCCCAGGCAGCGAGGGCCACGCAAAGGCAGCACGCTGCTGATTCATACAGCTGAGGGCATTTGGCCTAAACTAAGACTCAGGTAAGAAAAGGCTCATTTGCAGATATTATAATAACTATAAAAATGCTAGGCTGATGAATTTTGTGATTCCCATGAAAGAGTTTGTACCGCTGGCAAGACGAAGCACCTTTCATTTACCCTCAGTTCTTTAGCACAGAAGAGATGTTTGCTGAAACCTGCCATGGTCAGGAATTTCATGGACCCCTTTGTGAGGAGAGCGCCGTACCTCTGCTGTGATGTGGGAGGACTGCGCTTAACATTAATAAATAATCCTTTAGAGGAAGATTTTTCCACAGCCTCTTTCAGTAACCCGATGGCTTGTACAGCCGTGTACACCCACACAGAGCAAGAGAAAGCAGCGGAGGTGAAATGCTGATAGGCAGGAGGGTTTTGCAGCCACTTTACATGACTTTAATATTGACACAAGGCACTTGGAGATGCTGAACTGGCCCTTTAGTATTCACAGCCTTTGCTGCTGGTGTGTTCTCTGCTCAAGATTAATCTTAATGCAACTACAGTATTTTGCCAGCCTAGGAGAATAACAACGGTCCTAGTGCTTGAGAACCACCCAGTCCCTATGCATTGCCCTTCTTTTGCTTCCCAATAACCACTCCAATCTCAAGGTTTCAGGCTGTCAGGATTCCAGGCTCCCGTTGCCTGCTCCGACCTTGGGCAGCCCTCTGTTCCTCAGTTTCCCCACCAGTGAGCCAGAAACGGTGCGTCCATCCTCTCTGGAGCCCTCTGAGACAGGCAGTGGAAAAGCACGGCTTAAGTGCACTTACGATGACAATGGATTATTCATTATTCCCCCAGGAACTTGCTCCTCAGCCTGATACAGCTCATTGTTAAAAAGCTATTCTTGATATTCAGTACGATTTCTTTCCTTCCCCAATTCCATCCCATTACTCATAGTAATATCCCTTCTCTCGTTTCCTTTCCCAAGAGGAAAGAAGAGGGTTGCATTTTTAAGAAGTGACATTTTGTGGCTTGTTTTTATACCTAATAAACCTTTCCTGAACACGACTGCTGAGCACTTCCAGTGGCTTTGGAAACAATAGTGAAACCCGTTCTATGAAAGCCACTCTGGCCACAAAAGTAATTAACTGGAGGGATTAGAAGAGAATGCCATGCACAGAAATTCATTTGCTTCTGTCTTCGTTTTGTCTGAATACAGAAAAGCTCTACCTCCAAGGTCCTCTCACATTATTACACATCCTCCTCCATCTGCTGTAAAGAGGCAAGGACTTTGGATGAATTGTGCTGCTACTTTTTTAATAAAAATAATATGAAGAGTAAACGTTAATGTATTTATTAAATAAACCCTCAACTCCTTCCCTTTCTGTTATCTTTTTTTAATATACTTTGCATCCGCCTTCCCATGGCTGTGTTTCAAATGCTTACCCCGTGAAACTAAGTTGAGATCAGCAAACTCAAGAGACTCAGCATTTGTTTTCTTCTGGGACAACACGTACAAACCTGGCCATGATGAGAGCAGAACTGGACAGCACACAATATGCCTTTTGGAGATCAAAAATGGTTCAGTGAGAGAGAAATTGCCATATTGAGGAAGGAGGGCATTTCTCTTGCCTCTTCACGCACACCATCAGCTTTCTCAGCCTTTTTCCAGGGCCTTCCTCAACTTGGTCTGCCTCTCAGTGAGACTTGAGGCTGCAAGTTGAGGGTCTAATCCTGATGGTAACTTCAGAGGGCTGAAGTCCTGCTCCCACACTTTCCCAATGACAGAGGGATGGACCACCACCAGCAGTACCCATCTCTATGTGTGCGTAGTTGTGCAGGTTCGTGGAGATGGCCTTCTATAATGGGGGAATTCAGCTTATGCGTGGGGGCTTTCCCAAAGAACAGGAGAATCCTCAGCTGTGGAACACATTCCGATCCTCCAACATAACCCAAATGAGATGTGTTTCCCACAGTCCTGCTCCGTGAGGAGAAGCTTGGTTGTGAAGACTACAGGAGATTTGCTGTAGTCGTGATGGAAATACTGTCCAAAGAACCAAATACAAGCTGCGAATTTCTGATCTAGGTCTGGTCAATATTTCAATTCCCAAGTCCCACAGGCAAGTTAGCATGGATAGATGATCCTTTCCTGTCAGAAGCCAGAGAAACCCAATGCCTTCTTTTTCTCTCTTTTTTTAAAATGAGAAGTCAACATACGTCCCACCCAAGTGCTGCCATTTAATGGGTTTGCAACAGAAGTCAACATGGACTTTGGAAAAATCTGAAATCCAGATCTGGGTTAAAAGCAACACACCAGTTCATTAAAGGTTTTTCTCTCCTTCTCCACATACAACTGGACAGTGGCAGGATGTGATTACTTTAACTGACTAATGTGCCTGGAAATCCTTTTATTATAGTGAAGAACCTTGTATCAGCAAACGAGTTTGGAAAAACACAGAGACACGGTGTGGGGCATTCCTGCTCCCTCCAAACAGCGCAGAGGGGAAAGGGAGACAGCGAGGAGAAGCCAGAAGGGGACATTAAGGAAGGATTAGTGGTCCTCTGAAACAGCAAACAATTAAAATGGAAATAGAGAGGGAGGTTGAAAAGTCAGCTGCTAAATGCTCTGCAAGCAAATGTTGTTAAATATTTAAATTTCACAATCAAGCACATTTTTGTTTATTAAAAAAAAAAAAAAGATAGAGAAAGAAAGAGAGATGCCCAGGAGGACTCCGTGGCTGAGTCATTAAGCAGGGTAACGACATTTCCACCTCCCTCCTCCCTTCTATAAATAATTATAAGTGAATTATGTACAACGGAAGAATTTCAATTGTTCATCTGGAGTCGTAGGTACGTGATGGACTGATCCCTCTCTCAGCTCCAGCCAGGCACCCTTTCATCCCTCCGGCAGCAGCAGCTCAAACCCAGGCTTAGCAGCTCAGGCTTTGTAAGATGATGGAGCTTCACAGGGACACGGAAAAGCTGCTTGTCCCCTCTCAGATTTGCAAGGATTCATTTTAAAATGCACATTCAGTATGATCCCGTTAAACCTTGTAGCTTATTACAATTTATTTATTTATGAGATGAACTAAAATAAGTCACTCTGCAAAAAAAAAAAGTGTGTCCCTTTAGGGCTAGGTCGTGACTTAATGTAAGCAGTTTTATTTTAGGAAAGTGAAGGTATCTACACCCAATCCTGAGCAGGTGAATTCATGCATCTTCCCATCCCATGGAAGCAAAGTGGAATCTGCCACCAACACAGAATAAACCGGGTACCTCTTAATCACCAGGAAGGGGGTTTCACCTCCCTGAGCATTTCTAAGGAGCGACCAAGGCCCGAATTGTCGGCACTGGATGTTGGGTGCTGACGGAGGAAGCACCTCCCGGGAGGGATTTCTGCTCATTCAACAGTTGTTGTTCATCTCAGCTGAGAATGAAGTTACCAATACATATAAAAATGGGTAATGAACAAGGCTGAAACATCTTGTTTCAATATTTTCATTTAAAACAAAACACCCGGGGCTGACCTGAAATTTGTTTTCTCATTTTATTTTCTTCCCATTTCCCAGGGGAGATGTCAGTGGAGATGTCAGGATGGGATAGGCTACCCTGGTTGGGGATTTTTTCTTTTTTTTTCCACACAGCTTGATTGTTAATTTGAAATGTTTATTCTGAGGTGCTATAAAAGGCTCCTAATTTTTAGTATTCAGAAGTTTCCACAAACACCGAGCCACTTTCAAAGCTCTCAGAGCAGATGCTCAGCCCTGAAGAATCCATATGAAGGAGATCTCCACCACCACCCCGGCCTTCACCCACCACGGCTGTTAAAGAGAGTTGTGCCTTCTCAGAACCTCAAGAGCAGTGATAGCAACACCGATATAAGCAAACACTAAAATGAAATTGCTCATAAACAGTGAATTCTGCAACCCAGCCTCCATTCAAATAATAATTTAAATACAAATTTACAAACCTATCTCCTGCCAAAAAATAAATGCATTTAAACAGTCTTGAGACATACGTACAATAATGTCTTTTTCACCCACTCTAATGAGGCTGAAAAGGAGATAAAACTCTCAGAAAACATTCCAAATTTCTCTCCTGTGCTGATATTAACAAAGATCTGAATCAAAGGAAGGAGAAAGAGTAGAAAAGTGATTTCTGCTTTGAAGCTTTGAATGCTTAGGGCTAGATCAGATAAAGGGCTTGAGCAGGGGGAATGGCCTTTCATGTCTCCATCCTACCTAAGTGCTGCTTGAACCCTCGAAGTGCCTGAGATCTGAACCACGCTGTTTGACACGAAAAGTATTTTAAGCACGGATTTACGGTGGAAAGTTTGGCTCGAGCCTCCCTGCTCACCTCCAGCTGCCGCCTGAGGTACCCAGGTGCTCACCATGCAATGTGACAGCTCAAAGCCATTGAGAGCAAATCATGCTTTTCCCCAGATGGGGGTTATGGTCCTTCCTTCGCACACAGGGATGAACTCCCCGTGGCACGATGCTCTGCTCTGGTGAAGGCCAAAACGCAAATTGGAGGGCATCACATCCCATGCTCCCACTGAACTGGGTCCAGGACTTCATAGCTGCTTTTGAAAACCCTGTTCCGTGCCCTTTTAGTAACAAAGCTCTTCCTAAAGCAGCCTTGTGCCATAAGACATGCTAGCATCCAGGAAGGGCTCAGGTGCCCTTGGACATCCCTGGGATCACTGAGGTTACCCAGGGAGCAGGAGGAACCACCGTCTGGAGACCCCACACTGCTGGGCAGGCTCTGCACTGCAAAAAGCATCCAGATGCTCTGGAGGGAGAACGGCTGCCTGGGCTGCGCACGCGTCTCCTGTCACCTCTCGTACAGGAGGAAACGCTCCCTTTCTCGCTGCCCACACTTCAGGATGATTTTATGCATTAATATCATTATTTGTGCCTGATCCAGAAAATGTAATCTACAGAATAACTTGCTGCATTTAATAACATTTTCCAAGCTACACGAGTAACATTATTTTGTTCTGAGTGACAGTTTAGTAGTACAGAGGGAACATTTGGTTCCTCTGCTCATCAACAAAGAATAAAACCCAGGCGTTTTGCAGGAATCTGGTGGTGCATGAATGAATTTGTTCCAACCTCCTGAGCACGTCTCCCATGGGCAATATTTTATTTTCCACACCGAAGCAACTTTTCTCTTTGGAGATGAGCAGGGCGCTGACGTAACAGAGCTCTCGTGCTTATGACACAAGAGCACTGCCCGGAGGGGTGGCACGCTATCGATAGGGCCATCAATACAGGAGGGACTCCATCCCATGATGGCCAAGTGCTGTGACATGGAAGATGTTGCACGCATGTAGGGATGGATGTCTGTTAACCAGTTAACACTGTTAACCAGTGTTAACGCTAGAGGACAGAGGAGGGCTTCTCTGGGGGGGTGTTGGGTACTGAACAGGTATATTCTTGTTCAACTAAAATGTGTGCCTTTTTGGGGGGAAATTTCACCTCTGTTGACGGTCTCAGGACAAAGTAATTCCTTTAGGGAGAGGTGAGTGCAAAGGTTGCTGGTACATTTTTGATGCGCCGTGGGATATGAAGCATCCTTTGGCAAGTCCTTCGATCAATGTTTCTGATTTAACCCTTCTAAATTTGCCCGTTTTCTCCACCCAGGCTGAAGCTGGCCCTGCGCGTCTCGTGGGAAGGAGCCATCCCATCTGCTGGAGCTGGTGGGCTGGGAGCCAGGGTAGTGACTGTGATTTCAGCACTCATCAGTGTCATAACAATGCCTCCTTTGTTAGCGTTTTCTTAGGGAAAAGCTGCTAAAAGAACTCTAATATTGCATGCCATAGGGGAAAGTTTAGAAACACAGCATAATTAGGAATAGAAAAAGCTTTCTGGCTTTCCTTACATTAGGGATTTGCCACAGTTAGCTTCTCCTAAACCACAGAAATTTACTTCCTGGAACTGAGTGAATGGTGGAAACAATTTTCCACAATAAGGCACACACTTGACACCCCAGGGCTCATAAACAACAACAATTCTTGTATGATAAACCTATTTCCAGGGTCTGTAAACTCCTCCCTCCAGCTGGCAGAGCCCTAATTTTCCATTTTGTGATTGAGATCTTCAGTGAGCTCCTCGGTGGAGTTTATGAGTTAAAGAGCCGTTCAATGAAAACGTGGCAAAATGGAAGGTGGGAAATGGGGACCTCTGCAAAATCATCACGTATCTGCCTGGAAAGGGTGCTTGGGCTAGCTGAACCCGGTCCCCAAGCCACAGTCTCAGCCCTGCATTGAGCCCTTTCCCTTTGAGACCAGGCATCAGGATTGCAAACCTTACTGGTCGGGAGCTGTGGTTTCCCAGGAGCAGGGACCAGTGGGCTGCTGGGAGAGGTGGGTGTGTATATAAGGGGATGCATGTGGGGCAGGAGGAGGTTTGCAGGTGGTGAGTTGTTTCTGAGGTGGTTGGTTAGGGGCTGGCTTGCTGCTTGGAGCTGAGGCATTTCATGCTGGTGGTGGTGGCCTTGAAGAAGCAGTGCCTGTTGTCATCTGGTATCTTCACGTTAATGGGAAGAAACATTGCTTTGCATCTTAAACTGCGAGGAGAGCACAAAGAGGATGAAAAGCCCCTGAGAGGCAAACCCAGGTTGGTGTGGCATCTCCAGAGGGAAAGGTGCAACAGGGGGTGGTGAAGAAGTGCTTGAAAAGCTGCCCATGGATGGGGGTCTGGCTCTGCAGATCTCCAGGTGTGGGAAGAAGGGGATTACAGTCCCAGGTAGCTCTGATCTGGTGCTGCGTGAGGCTGTTTCTCTCCTTCAGCAATAAGGTTTGACAAAATGCATGGGTGGCCCCAGGTGAGGGGTGCTGATGGTGTGGGCACAGGCTCAGAGGTGAGGGCTTTCTGCTTTCTGACCCCCAAACCTGTGCCAAGAAATCTGAGAGGTACTCTGTATCTGAGATGCTCCAGATCTTGCCCTCTAGTAAGGGAATGGGGTATCTTTGTGGCAGCATGCTTCCCATGCAGAATGGGTCACTGTAAATCCCTTATTTTTCCTCATCCAAAATATTCCAGTGTGAGCACCTTGAGGTTTGGCTGTTCCTAGACTGAACCTGCTGCTGGTGCTTCCCACTGCAGAGCTGCAGCTGGGCTGGAGCAGGCACTGTGGGCACCCGTAGTTGTGGTGGCTGGGAATGAGGACCCATGTGTGGCCAAATTTCAGCGATGACATCTCAGCGTGTCTGAGAAACTCAGGGTTTCCATAAATATGGGCAAATCCTGCCTGTCAGGCAGCTGTACCCAAATACCGCTGTGCATATAGCATCGATCCGTAGGCTGGGGTTCTTCATAAACACTCTTGTGTTCACATTTACCTTTATGGTTTTCTTCACATTACCATAAAAATGAAAGATTTCTGTGGCCCTTGTGAGATGGGGGTGGGCTGCAGTGTCTGGCTGCTCTGTGCTGGGTGCCTGGGGAAGCTGGAGGTGGTGGCTGGGAGGAAGGTGGCCAAACGAGGAATAGTAGGAGCTCATCTTCCTTGCAGCATGTAAACATGTTACTTGTCTCTCCAGGGCACATTTCTGTCTCAGTGCCTTTGAAAACTGAATATCTTTACCAGGGGACCCTGCTTACCTCACTCTGAGTGCGTTTTCCTGTGTTTTCCTGAGTTACAGACTTCATAAATGCAAGAAGGTAAAATTTTTAAGCACCTGCAACCAGTTTTCTTCCCATCTGCCAGCTAACTTGGAGCCAGATGTAACTGGGCTCAAAGAGACTGGAGTGTATTTTCCTGTTCAGTATCTGAAAAATGGTTTTGTTCAGGTCACTGATGGCCCTTTGAACAGAATAAATATTTGATGGTGGCCAGTGCTGTGAAAACACATGCTGTGTTTTAGTTGTGAAAAACAGTTTTATTAAAAGTGTGCAAACTATTAATGTATGAACTGCCTGCTGGAGATGTATTTTGGTAACGGTTGAAAGGTTGATGGCAGAAGTAAGAAAACAAGAGTCTCCAGAGACTCGAGCTGCCTGGCAATAGCTATAAATCTTCTACTTCAAGTGCTAAGGACTAGCTTCAGTTGCCTGCACACCAGGATTTTGGTTAGCTGGCTCCAGCAGCTCCATCTCCTGCAGATACCCACCTGCAGAGGACCTGGTGTTCTGTGCCTGATGGGTACCAGAGCTGGGGCACAACTCCAGAATGTCCCATATGGTTGACATCAAAGAAGCAGGTTTCCATTACCAGGCTCTTACCTTGACAGTGGTTTGAGCTCCGTAACTCCCCTGGGATGCTCTCCTGTGACTGTGCTGGGGGACTTGGGGCAGCAGAGCACTTTAGTGGTCCTGCTAATGAAGGTCATGCACCTCCAATGCCATTCCCAGCGTCTCACGCAACCCCATCGGTCTTGAGGTGGCCGTGGCAAAACCCTCTCGCTCTGAGAGCTGGTTATGACCGCTCTTGTCTGCCAACAGCAGAGCAAGCTGCAGTTCTGGTGCTCCTTCCCTCACCATGCTGTCTTGGGAAAGCCCCTCTGGCTATTGCACAGAGGCTCGTCAGTGGTTGTAAATAATAGGATGCTTTTTCCTTTAAATGTGGAATTTGCCTCATGAGAAGGTGCCTGGCTACAGTCTGAATGCCTCTTCTGTAGTGTGTAAGACAGGCTGTTCACGTCTCATCTTTGGACCCTTTAAAGCTGTTTGAGATGCCTGTGTCTTTGGATGCTCCCTAGTTTGGGAACAGTGCCCTGTAAGTAAAGATTTTTGAACTGATGTCCTTTAGTTTTCCATCACCAAAACACACTCTAGAAACCAATGAGCAATCAGTCTTCTCTCCTTACTGAACCGTCTTGCTGTTTCAGGACTCTTTCCCCTTTACAACTTCAGAACCAATTTGCTGCAGCTGGAGCTTAATGCTGCATTAAATGAGGTTTAAAGGTAGAGAAAATGCTAAATGAAGTATAATCCTTTCCTAGCACATATAAATATTTTTAAGTAGCTGAGTATTTGTAGCAAATTACTTCCCGGGAGACTTTCTCCTGGTCCACAAGCACATATACACTTCAAAGGCTTCTAATATCAACACGAGAAGAGGCTAACTGTGAGGTGGGGAATATCACGACCCTTAAACTTAATCCACTGCTCCAGAGCCCAAACCTGGATGGATGCTGCCTCCTTGAGCCTCACTGGCCATTGATCCTGATGGATATTGCAAGGGAGTTGATAGCCAAGGAGACATCAGTGGTGTAACATCAGAGTGGAGCAATGCCCAATGCGGGTTGCTGCAGCAGGCAGGCACATGAGCATCACCCTGTTGCTTCAGCTAGCTGGGGTGATGGGGATGTAGCCTCTGGGATGGCTCGGACTCAACTAGCATGATGGATTGCTGAAGACTGAGATCACTTCCAAAAACTTTTCCGTACCTTCATAAAATATTCTGCTGCATCTCTAACAGTTACAGCAGCCTCTTTCCCATCGCATTTGTCTCTTCCCATGAGATGGGAACGCAGCTGTTTAGCCCAGCAGCAGGCTTGCTCCTCAGCAGAGAGAACTTTGTTAAACTCTGCTAAACTCTCTAAAGCTGCAGAAGCCAGGAGGGCTGTTTTGCAGTGGTGAAAGGAGCAGTAACAGACGCAGGTAGATGGCACACAGGCTGCTGGAGAAAAGCAAACTGCTTCCCAAGGCGTGGGGAGAAGAGCCACGTGTCCCTGTGACTCGGGAAGGAGCAGCTCCAGGGAGAATGGCGTGGTGCTGGAGACCCTGACGATGAGTAACGGTGCAGCAGAAGAGCAAGTGATGCCTTCAGAAATCGGCAGAGGCCAAACTGAGGTTGAACCTGAAGAATTGTTCTTGGGAAGGCTTTTTCTGAAAAGCGGTAGCAGTCAGTCGTGCTCAGTTCGCAGCCCTGCTCCAGGAGTGAAGATCCAGTACATCTGTAACACAGCTGTGAAAAGGTCACTGCAGCTGGCTGCTGTTTCTTTTATTTTGGGATTATCTCTGGCTCCTGCTGACAAGATGCATGAGAGGGTTTTCTTGCACAAGAACTTAATTGACAAGCTGTCTGTAACTGCAGTGTGCAGAGAACCTTGAAAAAGAAAATGAGAACCCTAGACCAATATGGACCAGTATAGATATGCTTCTCCTGCCCATCCTAGTGGGGATGTCCTAGTTGGTCCAGCCTGCTCATGGAGGATGGCTGGGTACTGAGGTCCTCACGAGGTTCCTGAGCTGGCTCTTCTCCTGGAGAACCTTCTCCATCAGCCCTGGAGAAGAGCCACATCTGGAAGCAACTGGCTCCTTTCTCAGGCTGACTAAGGATTGTTGTCCAAGGTCAATGATGACTCTGTTACCAAGTCTCATAGCTACCTGGTCTGGAAAAGGCTTGCTTCGTAGGGAGGTGTAGCACGGTTATAAGCTGGTCTAACCACTAGCCTTGTAGCTATTAATCTGTTCAATTGATACACGGGGTTTTTATTCTTTCGGGTTTAGTCTCAGACTACAAAGGAATCTGGAACGATTTGATAGCTGAGGCTTTTCTTGTTGCAAGAACAAAGGGTGAGCAGCTATCTCTTTCAGCAGCCTAGAGAGGCTTCTAGCCAAGACTGAGAGATTAAGAGAAGCTACCTGGCAGGCAAGTTGGCTTTTAAAGGGGAAAAACAGGCTTTTAAGCTATTGAGACAAGCGAGGGCTGAGCTGAACACAGAGGAAGCAGGGAGCAAAGCAGAGGTGTTTAATGTGCTTCCTCAGTTGCAAGGATAATGGAGTAGGAAAGAATGAGCAAACCCTCTTTGTTTTGTTTTTTTTTTGGGGGGGCTCTTTGGGCATAACGAGTAAATGTTGTGTAGTACAGGCGTATCCTAATTGCTCTTCATCATTTCTGGCTTACCTGCTGCCTCAGCTATTTCGGTTGCAGCGAGGAGTTTACCTCCCTGAGTGCCCTCAGAGGCTCCTCTGGCTCCACCTTTATTAGCACATAAATATTTTAGGCAGAAGTGAGCACAAAGACCAGACACCTCGCAGTCGCAAGGACGGATATATGCTCGGAAGTGCCTGAGTACCTTTTCCACTTTCGGCTGGCTTTGTGCTGCAAAGTGGCTTGGATGCTCTCGGGACCTCAGCGCCCGCCTCGGTGTCCTGAACGCAAGGTTGGAGGGAGGCAACAGGATTTGCTGGGGAAATCTGGCTCTGGAGTGAAAAATGCAGGTTGTTCAGCATTGCCGTAGGAAAATGCTCTGCTCTTCTGTGAGGTTTGAGACCCTGATCAGCCATGACTTTGTTCCTACGTAGGCTGAAGACTCCTGGTTCGTATATGTGATGGCTAAGGGAGTTCCCTGCCTTTCCAGTCCGCGGCCTCTCAAGAGCTGGTGTCTGGCTTGGCTGGCCAAGCGAGAAAGCTGGCCTTGCTCAAGAAATCCCCTGCCCTCTCTCACCGTGCTCGTGTGGTTTCCTGTGATCCTGAGGAACCGCGAATAGCTGCCATACAGGGTTAAAGCACTGCCCCCCCCTGCTGATTTCCCTCTTGCAGGAGAGTGCAGGAAACCTGCAGCAGTCGAAATTTCAACAACTGGGTCCTGCTGCTGCCCAGTCACCTTCCGGGATGCTTCTCCTCCTGCCTCCGCCGTGCTCCCACCAGAGAAACGCTGCTGCTGTTCCCCTACCTGCTGTCCCTTGTGTTTGGGGTCCTTTCGCTGTGGCTGGGGAAAGGACCCGGCGGAGGAGCCCCCATGTGTCATGTGCTGTGGTTGGGCCAACATCCCCCTCCAAAGAGCACAGCTCAACTGCTGGGATGCTGAAAACCTGTTCAGAGCAGGGCTTTGAGCAGGAACGTGGATGTCTCTGAGCTGACAGGAGCATAAACTCAGCGCCGTGCCCAGCATCTGCCTCATCCTGTCAGAGCTCAGCTGGAGATCTGGCCTGAGGTTACTCAATCTCGTGAAGGTGGGGAGTGAATATATCTCATCTCTGTCCTGTGCTGCCCCTGAGGCTTTTGCCGCTATTAATCCAAGTGGCACTGTGGATGCTGTGGACCACCCTTTGGCTTTTCCAGGGCTGTTTTGATTTGTGACATAACACTTATTTGCTGTCTGTTGGTGCCTCTGAAAACAAGCTGTGCCAAGACTGTGGGCACTGATCACCTTCAATCAGGCTGTAATTGCTTGTTGCAGCTCTGAAGAACATAGGTTTGTACTTTTAATTTATAGTTATCGCCGGGGGAAAGCAGACTCCCCCCATCCTCCTGTGGCTTCGGGACAGGAGAGGGCAAGGTCTCCAACCCAAAGTCCTCAGCAGTGAGCTAAGCCCACACAAGGTATCACAAGTTGCCAGGTAACACCTGAAAGAAGCTGTTGCACCAATTTATATCAAAACACATCTCTCCTCCCTTCTGGAGAAAACAGGAGTCCTGCTAGACCTGGGGATTTGGGTGGGACCTACAACAGCCCATCCCCAAAGAGAAGATTCCCTTCTTATTTCTGTGCAACTGCTCCATTCCTGAGTGTGCTGGCCCCAACAGGGACCATTGCAAAGCTCTGGCTTGTGCTACCTCCTCTGCTGAGCCGACCAAAGGGGTTGCTGGAGCCATCTGGGCAACTTTGTGTCTTGATAGACTCCAAAATAACTTTTCTCCCCTGCTTCATTCAAAGGGGAGGGAATAAATCTTCTAGGTAGCTAACTCTGGGGTCAACAAATGGTGACATGAAGTCTATAAGCTGCTCACTGGTGGATATTTAGGAAATTAAGAAATTGGCTCTTGCTATTACATGAGAATCTTCCAAGCTTTATGCAATCAGGTCTCCCTTGGCAGCGAGCACTGTATGGGCTCCCTGCTCTCATGGCCACCTAATTAGACTGCTCTACAAATCGTGTTTTCTTCAGGATCATTTACATTATGTCCAACACAGCTAGTCAGTTTGGGGAACGCTTATTAGGATTTAAAACAATGAGCTACTAATTATGTCTTGCTCTGGGGCTGCGGGGGGAATGCAACCTTTTTGTCTCTCCTCCTAAACGAAGAAGCCGAGGAGCTGTGCTCTGCTGCCTGCAGAGCTGCCTTGCTCTCTCCTGGGACATCCTTTGTTCATGCTTTGCTGCTCTCCCTCCTGTGCTGAGCAAGTGGTGGCTCTAATGCCTCTTTCACTGCAAAAACACTTGTTCAAGAGGAATCCTCTGCCTCTGAGCAGAAGGAATGAGCACAGCAGTCATCCTAATCCAGGAGTCCAACCTGCCTCGTTGGACGCATCCATTTTGGACTTGGTGCAGCAAGCTGACTCCTCTCTGGTCAATTAGAAGGCCTCTTGTATCATGCACTGTAGCCCCCAGACTGCTGGCTACTGCTTAGGAGACTTTGATATGTTTTAAATTGTGCCTCTCTGAGAGTTCAACCCACCTGGTCATGACTGTTTTCTTCCAGCTGTGAAATGAATCATAGAATCATCAAATCACAGAAGGGTATGGGTGGGAAGGGACTGTTAAAGGCCATCCAGTCCAACCTCCCTGCCAGGAGCAGGGACATCTCCAACCAGATCAGGTTGCTCAGAGCCCCGTCCAGCCTGGCCTGGAATGTTTCCAGGGATTGGGCATCCATCGCCTCTCTGGGCAACCTGGGACAGTGTTCCACTGCCCTCATTGGACCAGATGGCCTTTAAAGCTCCCTTCTAAACCAAGCCATTCTATGATTCTATAACTGGGCTTTGAGCTCAGGTACAGGTAGAGAATGGCAGTGGTGGAGAGGTGCAGACAGGTTCATGGGCCTGCTGTGCCCCATCACAGCTTGTGATGGACACCAGCTCTTGACTTGTGGGCAGCTCTGCTCAGCTGAGGGCTGTTGCTTCCCTGATGTAGGAGCAAAGTCTTGCCCCCCTCTGGTTTTAGAAGGAACTGGATGCTTCTCTTGGTGCCCGCACAGAAAGCCCCAAATTCACCATAAGGACCATCTTGTCCATGAGGTGCTTCAACCAGAGTCAAGATCAGAGCATTACTCATCGTTAGCCCTGTGAAATAGGAGTAGTTGAGGAAACTTCAGCCAGATTGATGTCTTTATTTATGCTGAGTGGTACTTTATGCCAGCCTGCTGAAGCAAATCACCATGATTAAATGTCAGAAGCTGGTTTCTTGTAACCTTTGGTCGGAAAACTTTCCTGTCTAGAGGAGTATTTCAAGGATGAAATACTCTCCAGCACAATGTGTGAGTTTAAACCCTCTTGAAATAAAATGCCCTCAGAACAGGCTTAAAATACAAGTTAGGTGACATGTAGACAAGTACATGTCTCCTGTCTGCGGAGAACTTCATCTCAGATGGGTAACTAAGCTCATTTCATGCTGAAAATCCTTCCTCTGCCCCAAAATCACATGGCTAGGAATTTCTCTGATAATGATCCTCAGGAAAAAAAAAAAAAAAAAGGCAACTTTGTAGTCCTTTCTTGGTCATCCTTGATGTCTGGAGTGGATGCCTGGTTCTACTGTCTTCATCCTGCCCAGGCTCACCAGTCAGCAGCTCAGAGCTGCAGAGGCTGCTGGAAACGCGAGTTTCCCTGTGGTTGCCGTGGAGTAATTACAGGGCTAAAGCCCTTTCCGCACCACAGATCTGCTCGCATCAAAGGTGCTGCCTCGCGCTGGGCTGTGTGACTCTGTGAAGTGGCTGGTGGACCATTCCCCAAGCCTCGGCTAGGCTCTGGGAACCCTGTCCACAGTGCCACAGGGCTTTGTTGGGAGGGATGAGCTCACGCTGCCATTAGAAGTTGTTGTAAAGCGTAGTCAATGAAAATTGTCCCCACATCCAAGCCCTTGCTGATCTACTTAAGAAACGGTTGATCTGTGAGCTATTGCTTTGGATTATCACCTCTTTTCTCTGCCTTGTTTATCACCTTAGATGTTAGAGATGTTAAGCTTTATCACATCCAGCTTGGTGCTTCCCTAATGTTGTACAAATGTTCTCCAAGTCAGCCAAAATCTCCTTTGCCATTTAACTTTCTGTGATTGACTGCTAATAGGTTACAATTTCTTGGTAACTGGAAATTATAAATCTACCATGTCTTGTCCTTTCTGTAGTCTTCCAGGAATCAAATCTCTATCCTCAGCTCCCATAAATCTGCACACCTCCGTTAGCTCCATGTAGGAAACGCAAACAGCCCGGTTCCCTATCTGCTCTCTGGATCCGAGTAACAAAAAGACTCAGACTGTCTTTACTTTGCAGGTCACACGTATAAAATATCTCTTCTAGTCTCTCCAGGAGATTAATACTTAGAGAGGAGCAAAAGCATTACCGCCTCCTAACAAATTACAAAGACGTGGCAGAAGTTGCCTGATGGGGACATCTTATTTATAGGATTAATGACACACCTCAAGCAAGTTGTCTTATCTGGAAAGAGCTGTCTTAACAGAGGATCCAGTGTGTGGCTTTAAAAGCCCCCTCAAATCCGTCACGGTTGAGTTACAAGCAATATTTGCTTCAGATAGCTTGTTTCCCATTTTTTGACCTATTGGTGATGGTGATCAATATTTAAAGATCAGTGCTTGAGAAGAAGTGCAGATCAGATGGTGCCAGGCTGTTTCCAGGAGCAAGAATTGAACAGGGAAGAAAAGACAGTGGAAAAGCAATGATAAAATGTTGTGGGGAACACCTACATCAGAGGATGTGTTACCTGTCAACGTGTCTTCAGGCACGTGTACACGCAAACCTGCCTCACCCTCCCTCCCATCTCAGAAAATGATGCTGCAGTGACAATCCCCGGGGCGCTGTGGGGCTGGGGTGTTCCCATGGCACATCTCGCCATGCCGGCCGCCCTCCCGCCAAGCTCAGATGTGAAAATCCAGGGGGATCTCCCCGTCAGTCTGTGACGGTTTAACTCGTTCAGCTGAGCGACCTCCGTGAGTCTGCAGGATTAATCAGTGAACTTAACCAGAAGCAAAACAAGCCCAGAAGACAATTAAGCTATTGATTCAAGACACTGTTGCTGTTGGGAAGGAACCTGCAGCCAGGCTATGCTAATAAAGCTACATGGATTGATCCATCCCTGTCAGTAACTTTGGTTTAGGCAGGAGCTCAATATTCTCTATTATTCAAGTCAACTGAGTTTTGGAGCGTTTCCTTACAAGACCTCGAGGCAGGGGAGTTTGTTACTGGTTTGTTGGCCCTGGAGTTGTGTGTGGACATCGGGAATCACGACTGTGTCTATGAAGAGGTCTGTGTGTATGTACAAGCAGTTGCTAAATTATTAGGATCTCAGCATGAATCCAGCATCATACAACCATTTGCCACTTAGAATTCTGGTCCTCTCACCATCTCCCAGTTTCCAGGTGGCTCTGCTTGGACAACTGCAGTGCCTGACAGGCTGTAAATCTGGTGTGACTGTTGAAGTGAGGGCTTGTCAGGTTGTCACTGAGCCGGAGAGGCAGCTGACATCTACAGCCTTGATGTGGAGTCTGAGTGGCGTTGCTGCAGAAGAAGACAAAGAAGAGCATGAACCCTGGCTGAGGAGGAAGGGTGGGTGCAAGTGGTGTTGAGATCCTGGGCGTTCCTTGGTTGTAAGTACTTCTAGATCTACCTGCGCTTAAATTCTTGGGGCTGGAGGACAGGAGCAAAGTTGTTCAGGCGTGCAGTCCTTGGGCCACCTTAAGACCCTCTTGAATTAATAATAACCGATCCTGTGACCAGAGAATGTTCTAATTCCCATTGAAGGAGCTTGAGGGATTCAGAATTTCTCTAGCTTTTGGGGCAAAATTGTCTTATTGTCTCTTCTGTCACTCATCTGGCTTTTCTTGTTGAGCAAGTCATTGAATCTTCTGGAACCTAATTTTTTTTTTTTAATAACTTTAAAGAACCATCACCCTCCTCTCCTACAGGGCTGCAGTGTGTGCTGGCTGTTGAAACTCTTGTGGGGCAGGGCTTTTCCCCATCCAAGTTGGTGCTTTTGTTTGTATGAAAATGAATCATAAAAACACCCTGATTTATACTGAAATGCAGCTTTTTAACATCTGAGCTCTCCATTTGGACTTCATAAGGTCTTCACACGGTAGCCATAAGAGCCAACCTGTCTTTTACTGCATTGAGACTTTTGATGGGAAAGCTCAGTGTGCGGCTTTGTTCCAAACAGGGCTAAAGGGGGTTTCTTTTAACAGTAACCTGGGTTTCCTCTGGAGTGGAAACTCTGATGTTCAACCAGTGCTGATGAATAAGTTGCTGGAAGTTCAGCACAGTGGGTCGCTTTTTTTTTTTTTTTTTTCAGTGTTCACACAGGTGTAATACATAGCATTGTAACGTAAATCCCTTGACTGCTCAAACTAATGTGCTCCAATTTCCTTGGCATTTGGCCTACTATTTCAGAAAGGAAATTGTCACTGCTGACCTAAATAAGATTTGCTTCTGAGAGGCTCTGGGGTGAAAAATCTGCCTCCGTCGAGATCTAGAGGCAGTCCTTGCATGGATTAGAGTGGAGCTCACTCCGTGTTTTCAGTGCAACTCGGTGCCAATTAAAGGTAATGGGCTTCTGGGACAGTGCAGTCAGTAATGAAGGGTGAGCCTCCAAATTTCAGAAGGTCTGTTTTTAATGAGCCCCTTGAAAGGTGGATGTGTGGTGGAACACCTTGTGTCTGGGCTGGGACTGTGACGGGAACAGGTTTTACTCTGGATTTTCCTATCTGAGTGAGAAAAGTCCTGGGAGCAGATGCTGCCTTTCAGCTTTTCCAGTCAGAACCCCAAAATGTGAAAGTGGAGGAAAAAAAATGTGGAATTGATCAGAAAACTAAACATGGGGAGGAGCAAAGATGAATTTCTCTAATCCTTCTGAGCAAGCATGGGAATAAACAGTCACACATTTATCTTTGCATAATATAAATATGTCTTTTTCTAGATGATCTGGTTAGGACAAATTATTTCATTTCATACCTTTGCTATGAGGCTTTATTTCAAAAACTAGTTGACCCTTTTAAGCACAGACATGGCAGCCAGGACACCAGGTTCAGCCTTTGCCAGGCTGAGCAGAGGACCCGAATATCCCTGTACATCTCTGGTCCTGCAACACTGGGACACTAAAATCTGCTCCAGAGCAGAAAGCAAAAGAAATCTTAGGTGCAGGAGGGTTTTTGAAATGTGACTCATGGGGTAAGAAAGCTTTGGGAGTATATGGTTCTTTTGTATTCATCTAAGGCTGTGAAGTTGCATTTTTGGTGGGTAAAGCATCCTCTTCTCCCTGAAAGTCAGCTCTCCAGGTCTGGGCACAATGTCAGATGGCAAAAGAACTGAGAAAAAAAGGGCTTTTGGTAACTTAAAAGAAAAAAAAAAAAGAAACAACAAAACACTTTTCAGGCACAATTAGAAGAAAAATGGGGAAGGAAAGGGGTAAAGATGGAGCAGACGTTCTACCAGAAATGTTGGAGACTTCCAACTTGCATCTGTGCAACCCTGCTGTTGTCTTAAAGCTGGTGGTACTGGTGCCCCTCCTGCTACTCAGGGGATCGAAATCCAATGACACACAGAGCAAACTGCATCAGAGTGTCAGGGGCATGAAGCATGGAAATGAAGTAAAAAAGACGGCGGCTTGGGAGGGGAAGTGTGGTGGCTTCTCTCCAAATGTGACAGAAAGGGGCCAGGCCCACACCACGGCACTTAACACCTTTCCTTGGCTGGGACAACAAGTATTTCTCCTACATGTGCTGCATTTCCTTTTTTTTTTTTTTTTTTTTTTTTTAACCTACCCTATGAATAATGCTTTGACCATTTTAAAAGCTGACATACTAATAAAAGACTATTAAATCCTGCCACTTCCTCTGTAGAGAAGGAATAAGTCAAGATAGATGTGACTGTGGAGAGGGAGCGAAGGCTCCAAATGTGCTGGTTTATTAAGTATTTCACCCTCAATATATTTAATATGGATGAGGCTTCTGTCACTGTCCTACTACCGCTCCTCGAGACCTCGGTGGCAATGGAAAGGAGTGTTAAAGCAGGGCAAAGAGGGTCCCTGGCAATGCCACCCGTACGGGAGGTTTCTCTGGCTGTGGCAATGCCAGAAGAAGGGATGGGGAGCAGCCTAGAAAACCCCAAACCATGGCCGACGGCATCAGGGTTTCCACCTGGTCCAGGGGGATGCCTTGTCTCACTGTGGGTGGGTCTGATGCTGCTTCTCCTCCTTTCTGTGCTGTTGTTACCCAAAACCAAAGGATGCTTTGGCCGAGAACCGGAGCCTGTCTACATAGCGCGGAGCAGAAGGTGGGGGGACAGCCTTGCAGGTCTCTCACCTTATTTCTTAGGGTCACAAAACAATTTTGTCTCATTTGACCCCCTCTTGCTCCCACTGTTTAGAGAGCCAGATAGGTCCCTTGCTACACTTATCTGTGGAACAGATTTTTTTTTTTTTCTTGCTGCCAGCACAACCCTTTGCAGATATTTCCTAGTAGCTCTGAAGAAATGATAATGCAGGCCAGTAGAGGAGGCAGACGAATTTGCTGGCTAACAAAGATAAATTCAAATTAAATCATGCTCAACTGCCCATCCTGCCACAACAACAAAAAATTCACCCTGAACCCAGCCTTGCAGACTATCTGGAAAAAACATAAGGTTGCCCGGGGCTGGTAACCCAGCTAAAAAGGTTTTGTGACCCCATTTCAGGTTGAAAACCCTAGTTTGAGAAATGCTGAGCTTTCTGGAAAAATAACAACCCTGGTCACAGTGGTCTGAAGCGGAGCTCTGCTGAGGAAGATGGAGGCACAGAGCTTTCTCTAAGGTTACAGAAAGGCAAAGTTTGGATGAGGGAAGGCAACTGCCCCCATCACCTGCCCCATATTGCAGATGTGCTGCAAGGAGGAGGGAAATATTTAACTTTTGGTTGCTGTGATGATGTTTTCTCTCTCCTGGGGGTGACTTGTGCTTGTGACTGGATAACAGCACATAGTAAGTGCTCTCCTGCGGGTTTCAAGCAAAAATAGCCTTTGTGGACCAAAGGATTTCTTGCCTTATCCTTTTGAGGAAAAAGAACCCCAGGCATACAAGTGGCTACTGGTAGCAAATGGCCAGGGTGTGCTCCTGGGGAGAGGGAAGGGCATCTGCCCCTGAGTAGGACCTTGTCTGTGCTTTTGGGGCTTGTCTGTGACATCACCAAGTGCAAAAAGGAATCCTGTAGTTATTTCTGTGGCTCTTGGTTTATCAAATTTAAACAGTTAGTAGAGAAGATGTAAAAAGTCATCAAGTGCCTGTGTCTTGCTCTTGGTTTTTTCTACTATTCAAAGTTCTCTTAAAAACTTAATTCCCAGGAGATATTGTCATTGCCCTCTCCAGCCCTCAAACTACTTGCAAATTCTCTTTCCCCTGGTTTTCCTGATCTTTCTATCCCCTGGTAGCTCTACGGTGTCCCGTACAGATGCCATCTTATCAAAAAGCAGTTCTGCACGGGCAGCGTGAAGATGTAACTGAGTACACTTTAGTTCGGGGGTTTTGCCAAGTGAGATCCCAAATTTCCTGTTCCTAGGAGCTAGCGGGTGCCTGCTGCTCTCGGTGTGGACCGAGGATGCGCGGTGTGTTGCGGGGCTCAGTCCTCAACGTGCTGGAACCCAGTACAGAGGCACTTCCAGCCCTGGCCGCTCCCCTCCTCCCTCTCCCACAAAGCTCTCGGGTTAATTTTTCTGTGTCCTTTTGATTTTATTTTTTTTTTTCCCCATCAAATTATCATGTTGTTGGGCTGCCCATACTTGTTAAAGGTCACAAAGCAAATACTGTGCCGCTGTCTTGTGTATCAAAGCTGCTTTCTACACTAGCTTTTCATGTGTTTTCAGACCATTAAAATTGCCGCCGTGCTCTTTGCTTTTGTGATCAAAGCATCCTTCATGCAGTAATCTCATGCAGAACGTGCTTTATCTCTGCCAGCAACTATTGCCTCCTCCTGCGAGGCTGCTCTAGGAGGACGTTTCTTCTTCTCCAAATGCTTTTTCCCTTCTCCCTCCGCTCTGTCTCTGGTTGTGCGGTGCTCCCATAGAGCAGCTGGGGAGGGAAAGAGTTAAGTTTTTTTACAAGAGGGAGGGAAAAATGGTCAAACGGGCCTTATTTGTTCTGTAAAGGGACTCCTAGTACCCCCATAAGCAGTTACAGACGGTTTGTCAGTACACCTAGCAAATAGAAAGTTGTCTTATAAACTGTTTTTAAAGGCTGAAAGGATATAAAAAGGATTTAGTGCGATCGCAAGAGACAACTTTGTTTAAACAGCGTCATTAGTCTCTTTGCAGGCCTTTTTATAGGGCTTTCTCCCTTGTTCATTGCTCTCTTCTCGCAGGTTTTTTTGGGTTCCTTTTTCCTTGTTCATTATTGAAGATGTTACGACCTCCTGAAAGCCTCTCGAGCCGGGTAGGCCCGGGACAGGGCTCTGCTGTGCAGCTGCTGGGAAATGGGGTCTTTGCAGAAAATGAAACGGGAATCCCAGATTCACCAGGAACAGAAGGTGATGTGGTTGGGGTGAGGATGCTCCTCACCATTTTTGGACTGTGTTCCTCAGAGTCAGAAATCTCAAAAGCTTTCTGAAAGGAAGCGATGTGGCAGAGACCCTTGTGGTGCTCAGGTGAGCTTGAACAAATGAAAAACTTTTGGAGTTCACACAAATTCACCCTGTTTTCCCTAGCAAACTGTGTTACAAGGGGTGAGAAGTGCAGGGGATTCAATGACACAAAAATAATTTAACTTAAAAGCAGGCCTTGGTGTACTGCAGGCCAGGAAAGAGGGGAATCTCTGCAGAGGGATGCTGAAGGGGCTGGAGCTGGCAAAAAAAAAAAAATTACAGTAGAAGATGAGTCTGTTGGCAAAGTATTTTCACAGATGTGTCATTCAGGAGTGGCTCATATAACTGAAGAATGGCAAACAGAGTACTCCGTATGAAAGGGAGAGGAAAAGCAATCCCGGCAGTGACTGGCCTTTCACAGCCTGCACAGCTTTCAACAGATTGTGAAGGAAAGAATAATGGGATGAAAATAGGACCGAGTCCAATCCAGACTTACAAAGGCACATTGAACCCACTTGTTTGATATTTTTTTTTTGTTGGTAGGAGAACTGGTTTCCTCCACAAAAGAAAAATGCATTTCTTCTTCAGCTGGCTTTTGGTACAGTAAGGTTTCGGGGCTATTTCAAGTGGGTGAAGAGAAATGAATCATCTATGCTAAAAGACAACGTCGGTGCGTGAGGAGTATTAATAGGTGATTAAAAAAAAAATCAGCCTGGAAAAGTGGTTCTTAGCAGTCAGAAGAGAGGCTTTTGCTGGGGCTGAAGACCCTGTTGGCACTGGGTTTGAGAAGAGCTGAGGGGTGCAGCGGTCACAGGGTGGGCTGGAGCGGTGGCGTGGGTCTGCGTGCCGTGGGAGGTCCCTCTGTCCTTCCAGGCACCCCTGGGGAGACGTTAGAGCCAAAAGGGATGGCGAGGGAGGATTTGTGGGGTCAAGCAAAGCCAAACTTGCTGGAATTGCACAGGTTTTCATGCATATCAAATCTAAGTGCCCAAATAGTGGTGAAACGTTGGCCCAGATTGCCCAGAGCAGTGGTGGATGCCCCATCCCCGCAAACATTCAAGGCCAGGTTGGACGGAGCTCTGAGCAACCTGATCTGGTTGGAGATGTCCCTGCTTCTTGGAGGGGGGTTGGACTGGATGGCCTTGAAAGGTCCCCTCCAACCCTAACCGTTCTATGGTTCTATGATAAATATTCACAGCACCAAGCTAAGGCTGTGAACACAGCTGAGATGACCTTGGTGAAGACCAGGACTGCTTGCTGCAGGTGACATGCACTCCTCCACCAGCTCTGTCTGTACGCTTTGCATCGACAAATCCGGGATACTTGCTGTGATGCTGCTGAACTTGGCCATCGGCCGATAGATGATGGGATAAATCACTTCAGTCTCCCTCTTGCCCTCATTCATTTCAGGGATGTGGTTATAGTGATCCTTGGCAGCAAAGTCTGCTGAGCGTTCGGTCACTGAGAGCTGCCACTGCGCTGCTGGGATGCTCCCGCAGGAACCAGCCTGGACCAAGGAGCATCGGAAAAGGCACAATCTCATCACCTGCTACTGGGCAGTGTGCGGAAGGAAATTCCCTTTTCCACTGCTCCTGCTGTAAGTCTATGGCTCCCATTGTGCCTAAAGATTTTCCTAAGTTTGAAGGAAAGACGCAAGTCCCACCTGCCCTTCCCTGTGGGACTTCCCCGTGCTCCTGGGAAGGAGGCTGCCAGCAGAGGGCACACAATATTTGGATATGGAGATCCCACGGAGGTCCTGGTCGAACCCCCTTCTAGGGCTTGTCAGCACGCACGGAGCTCCTCTTCCCGAAAGGAGAAACTGAGGCAGGGAGAGAAGTGGATTGCCCGAGGTTGGAGAGTATCAGGAGGAGAATGCATGTCCTGCATCACAAAACTGAGATACTCACTTATTTGTCACAAGTAAGCTTTGATTTGGTTTCATTTTGTCACCTCAGGCTCTATTTTTGGTGTTTGGGGCTAATTTTGGTCCTTTTGCCTGACTGAAGCGGACTGAGAAGCCACACTGAGGCCTTTAAAGTCTAAATTTTCAATGGCCATTAGGGATTTTTTTTTTTTGGCTGCTCTCCTTGCTGCCCCAGAGCTGTCAGGGTGGAGGGCTGGAGGTGGAGGTGACCTTGCTGCAGCCTTCCTTCTCCTCATCTCATCCTTATTGCAGTGGGCACAAGGGTCAAATCGGAGGACCTGCTGACCTTCTTCATCCTCTGCCAGGATCTGGGGGTCCTTGGCCAGGAGCTAGGATGTGGCGACTACTTTGGTACCCAAAATAAGGGTGCTTAACCCTTCTGCACCTTCATGCCTTCTCTTAGCACACGCACCAAATAGATTTTTGTCCTCAGGGGTGAAGGTGTCCCTGAACCACGTGTGTCTGTCAGCTCTTACTTCCTTTCTAGACAGCTCCACTCAAAAGCAGTTTAGTGCACTTCAACCTCCGTGAATGGAAATTTCCTCCATCTCCTTCCACGTCCTTAGGGTTTCCAAAAGTCAAGCCGTCAACTGCAAACGCTATTTGAAAATGCTTAGCAAGTTGTAGTCTGTTGGCATCAGCCAGTCACCAAAGATAACCAGCTTGTTTTCTTGTTCTTCTCTTTAATATTCTCTCCCAGCAAAGCTCTGGAGACGTCATTAGGAGCAGTGAGCGCTTTGGAGCCGGGCTAGCAACTGCTGAGTAGGTTGTTCCTGAGTAAATAATTTGCTTCTCGGTCTCTCTCCGTGCCACGAGCTGAGGGCGGCGAGTCCTGCGTGGCGTCAGCAGCTTCAGCGATAGAGAAGGTGCGGGCGCTGCGCATGTGGAAACGGTGCTGCTCCTTCTGCGCCAGTGCTTTCCAGAGGGGGAGCAGCAAGAGGGTGGACCACTTTTGGTAATGACCCCAAAAAGTCTTGCACTCTTCTCAAGGGCTGGATATGCCAAAATAGCGGTAACAGGAGTGGGAGGGGATAATTATGCTTGTGGTTGTACCAGACGTGGAGCCTCATTGCTACCACAAATGAAGCTGGATGGGCTCTGAGCCCTGTTCTCCCTCTCTGTGGTCAATATGGGAAGTCGTGTGTAACGAAGTGACCGTGCCGGGTCAGAAATTGCTTGCATGGCAGCTTTCAGTGCAATGTGGAGGCCCTGTTATTAATGTCCTTCTGTTTATTTATCCACCCAGAATTTCCCTGGCTTTTCTTTTCCCGTTACAACCCCTCTCCCAGGTCCTATTGTTACAAAGAACCATCCCATTACATAATTTCTGAAAATAACCCTGAAAATTGTACCTCAGCCTTCACATGAAGGGCTGAAAATGTCCCTGCGAGGTCCTTATACTTGTCACCTGAAAATAATAATTCTCATTAGCTTCCCTGCCTGCCCTTGGGTCCAGCCCAATAAATCCTAACGAACAGTAGCTGATTGAAATATATCTCTGTGAGTTATCTAAAACAATAAGTGTGCTCCCCTCCAAGGGAACCGTTAAGATGTTGGCGGGTCATGGGTGGATCCCCTTGCGATGAGAGAGGAGGGAGGTTGGAAGCGCAGCAGTCTGATTTTTCCGTGGAGCCCCGGGGAACGTGAAAAGCTGACATGTCGACCGGCGAGGAAGCCTTAACTAATAGAAACGTCTCTGTCCACGAGTCTTCAAGGCTTTTGGTGGTCGGTTACCAAGTGATCTGATTCCGCTCAAAACAGCAGTGAGGATGAGGCAACGCGGGCCTGACCTCACGTTAGCGGCACCATCTAAGGCGGGACGTGCCCGCGTCTCTCCCCGTGCGGACACAGGCCGGGAGGAGAACAAACTGTTCTTGTATGATGGGAATGAAAAAGAAGTTATCGATTAAAGCGGGATAAGAGGCAGCTTTATTCCTGCGAATTACCCAGATGGCAGCAAGCGTGAAAGCAAATCTTTACATGTTTCAGCTGCTTTGCAAATGACCTTTTTATTCTTTTTATTAGGACTGCCTAATGTGCCCTTTGCGTGGGTGTAAATCAGCGCCGGAACTCATGGCAGCGGCACGTTGTGGCCAGGTAAGGTTCCCATCCAACCTTGAATGCGTGTTCACCTTCATTTGCCTGGGAAACCCTGGAGTTCATAAAACAACTTTGACTCTGCCTTGCATGTCTGTCCCCACAGCTGCCACCCCAACCTTCTGGGTCCCACAAGTCTTGGAGAAGATGACGTAGAGTGGGCATCCTTCACTGGGACAGCAGAGCTCTGTGGCATTGGGCCATCCATCCCAGCATCTGTGTGGTGCCGTGGCACAGCAGGGGAGGAGAAGGTCGGGTGTTTTAGGCGAGGTTTGCAAATGGGGAAGTGACAGCTCCTGGCCTGGGCCTGGCAAGTGCAGCTGTTCAGCGTCTACTCGCAGGATTAAAATAGCCAACGTGCTCCTCGTGTTGCACCGTGCTCCGGTTTGCACATGCGAAGCGGGGCATGACAGCAACGTGCGGCAGGGATCGGCGTGGCACAGGACGAGCCCTGGACGAGGGCACTGTGGCGGCTCTTCCATCCGGACGTGGTCGGTGGGACAAGGTGTTGGACAGGCAAGAGCTCCGCAGCACGACTGGTGGCACAGTGCGTGTTATTTTACATATATTATTTGGGGGGGGAAGTTCACACAGTTTCATGAGAACCGTTTATACTTTTGCTGTGCATTTTATCTGATTCTTTCTAAATCAATTACTCACTTAACTTGTTTTGTGTAAAGAGATTTTGATAGACTGAAACTTTGGCCTTACAGCAACAGAATATTTTTACATCCTGCCCAAGCTGAAAGATTTCTTTTTGGCTTTGTTAGCTATCTGAAGGGATGAAAGCATTACTTTGGGCAGCTGTTCCTTACGTCTTGTATCATCAGCTGCCGTACAGAAAGGGAGGAAAAGATGCTCTCCTGACTTCCAGATGCTCTCCGTGGGTTTCCAGTGCCTCTCTTCTGAGCTGGAGATCACTCAGATGTCATCAGCATCCACTGTTTTCTTGCAATGGACCCTGTGTCCACGCGGTGCTCTGGGCTTAGTCCACAGCATGCAGGCTCGCGGGACGCCGAGCGCTACGCAGGGACATTGGGTATGGCAACCCTCGGCCGCGGGCCGCAAATTGCAGGTGTTTGGGCTTTGATTAAAGACCATAAAGCCATGGCTGTTGCCTTGCCGTGCAGGGTGGCAACGCAATAAATCAAGATAAAATCAGCGGAGTGTTAAACAAGCTATGAGTGATTTACAATAAATTGTGTAAAGAACATTATATAACTTTCATAGCATGAGGAAATTACTGCTGGAGAAGGATGCGGTGCTGCTCGGGTTTTGTTCCCTGTCACATTCAGAGTCAGCTTTTGCTCGTCTCCGGCGTGGCGCTGAGCCCGGAGCAGGGCAGGGCGGCTTCTGCACCGCTCAGGCTACCTGAGCCTGTCCCAGCCGGACGGTTTCCTACCGGATAGCCAAACCTCCACAGCAATGCCATGTAGAACAATATTTTGCCTTTTTGGGTAAACTCCCTCACCTCGCATTTGCTGTATAACTGTTGTCTTTGAGGGTTGGAAGAGAAACATTGGACAACGTAGTGTGTTGAAGAGGCATCTGCTCGCTCCCCCTCTATGGACGCGGAACAGCAGAAGCTTTGGGGTCCCAAATTAAATATTTCTCACACAAAGCATCTGCTAATATAGTCAGCCCATATATATTCTGTATATACCTCCTACCATGTGAAGTCCTCTAATATGTTCAGCTCTTCAGCATCGTTTTCTTGGGTAATTCACTTAAACTATTAGCAGCTATTTAAAAGACTTCTGTCCCATAAGATTCAGTTCTTAGTGCGACAAAGGTCATTGCGTCCAGTAAATTAGACAATCTGCACCATCAGCAGTTTGCCTCAGTGATTTCAAATGCTCTGTCACATCATAAATGCATTTACCAAGAACATAATCAATTAGAATAATTTTACCTCTGAAGAGGCCTGACCTACGGTGAAGTTCCTTTAAACGAACAAATTCATTTTAATTCATTTTAAAACTTCTCTGGTGCCTCTTTGGTTAAATTGTCTTTTATTTGCCTTTAATTTTCTGTTGTTTTCTCACTAAGAGGCATAAATTTTCAGCAAGAAATCAGATTTGTGCAGCCTTTGTGGTTTTAGATTTCTACCAGAAGCGGTTTTGATGCTGGCGACAAACTGGAAATTCATTATTTCTGTTCTGTCTTGCCCCTCTAATAAACAAATGGAGATGTATCAGGTACCTATAGAAGTGGAACTCCTCTCATTCTCACTGAATAAGACTACAGAGCAACCAATGAAGTTAAAGGACGTGAAATTCCAGCTCTGTGAAAGAGGAAACCACGGCCACGGTGATTTCCTGCTGCGAGCAGCGTTATTCACAACGCCGTCGGGAAATCTGGTTCACCAGGACCTGCACCATCGGTAGCAAAGGTGTTGGAAAAGTGCTGGTAAGTGGCACACAGTGCTCAAGTCAATCTCTGAGCTTTAGGAATGAATTTATTTGCAAATGTAAGCGTGGGCCGTGTCCCAGGGACTTCAAGGGGGCAACAACCCATGCATAAGGGTCTTCCGTGAGGAGAGATGCTTCAGTTCACAGACCCATGGGTGAAAGAGCAGAGGTACCGGTAAGTTCTGTCAAGGCTTGACGTGACTTCGATTGTCACAAAATGCTTCTGCAGCTCTTGGGCTCCTTGACATCGCTTCTGTCTCGCTGAGCAGGTGTCCATGTTGAGAAGACCAGAAGGAGGCAAAGGGGAATGTGGAGACCAAAATCATCTTCCACTCCAGGTGGTCTCTTCCAATAAGTTTGGGGAACTTTTTCAGGAATGTACTGAACGTCTCTGCCAACCTGGTAGCTCCTCTTCTGCCTTTCTGGGGCTGTTGGCTTAGAACTAGCTTCACGTGGAAATTATTTTTATCAAATATTTCTTATGGAAATATTCTATTTGCAACATGTGCTAAAACCATAGGACATGAGAAGGCAGATCTCAGTAATGTTTTTTGGGTTTTTTTTTTCCTCAAGGACTTGGAGAATATTTTGCACAGTTATTTTGAACTGTTTTTATATTTAGCAAGTCTAAACATGATACGAGAAGCAAATAAATCAAAGCGGCAAACACAACAGAAGAAAGAGAGAAGCTACAATGCAGTTTTTGAGCCTGGCCAAAATGCGGGGGTTTGAAATACGCTCACTCAGGGACGCATTTGGAAATGCTGCACATTCAGCTGTGAGACTGGAAACACAGTGCGAGGTGAGGGAAGGGGTTTGGAGATGGATAGCCTCGTGCTCCTTGAACACAATGCCAAAAGCTGTTAGGGGATGCTTTCTCCCGAAAAATGGTGGTTTTTTTTTTTTTTTCTGAAGGATAAAACATGAGTGGTAGACCTGATCTCAAAAGTATTGTATTGGTTGAGGTATCATCCCAATTTTCCTCAGGATTTAGGTGGGACTTAATGCTTTTGTACTCTTCGTGTGGACCTCTGGGTGGATTTCTCCAGGTGTGGCAAGAGAGGACCTAAATGTTTCCCCATAACGGCACTGAGATATAATATGAGACTTTACGGGGAGGGAATGCTCACTAACCTGCTGAAGGCGAGGAAAGAAAAATCCATGTCTGCTGCTGTCACTGGAATGCAGGTAGAGAGCTGTTGTAGGGGCTTTGAGATACCAAAACCACGGCAGGACAATGTTTGCAGGGGCTCCCAGGGCTGTTACTGGGTTAGAAGGCACCTTGGAAATTCACCCCTAAATAGAATCAGAGAATCACAGAATCACAGAATCTTTAAGGTTGGAAAAGACCTTCAAGATCATCAAGTCCAACCATCAACCTAACATCACCATGTCCACTAAACCATGTCCTGAAGTGCAACGCCTACATGATTTTTGAACACCTATTACAGAATAGTTAGGGTTGGAAGGGACCTTTAAAGGCCATCCAGTCTAACCCCTCTGCAAGGAGCAGGGACATCTCCAACCAGAATAAATAAAGGGCCAAGGAGCAGAGAGGGGGATATTAGACAAAGGAATAGGGTACAGGACTGCACATGCCAAAATCAGTGGAGAGGGAAGGGAAAGGATTGAGATGGGAGGAAGGAAAAAAAGAAAGGAGAAGAAGAAAGGATGCAGGAGCAAAATACTGGGGCTTTTGGTAGGGAAAGAAAGGTGCAGATTCCAGGTGGGAAGGGAGGAAGTGCTGCGATCTGCCCAGGGGCACGTGCGGTTTGGCATCGCGCAGCAAGTGATCGATGAAGGTGCGTGGAGCACAATGGAAGGACTAGCCCCGGAGCAGGTAAGTGTCTTCTTGTACTGAGGAAATGACAAATTCTGGGTGAATTTGAAAGTCATGAAAGTAAAAATATAATTTTGGCTGGGGATCTATTTATCTATCTATTTAAAAATGCATTTTAACATCCATGTATTTTAATTAAAAATACATTTTAGCAGCAGCATAGCCAAACTGCCGTGGTGCCAATCTCCTTTTTTGGAAATTTCTCCTTAACATTTTGAATTTATTATAAATTCATTGTTTCTAATACAATTTTTTCCCTTCTCTCCTCAATTTATTATCTGTTTTTCATTTCCCTTCTCTTTTGTTAATCTTTCTAAATAACTTTAAAGTGGTCCTCCATCTATTTAGCTAAATGAATTCACTCCACAGACACTCATTATTTTGAGGATGATTTATGCAAGCACTATTAGCTAGATTGTTCCTTGTTTGAAGGTTTTTCTGCAATCAGAAAAACCCAGATTTGAGTCAGCTAGAATTAGATCCAGTAAAAAAAAAAAATTACGTAAAGTATTCAGCACCTCTTCATATATAAGAGGTCAGCTTAACAGGCATAAAAACACAAAGAAGCTTTAAGCTATGGGGCTGACCTACTGATCTGGGAAACGCTGTAGCATCAAACCCTGAAAGTCAAATCGGATTTTTTTCTTTCTCTTTTTTTTGATTTTTTTTTCCCCCCCTCAGCTGATCCTTGTGACTCTATGGGAAGCGGCTGTGCATCACGTACAATCCCAGAGGAGGGCATTAAGCTGTGCTGCGCCGCTTGATTTACTGTCCGGGTTGCATCTGACAGCAACGCAACGACGGCACGCCCAGCACATTTTATAGATGTTGGCAAAGGCTCCCCTTCCAGCCTCGCGTGAGCCGCACAGGGATGCCTGCTCCCGCTCCCACCATGCCCGTGACCTTGAGAAATTCAGTTTTAATCCTGGCGGAGGGAGGTCACCTGAGCAGTGGGTCTGCTTCGGGTTGATCCCGACTCAAGGCGGAGACGCCGCTCTGTCCTTCAGCAGGGTTACGGCCTTTGGGAGGTTTGTAGGCCAAGTTCAGAGGAGGAATGTTAAACAGAATTGGCTGCTTTATGAAGCAACTGGGGATTTTCTTGTAAAGTCCTATCTTGTCTTTCTGTGACAGTTTGCAAATGGCTGCTGCTCACTAAATAACATCAAATGAGGGAGATCAGGCAGAAGGTGAGGTTTGGTGTCCTCCATCCATGTGCCAGCTGTCATGGTGGGACCAGATTTGGTTTCCCAACTGTTGAAATTGTTGTGGCTCTGGTAACTTCAGGAGCCCCGTGAGTTTGCCCTGCTGAGCTCCCACCCCAGCCAGCATCGGCTGCTTCCCTGATCTGGGATAGGCGATGTCTCCCATGATGGGACCCAACACCGCTGCCTTCCCGCTGCACTATCACGGGAGCCTGGGACAGGGACCCCAGCTCTCCAGGCTGTATGATTGTGGGACAGATGTGCACCTTGTCCACCTTGCTTGGGGACAGGAATACCCCCAGGGGACAATTTGTTAGGGCCAGCTAAGAGCGTTACACATGGGAGGAAGCAAATACTTTTGCCAACAAAATGTTGTTTCTTTCCAATAACGACCACCTTTGGAATTGATCCTTTGTAGAACGAGCCAAAAATCCTCACTGGGGTGAGAACTGGGCCAATTCTCTGCCAGGTTTCTTCAAAACCCTCCATTTTACAATAGAAGTGCTTCCGAGCCGCCATCATTGCATGGAGTTTATTAAAAAGGCTCTTGGCTTTAAATACTCTCCATCAGGCAACAGGTTAAGATGCAGACAAAAAAAAAAAAGAGCTGCCCATGCTCTGTCTGGCTACAGACAGGACCAGAGCCGATGCCTGGGGACAGCTGGTGGGGGAAGAGCTTTGAAGATGGATTCATCGGTCATGGGAGCAGCATCCCGCTCTCCTGGCATGGGGGAAGGTTTATTCCCCAGGCGGCTTCTTGCCTTTGGGAGAGGGTCAAGAGGCGTTGCTTGCCTTGATTTCCATTTTAGCAAACCTCCATTTCTTCCCGTAAAGGTCATTTTCCTGAGCAAGATAATTTACGAGTGGAAGGCGGTTTGCTTAAAGAGAGCTCCACCAACTTGCACACAAATCTTCCCTTTCCGCCGTAATTTATGATTTGCCCTAATTAGCTCGCATTAACGCGGGGCAACTCCGAGCGCAACCTCTTCCTTGCACACTTGGCATTGCAGGCTGCGTCCTGCTTGTCGGAGGCATTGTTTGCTCAGTAATAAAATTGCCACACACTGTTCATCGCAACCTGCAAACATGTAATAAAGCGGCCGCTGAGCGCGCGCGTGGAAACCCAGCCCCATTAGGCCGGGCGCTTTCTGCTTTGAAAGCTGCACGACCTCCCTTTTCAATCAATTCCCAGTTATTAACCATGAAGAATAGCGTTGGGAATGGTGTTTGCAAATTGAATGTGGTGGTGTATAATGAACTCTCTCTTTAAAACATTCCAGTCGAGGGGAATGTAGCTAGCTAACATTTTTTTTTTTCAATTTCTCTTCCCTCCCCCTGCACCTGTGCTACATTCTGGTATAATCCACAGAATTTGGAATAACTCAAAAGAATAAAACTTCCTAAGTGGAGTTTAAGGGGACGGTGCCCGTAACGGCTTTCCATTATCTGTTTATTCCCATCCCTCCCAGCTAAGCCCTTGAGAAGATTAGCTACTCGGCTCAAAATCACCGCAGTTGAAGGGCCGATCTTTATTTATTAAAACGCTCCGACCTCTAACTTGGGCTTAGGCAGTTATTTATTAAAACTAATGAATTAATGCCCTGCGGGCAAGCGGGGTTTCCAGGGGGGCTGTGGCAGCCTCTCAGCCCCCTCCCCCGCGTCGAGTCCTACCCCCCCCTCACCAGCCCTCGAGGGGGGCTGCATCTCCCCTTTTTTGGGGGTGCACGGTTTTGGGGAGCCCCGCATCCCGGAGAGGGGGGACAAACCCGGTGTCGTGTCCCCCCCTCCTCGGCTTTCAAAGTCCTTCCCTCCTGCCCTGGGGGGGAGCGGGGAGGAGGTGA